>CM067175.1:77277403-77285102 GCA_034093135.1 Erigeron breviscapus | reverse complement strand
TTTTAAAATTGACCTAATTCCTATAGAACTAAGTAGTTTTGATGTGATTGTTGGTATGGACTGGTTATCTAAGGTTAGAGCTGATATAAGTTGTTATGAGAAGATTGTTAGAATACCCCTACCGAAAGGCGAAACTCTAATAGTGCAAGGGGACAAGTCAGGAAAGAAATTGATCTTAGTATCGGCGATAAAAGCAAATAAGTATTTACAAAAAGAACACCCTGCTTTCTTAGCATTAGTAGTAGAAAGAAAACCAAAGGATAAAGACATGCAAGATATTCCAGTAGTTAGAGATTTTTCGGAGGTGTTTCCTGAAGATTTGACGGGACTTCCACCTCACAGACCAGTTGAGTTTGGAATAGATTTGGTCCCTGGAGCTGCACCCGTGGCCAAGGCACCCTATCGCCTTGCGCCGTCAGAAATGCAAGAATTGTCCGAACAACTTCAAGAGTTGTTAGCTAAATGACTAATTCGTCCAAGTTCATCACCTTGGGGAGCTCCTATCCTATTTGTCAAGAAGAAAGACGGCTCTATGCGCATGTGTATTGATTACAGAGAATTGAACAAGTTGACTGTCAAGAACAGGTACCCTTTGCCTCGTATTGACGACTTGTTTGACCAATTGGAAGGTGCATCACACTTTTCCAAGATTGATCTAAGATCTGGGTATCATCAACTCAGAGTCAGAGAGACGGACATTCCTAAAACAGCCTTCAGAACTCGTTATGGACATTATGAGTTTTTGGTTATGCCGTTTGGCTTAACCAATGCACCTGCTGTGTTTATGGACTTAATGAATCGAGTATGTCGACCGTATCTTGACAAGTTTGTCATTGTATTCATTGATGACATACTGATCTACTCGAGAAATAAAGACGAACATGAAGGTCATCTGAGAACCATTTTACAACTACTCAAGGATCAAAAGTTGTACGCGAAATTCTCAAAATGTGAATTTTGGATTAGGGAAGTACACTTCTTGGGTCATGTAGTGAATATGGATGGGATCCACATAGATCCATCTAAGATTGAAGCAATAAAGAAGTGGGAAGCCCCTAAGACTCCAACAGAAATCCGCCAGTTTCTTGGATTGGCTGGATATTACAGGAGATTTATCGAGAACTTCTCAAAGGTTGCTCAACCTTTGACGTTGTTGACTCAAAAGACCAAGGAATTTATTTGGCAGGATGCCCAAGAAAAGGCATTTCAAACGTTGAAAGACAAGCTATGTAATGCTCCTATTTTAGCGTTACCGAATGGAATTGAAAACTTCGTGGTATACTGTGACGCATCACATCAGGGCATGGGATGTGTACTTATGCAAGAAGGTAAGGTCATTGCTTACGCTTCAAGACAGCTCAAAATCCATGAAAAGAATTATACAACCCACGATCTCGAACTCGGAGCGGTTGTTTTTGCCTTAAAAATTTGGAGGCACTACTTGTATGGTACAAAGTGTACGGTATTCACAGATCACAAAAGTCTTCAGCATATCTTCGATCAGAAAATGTTGAATATGAGACAAAGACGATGGGTAGAATTACTCAGTGATTATGATTGTGAACTCAAATATCATCCAGGTAAAGCAAATGTGGTTGCTGACGCGCTGAGTAGAAAAGATAGGATTTCACTATCTGTCATAACAAGAGCAAGTTCTTATCATGGCTCATCATTAAGGGATAGAGTTTTGGATGATCAAAGCGAGGCCCTACAGCCAGGGCGTATCGAGAAAGAAGCATTGTGGAATGCTGAACGGTTATTTGAATTAGATGGTGATGGGATCCGACATGTCAAGGGCAGAGTGTGGATTCCCAAATATAATGGACTTAGAGAACTCTTGATGAACGAGAGTCATCGATCTAAGTATTCAATCCATCCTGGTGCTGACAAAATGTACCACGGATTAAAGGATTTTTATTGGTGGCCTGGTATGAAAAGAGATATCGCCACGTATGTTTCAAAGTGTTTAAATTGTTTAATGGTTAAGGCAGAGCACCAAAAGCCTTCTGGGCTGCTCCAACAACCCCAAATTCCTGACTGGAAATGGGAACAGATCACTATGGACTTCATTACGAAGTTACCTCGAACCCTGAAAGGATACGATACTATTTCGGTCATTGTTGATCGATTAACGAAGTCTGCACACTTCATTCCCATACGGGAGAATTGGAAAATAAAGAAATTGTCTCAATTATATATTGAGAAGATCGTGTCACTTCATGGTGTTCCTGTGTCTATTATCTCTGATCGTGATGGTCGTTTCACTTCACAATCATGGAGATATTTTCAAGACGCCTTAGGCACTCAGTTGAATTTGAGTACGGCTTACCATCCACAGACGGACGGGCAAAGTGAGCGTACCATTCAGACGTTAGAAGACATGCTTCGGGCATGTGTTATTGATTTCAAAGGTAGTTGGGATACCTTTTTGCCGTTAGCTGAATTTTCGTATAATAACAGCTATCACACAAGCATTAAATGTGCGCCTTTTGAGGCTTTGTACGGACGAAAATGTAGATCGCCTGTTTGTTGGCTCGATGCTGGTGAGCGTCGTTTGTACAAATATGGACTGGTTCAGAAGACTACTGACCAGATTGTTGAAATTAGGGCACGGCTGAAGGCGGCTCAGGATCGCCAAAAGAGCTATAGATCAAATTCTTTAGAGTTGACAAGATAATCGTGAAAGGATAAAATGCTCGCGTGGTACCACCAACCGCTCGTAAATCACCCAAACACCTAAGTTGCTAGTTTAATTACCCAAGCCGGTACCACCAATGCCTAGAAAATCTCCCCAACAATTAGTTGCTTGATTATCCAATTACCAATTATGCCTATGTGAATGAAAATGTGGTACCACCAACCGTTTCTAAACACGTTTACCGATTAATTCCTATTATAGATTTGACATTCACCGTCATACCATGAACCGGTGACAACCGACCATAGACAATCGAATTGAAACAATAAACATATTCACCTAGTACCACTAACGATGAACACATAAACCATCAACATCAAAAGAATAAATCACAAGGAGTTAATTGATAAAGATCACGACACAACGATAATTGAATCAACTCTTGAATTAAAATATTGCAATCATATAATTCGTCAAGTTTCATCAAAGTGGATGATTAGAAATCTAGCCACTCATGCTAAATTGAAAATAACAAACGAAATAGAAAGAGAACATATTGTACCAATGATTGTTGAAATTAAATTGCAAGACAGAAAATTAGATACGATCTAGATGGGTGTTCTTGAATCTTCAATGAATCCAATGATGAAATCTGAGATAATCCTTGAAAGAATTCGTGGTAGAACAGCTCCTAGAAAGAAATTTTGATAACTTGGGAAATAGGGTTTATTTTTCTATTTATACCTCCCCAAAATCTGGTGCAAAAAGGCTGAAACCCTGATTTCCCCGTGCACTCACTGCGGCGCAGTGGGCATGGTGCACTCCCACTGCGGCGCAGTGGAACATCCCTGGAATTCTGTTCTTATGATGACTGCGGCGCAGTGGGGTGTGAATACTCCCACTGCGGCGCAATGGTAATCCTCTGGAAATTATTTCTTTTTTTCTCGACCTTGACTGCGGCGCAGTGGGGCTGGTGCACTCCCACTGCGGCGCATGGATAATCGTCTGGAATTCATGTGCCTTCTCACCAGTGACTGCGGCGCAGTGGGGCAACATCCTTCCCACTGCGGCGCAGTTAAAACTTGCTGAAATCTTTGGTTCGTCTTATTAACAGCTCTCGAACACTCGGATCAACATCTTGGCCTAAAATCGTCATAAAATGCACCAAATGGACGCACAACCTGCTAAGAACCTGAAAGCACTAACAAACACCATAAACGCGCCAAATGCATACAAAATCGACTCAAAACACATACGAAAAAGGCCAATAATGATGTGGCGATCTATATAAATTGGTCACATCACTTGGGAACATAACGATTATATGAGAGATAAGTATCCTAATTTGTTTACTGAGCAAGAATTGATTTCGGGACGAAATCCTTAGAAGTCGGGGATGCTGTGACAACTCGTAATTTATTAGCAACGGGTTAGTCTTAATCTCGATCATTATTATAATTTCGTCTAATTTAGAGATTATGAACGTGGAAATTATTAGATAATTGAACATTTGATATAGTTCAATTAGACGTATCCTGGTGACGTAGACTATTAGCTATTTAGACGAATGCCGAGTCTTAAAATAACTTTAAATAAAGATTTAGAAGTTATGTATTGAACACGGTAAATAGACTGTTTAAACTTAATATTTCTAAAAGTTTACTTTGACTAAATTTTATTGACTTGTCTTAACTAAAATGAGGCGAGGGAAAATACCTTTACATTACATTTTTACTTTTTGGTCAAACGGTATTTAATCGTAAGCATTTTACTAAATTAGGGGTATTGAAATCATCTAAAAAGAGCCACATGGGCTGGTTTGTAAATGAAAGGCAGGGGTTGGAACACCAAAACCCCCTCCCCTTCTTCCTTTTTGATCGACCCAAACACCCAACACACACACAAATCACAAAATCTCTCAAACTCTCTAAAATCTCTATCATATCATCATCAAAAATCTGATTTTTGGCAAAGGGGATAATCATCTTTTAGTTTTAAGAGTTTTATTACCATCATCATCATCTTCATCTTTATCAAATTCTTCAAGAACACAAATTGGTAAGTTTTCACTTTTTTTAAATTAAACTTTGATTTTGATTGATTCAATGAAAGGTTTTGTTATAGTTTTGTTAATTTGATTGATAGGCTATGAATATGAAATGGATTTTTTTTGGCTCAATTGGAAGAATGAAACTTAATTTGAATTAGGTTTAGGTTTTGGAAATCAAAGTGTTGGATTTGTGAAATGGTTAGTAAAATGGGATGTATTCCAGGTTCTTTAACCTGTTAATACTTGTTGGATTGAAAGGAATTCAATAGAAAGTAATTTGGTTTGGCGAAAATGGTCGAAAACTGCATTTTCACTCGTTCAGGTCATATATCGCGCCGCGATCCTTCAGAATCGCGCCGCGAGGTAGTAGAAAATAGGCATCGCGCCGCGACCCTCCAGGTCTCGCGCCGCGATGCAGTGTAAAATGGAAATCGCGCCGCGATCATTGGATCTCGCGCCGCGAGATTTTGTTCTGTTTAACATTTTCAGTTTTTGTTAACTTGAACGATTGAACTTGGTGAATATCGAATGGTACTTTAGACTACCTTATAATGACAATGTCATTGATATTACCAACTAAAGTTAAATAAAATGAAAGTTTAAATCACATTCCCGGTTATGGCATTCTAGGGTCTATAGCTAAGTAGTTCTACATAGAATACTTGTCGTTGTGAGCTTGGATCCTCACTATTGGTAATCATATCATAGGTTTTGGATAACGTGGAGAATTGACTGTGGATCTTCTCGAGCTACTTTGCACCTTTTAGCACTTAGATCGCTAAGGTGAGTTTATGGCGCCCTTTTTCCTTTTACTTTGGGCCTGAAAAGCATGTACTGTTGTATACACTATTTATTAAATAAATGATTGTTTTGTGTATGCCATGTGATATGGATGCTTAAATCATTTGACTTAAATTTGCCATGTTGGGCTGTCGAAAATGTGTATACGTGTCATTTATTAAATGTTGAATGAAATGACGTTGAATTGCCGTGTGATGGCTGATTAAATGGTTTCTTGTGTTTGATAAACTAAAATGTTTCCCCTATTGGTTGTATTGTCGGATCTAGATATCTCGACTGTCTTGGTTCTGGTCCGCACCCCATTGTCGAAGGGAAATCCTGTGCGAGGTTATGGTCCGCACCCCATTGTCGAAGGGAAATCCTGTGCGAGGCATATGCTGTCATCAGATCTAGATATACTGATTGACGTGATATAAGATGAGTTCAGATTTAGATATACTGACTATCTTATTATAAATTGTGATATAAGATGTGTCCAGATTTAGATATACTGGCTGTCTTGTTATAAAAGTGTTGTCAGATTTAGATATACTGACTGTTTGGTCTTTTATAACTATATGTCATTTGTGTGCTCACAATGACGAATAAACATTGGTCAAACATACTGTAAACTCACCAACTATTTCGATAGTTGATCCTATCAAATTTCATGCTTTTCAGGGAACCAACAGTAAGTATTGGAAGCGTATATGGCATTTAGAAGCCATCATTTGAACTTTGGACGTACAATTAGCGTCAGACTTCTGAGGACTATCGTATTATTAGTCCTAATTGTACTAGACTGTCCAAATGTTATTATTGTATTAAGTGGGCCCATTTCCAATTGAGGATAGTTTGTATCCGTGAATTGGGGTCCACATCTGAACGATTATACTTGTAATAAACTCGTATTTGGATTAATGGATGTAATCTCTATTTACCTTCTGATTAGTACGCAATTATTTGTTAACCCTGTATTTCCGCTACAACGGGGTGTGACAATCTTGGTCCAGATAGCAGCACATCATTGATTACCACAACAGTCCAACGAAAACTCAGGCATCCCATTTGACATCATCATAAGCCAATCCATGCCTGTCAAACCATAGCTCTTGCTCCATTAAGAAAGTCCTAAAACTTACAAGCAGTACTCCTTTGGCTGCAATAATCTGCGTAAGTCTTAAACTGCAAACTGTAGTTGCTATACCATAGCTTGATGCAGCTTAGTCTTGAATCAAAAACCATCTCGAAAGTATAAACATACGGAAACAAAAATCAAGAGCATTTGCTTCTTAAAACAGAACGAAATAACCGTGAGGAGGCACAAACAACATATATCATCTACGTACGTGCACGATTAAAAAAGCAAGTTCCCTTCAGATAAGATGCGCATCAGGTCCACCTTACCCTCAAGAAAGTCATACGTTGGGGCCCATCATTTAATCAATGTTATCGCTGTGAGAACCATTTTAGTACCCCATTAGTAGCAGTCCCCCCAAATCCAATCGCCCAATTATGCACTTGATTTAGTAGTGATTCCTGGGACTAATAGCAGCTGTAATATGTAATATCTGGGACTAATAGCAGCTATAATAATGTATTTACCATTCGAATCACAACCATTATGATGGTCTCCGCCCTGGCAAGTTAGCTCAATAACAGGCTACTCTGTACTTAACTGAATGGCATACGCATTCAACCAGAACATTCACACAGCCCTCTGGGCTATGGTTGAACTACATTTTCTCGACCTGATACGACAGCTTACACATGGGACCTTCTAAAAGATAAGAAATGTGATTATCAACCTTCTTAAATCGTAAGTTTGAAACAATTTTTCACAAAAATGGTTGAATAAGATAAGAGAATGTCTTATAAATCGAGTTAAAAAGGAGTTTTAATATCTTATTTCATGGTTAAATGAGATAAGAGAATACAAGAAAGACGGTACGACAATGGCTACTAACTTGTGAGGACATACCGGTTAGGACTAAAATTACAAGCCATATTGTCTACAAAAGACATCTTTCTTGACAAGCTAATACAACCAGATTCCCTGAACCGAGATACTAGCTAAACACACTAATGATGCTGCAACTTAATCAAACGTCCGTCAAGTACTTGCTCCGGTAAGAAAGTCCTAAAACAAACTTGTAGTGCTCCTTTGGCAGCAATAATCTGCCTAGTTTTAAACTGTAAACCTTAGCTGCAAGTCCGTAGCTTGATGCATA
>CM067175.1:77257403-77272403 GCA_034093135.1 Erigeron breviscapus | reverse complement strand
CACTACTACGAGGTAAGATACACTACTTTTGTCACGCTGAGGGTGCAACGAAAATGGTTTCATAAACTATAACCTCCATAACGGTAATGTATAACCTAAAATGTGGTTGGGTTGATATGGGAGGTACTCGGGGAATAATGATGACGATGCCTATGCCTAAAATGCTTCCCCGTAGTTATGTTTATGATATGTTATGATGAACGGTGGTTAATGATGTGTTTACGATATGATATGTTATGATGAACGGTGGTTAATGATGTGTTTACGATATGATATGTTATGATGAACGGTGGTTAATGATGTGTTTACGATATGATATGTTATGATGAACGGTGGTTAATGATGTGTTTACGATATGATATGTTATGATGAACGGTGGTTAATGATGTGTTTACGATATGATATGTTATGATGAACGGTGGTTAATGATGTGTTTACGATATGATATGTTATGATGAACGGTGGTTAATGATGTGTTTACGATATGATATGTTATGATGAACGGTGGTTAATGATGTGTTTACGATATGATATGTTATGATGAACGGTGGTTAATGATGTGTTTACGATATGATATGTTATGATGAACGGTGGTTAATGATGTGTTTACGATATGATATGTTATGATGAACGGTGGTTAATGATGTGTTTACGATATGATATGTTATGATGAACGGTGGTTAATGATGTGTTTACGATATGATATGTTATGATGAACGGTGGTTAAAGGTATGTTAAAATGGTTGCTCGGGTGGTTCCTTGCAACAAGTCATATGTGGCGAGTAGTTTCGGGTGGCCTGATGACCCACCTAATGTCATGAACATAACGTGCTACTCATGGATCGACATTGTCTTTCCTTAATGGTAACTTCGGTTACAACTTAACGGTGACCTAGTCACAACCTAATGAGATGAGATGAAATGACGAAATTGATTAGGCACACTTAGGGTTATAAACTCTATGCTTATATGTGATGTGGATATGTTTATACGGTGGTATGAATGCCTAATTAAAATGACGTAATGCTTTAAAGTGACGATTTAAATGGATGAAATGTTTTGCTTAAACCTGGTGTTATCTTACTTAGCTTTATAGCTAACACTTGTTTCTTTTAATGTATTGACACCCCTCAGGTTAGGCAGTGAGATGACGTGTGAAGCTTTGGCAAGAGATGGGTAGATGATCAAGCTGGCTTTAGTTTACCCAATAGCTTCGCATAAACCTTATGTTATTGATTTCCTTTATGGAACTTATGTAATGACTATGTTATGATTGCTTTATGTTGGGCAATCTTATGGATTTCTTTTATTACTGATTTGATGCTATTAGTAACACCACTTATGTTTCTCAACTGTTTTCCTTAGTTGAGTATTTTCTTAAATCGTTTCCGCATGATTTAACGCCGTTAGGCGAAAATTTTTGGAAATCCATATTTTTACGAAACGGGTGTTACAAGTTGGTATCAGAGAAGTAGTTTAAGTGAACCAAGGCCTATTGACCATAGGATTTGGACTTAAACTTAAGATGCGCATGCTAGGTATTTGTAGGATGCCTTAGCTTTAACGTAAGATGATATAGGATGGGTTGGGACGAGTGCGAGTGTGATAGGGCTTATGAGATGTTTACGATACGAAGTATGTTTTAGCCTTATCTTTGCGCTTATCGACTCTATCTTTCAGTGAAGGAAAGATGGTTAACACTCGTCAAGGCAACTTACGACGCGATGGAGTTACTGCAAGCATTACCCCACCTGTCCATCCAGGTGCCGGTGCTAGTAATGCTGCCAATGCTGCTGCTGATGCAGCTAATACGAATGGAAATCGAGGAAACCCCAGCAAGTAAATCAGCCAAGCCCATTAGGTCCTATGCCTCCGCCTCCCGGCAATCCACCTAGAGTTAACGAAGCAGTGGTGGAGCAAATCCCTAATGCAGCTGAACTGTACAATCTTGTGCTGACTCTCCAAGCCCAGTTAGCACAGACTCAAGAACAACTGAACAACGCTCTTGCTGAGATGCTGAAGGAACTGATGGCAACTACTCAGTGCCATCTCACCACATTGAGCCACCAGTGGATAATGTTGTCGTTCCCCCTGTTAATGTTGATGTGGCTCCTCCTAATGTAGTTCAAGCTCCTCGATTTAAGTTCGAAAGTTTCCAGAAGTGTGGAGCTCAGAAATTCAATGGAACACTTAACGCAGTAGGCTGTATGGAATGGCTTGATGATACTGAGATGGTCTTTGAAGCTTGTGACTGTCCAGAGGATAAAAAGGTGTTGTGTGCGAGTAGAATGTTGAAAGAAGGTGCTCGAGATTGGTGGAAGAGCATTACCATTTCGATGACTCCAGCTATGGTATCTGCTATTACGTGGGCTAACTTCAGACAGAAGTTTATTGAGGAGTATATCGGGACTCATGAACAGCGCAAGATGGAAAAGGAGTTTCGTGCTTTGACGGCTGAAATTGGTAAAGTCAATGATTATGCTCGTTCCTTTATGGAAAAGATGAAATTTGTGGGTCATCTATTCAGAACTGATGCAGATCAAGTCGCCTGCTATGTCGATGGTTTACCTCCAAGTTATCGAGGTATCTGTAGGCAGCATAAGACCCTAACTGAAGCAATCAAAGAATCCAAAAAGCTTGATGATGATTTTGCTGCGGATAAGAAAGTTGAAAAGAAAGAAGATGAGAAGAAGTCTGGCAATAAACGGAGGTTTGGTGGGTCAAATCGTTTTGGTAAGAAATTTAAGGGATCTTCATCGTCCTCTGACAGGGGAAGGGCAGACAAGGATGGAAAATGGTGCCCAGGCTGCAAATCTATCCATTCTGGTCAGTGTTCTACAAAGACCCGCAGGTGCAATAGGTGTGGAACTCAGGGTCATACCATTGATCAATGCACTGACAAGGCAAGATGTTATAAATGTGGAGACACCAAGCACCGTATCGCAGACTGCCCGCAGATGAAGAAAGATGAGGGAAAGAAGGCAGAAGCTCCCAAAGCCAAAGCCCGTGCTTTTCAGATGACGGCTGAGGAGGCAAAAGACGATGATCAGGTAGTTACTGCTACCCTTATTGTTAACTCCAAACCTGCTAATGTGTTATTTGATTCTGGTGCGAACAAATCTTTTGTGTCTACTCTGTTTGCTCCTAAGTTAGACATGACTACTAGTTCTTTACGGTGCCCTATAGAAGTAGAAGTGGCTAATGGTGCAACGTCTATCATTCGGGAAGGTTACTCTGATTGTCCTTTAGAAATAGAGGGTCGTTTGTTTACTGCTAACCTGTTACCCGCTACCATTCCTAGTTTCGATGTTGTTCTCGGTATGGATTGGATGTCTAAGAATGATGCTGTCGTATTATGTGCAAAGAAAATAGTTCGTATCGCTACCCCTGACGGAAAAGGTGTTTGTGTCTATGGTGACAAGAAGCCGGGAAATGTTAAGGTGATCTCGATGATGAAAGCACTTCGTTGTATACGGCAAACTAAGTCACATTTTCTAGCTTATGTAATTGATTCTCGTATCGCGAAGCCTACAGTTTCTGATGTTGAAGTTGTTTCCGAGTTTCCAGACGTTTTCCCTGAAGATCTTCCAGGTCTTCCTCCTGATCATGAGGTTGAATTTTCTATTGATCTCATTCCTGGTGCTACTCCTGTAGCCAAAGCTCCCTATCGATTAGCTCCGACGGAGATGAAGGAGTTAATGACGCAAATTCAGGAACTTTTAGATAAAGGTTTCATTCGTCCGAGTTCCTCTCCTTGGGGTGCTCCTATCCTTTTCGTAAAGAAGAAAGACGGATCCATGCGCATGTGTATCGATTATCGCGAGCTGAATAAAAGAACGGTGAAGAATAAATATCCACTCCCTCGTATTGATGATTTATTCGATCAACTTCAAGGTGCTTCTTATTTCTCAAAGATTGATTTACGGTCTGGCTATCATCAATTGAAGGTTGAAGAAGAAAGTGTAGCCAAAACAGCGTTCCGAACTCGTTACGGTCATTATGAGTTCCTTGTCATGCCATTCGGTTTGACAAATGCTCCAGCGAAGTTTATGGATTTGATGAACCGTGTCTGTCGACCATTTTTGGATCATTTCGTTATTGTTTTTATCGACGACATTCTTGTGTATTCAAAGTCGGAAGAGGAACATAGAGAGCATTTGAGAGCTGTCCTTCAAGTCCTCAGAGAGAAAAAGCTATATGCTAAATTCTCCAAGTGCGAGTTCTGGCTAAAGGAAGTTCATTTCCTCGGCCATGTCGTCTCCTCTGATGGTATAAAAGTAGATCCTTCGAAGATAGAAGCAGTGTCGAAGTGGGAGCAGCCTAAGTCTCCTACTGAAATTAAGAGTTTTCTCGGTTTGGCTGGCTATTATCGACATTTTATTAAGGATTTCTCGCGCATTGCCAAGCCAATGACTGAATTAACGAAGAAAGGTGTGAAGTTTGTGTGGACCGATGCTCAAGAGAAAGCCTTCACGACGTTGAAAAAGATGTTGTGTGAAGCTCCAGTCTTAGCTTTACCCGAAGGAACAGATGATCTAGTGGTTTATAGTGACGCATCCATCACGGGGTTAGGGTGTGTACTAATGCAACGAGACAAAGTTATCGCTTACGCCTCTCGACAGCTGAAGCCTCATGAGCGGAACTATCCTACTCATGACCTTGAGCTGGCTGCGGTTGTTTTTGCTCTGAAGTTGTGGCGACATTATCTGTATGGTACAAAGTGTACCCTATATACGGATCATAAGAGCTTACAGTACGTGTTTACTCAGAAGGACATGAATGTTAGACAACGGCGGTGGATGGAGTTATTAAAGGATTACGATTGTGAAATTAAATATCACCCAGGCAAAGCTAATGTGGTTGCTGATGCCTTAAGTCGCAAAGGATATGCGAAAAGTAGATTATGTGCGATGATTACAAAGATTGAGTCGAATTTACTGGAACCTATTCGATTAGCTCAAATCGAAGCGTTAAAGGATGTTAATGTGAAAGCGGAGTCTATTGGGAAAAAGAAGAAGAACAGACTCCAAATGGAAGAAAATAGTCGTGGCCTTCGAACCTACAAAGGTAGAATATGGGTTCCTCTCTATGGAGGCAATCGTGAGTTAGTAATGGATGAAGCTCACAAAACTAAGTATTCTGTACACCCT
Organism: Erigeron breviscapus; assembly: GCA_034093135.1. Classification (NCBI taxonomy): domain Eukaryota; kingdom Viridiplantae; phylum Streptophyta; class Magnoliopsida; order Asterales; family Asteraceae; genus Erigeron; species Erigeron breviscapus. The sequence continues at coordinate 77,267,253 of CM067175.1, read as the reverse complement.
GGTGCCACAAAGATGCATGCAGATTTGAAGCCTATTTATTGGTGGCCCAGTATTAAGAACGATGTGATGATGTATGTGCAGAAATGTTTGACGTGTGCGAAGGTGAAAGCTGAACATCAAAAGCCTTACGGGAAGTTTCAGCAACTTGAGATCCCTGAGTGGAAATGGGATCACATTACGATGGATTTTGTGACCAAACTTCCGAGGACGCCTCGTGGTCACGATATGATATGGGTTATTGTCGATCGATTAACGAAGAGTGCTCACTTTCTCCCAGTTCGTGAGACTGCTCCTATGGAGAACTTCGCTACGTTGTATATTGATGAAGTGGTTTCTAAACATGGTGTTCCGATATCGATTGTGTCAGATCGTGATGCTCGATTCGTTTCCAACTTTTGGAAGAGTTTTCAACGGGAAGTTGGTACGCAAGTTCGTCTGAGCACAGCCTACCATCCGCAAACCGATGGGCAAAGTGAAAGGACTATTCAAACGCTCGAAGATATGCTCAGAGCTTGTGTAATGGATTATGGTGGTTCGTGGGATAAACACCTACCTCTTATTGAGTTTGCGTATAACAATAGTTATCATGCGAGCATTGGAATGCCACCTTATGAGATGTTATATGGTAGGAAGTGTCGGACTCCTAGTTGTTGGTTGGAGCCCGGGGAAAAGCAATTTGCTGGACCCGAAGTAGTACAAATTACGGCCGATAAAGTTAATGTTGCAAAGGAAGCCTTGCGCGTTGCTCGCGAAAGGCAAAAGTCATATGCTGAAAAGAAAAGGAGGCCGTTCGATTTTAAAGAAGGCGAAATGGTTTTACTCAAGGTGTCGCCTTGGAAAGGTGTATTACGGTTTGGAAAACGTGGAAAGTTAAGTCCTAGATTCATTGGACCTTTTAAGATCATTAAGAAGGTTAATGAACAGGCATTTAAGCTGGACTTACCTCCAGAACTTAATGGAATTCACAACACATTTCATGTGTGTTACCTACGTAAGTGCTATGCGAATGAAACGGATGTCATTCCACTCGAGGACGTAAGTATTAATCCCAACAAGCAAGATTGTCGATGAACCTGTTGCTATAATGGGAAGGAAACAAAAGAAGTTACGACGAAAGACTATTGATCTAGTTCTCATAAAGTGGAAACACAATCACGGCGAAAGTATGACTTGGGAGACCGAGTCCGTAATGCGGGAGACCTATCCCCACCTTTTGATGCTGAAGTGATTCCGGGGACGGAATCCTCTTAAGGGGGAGGTAATTGTAACATCCCAAAACTTAAACGTATATGTTGACTAACGTCGTTAGGTCAAATTATAAGTCCGTGATACGTTTGTGTGGAAATATGTGTTTATATGTTTATGTGCCCTAATTGTAAGACTTAAATGTCTTTAATGAGTGACAATAAAGTGGACTTAATGATGAGTAAATGGCCCATGTAGTGTGCGAAAGTGCTTTAATGTGTTACGTATATCCCCAATAGGTGTTTAAATGCGAAATAAAGCTAATATGAAGTCCAGGGACTAAAATTGACATAAGTGAAACTTGAAAAACGGGATTAGGGTTACAATTAGCCTAATCTCTAATTAATTGCAGCCTAATTACATTTCCTAAACACACACATACAGTTCCTTCAATTCCCTAATCGATTTCTTAAGGAATCTCCAAGTTTTGGTCAATCAATTGGGTGTTTTTGTATTGAATCGAATTGGCTATCGTTTCTACAGGTAATCAATGTTTTATTGGCCACATTTTCAGATTCAAAGGTTGTTTCTATGATTAAGCAAATCTGATTTTAATAAAGGTTTATAAATAATTAGGGTTTATAATACGAATAAGCAAATTAATGATCAAAACGGTGTCAAACGAGTTTGTAATCGATATGAATGATCAAAATATGTTTAACAATGTCAAAAAACATGTTTTGGGTGAAGCCCAAGTCGATTGATTTCTGGAAAAATCGAAGAACAAGTCGTTTTAGAAATTCTGGACGAAATTAGAGTTTTCTGGTGCTAAGTTCGTTCTGTTGCTTCCAAACGAACTTCAAGTTCGTTTGATGCTCTCTAAGTTCGTTCATGGGTGTCTAAATTCGTTTGGCAAGAGTTTAAATTCGTTTAGTGGATTATGAGCTAAATTCGTTTGTGAAAGTTTAAGTGTTTTCAAGTTAAATTCGTTTTGAAACCTAAGAGAAGTCTAAGTGGTTCTAATGCTTAAATTCGTTTCTCAAACGAAGAAGAACTTCGTTTGAGGTGTTTTAAATTCGTTGGTGAGGTCCTAAGTTCGTATGGAGCCTCCTAAGTTCGTTTGGGCATTGCTAAGTTCGTTCAGTATGGCCTAAATTCGTTTCAGGAAGCTAAATTCGTTTGAATTTTCAAATGGCCATATCTCTTGAACCGTAACTCCGTTTTTGACAAATAAACTATCCCTAGAATCGTGAGAGAGTCTATTTTCTAATGGTAATAATTTTAAAGGATGATATTGAAGTCAAGTTTCCTGAAAGGTTGAATTAGTGAATGAAGGTCGAGTTTCGACGGATTCTATGAGTCCTAAAGTCGTACGAAAGTCCATTTAATGTCCCTAATGACTTATACCCTATATGTTAATGTACGATAGGTGTCGGGGAATACTGTTAAGCACTACTAGCTGTTGTTTACGCGCATACACTACTACGAGGTAAGATACACTACTTTTGTCACGCTGAGGGCGCAACGAAAATGGTTTCATAAACTATAACCTCCATAACGGTAATGTATAACCTATAATGTGGTTGGGTTGATATGGGAGGTACTCGGGGAATAATGATGACGATGCTTATGCCTAAAATGCCTCCCCGTAGTTATGTTTATGATATGATATGATGAACGGTGGTTAATGATGTGTTTACGATATGATATGTTATGATGAACGGTGGTTAATGATATGTTTACGATATGATATGTTATGATGAACGGTGGTTAATGATGTGTTGTAATGTTGTTATGTGCATGTATATGTGGCTTGTTCATCTAGAACACTAGACCCTTTTTAGGTTGCCATGACACGTGCACGTTTTAAGGGCCCTAACGTGAAAAGATGATAGTATGAATTAGTTTAGGTTAAAGGTGGAAATCTAAACTAAATACGATAAATGCTCGAGCTAATTAGATGTTAAGTGTTATGCATAACCTGTGCCTTACGGTGGTAATAGGTACATCGTGCCTTACGGTGGTAATAGGTACATCGTGCCTTACGGTGGTAATAGGTACGTATAGATGGTGCCTGACGGTGGTAATAGGTACATCGTGCCTTACGGTGGTAATAGGTACGTCATGCCTGACGGTGGTTATAGGTATGTTAAAATGGTTGCTCGGGGGGTTCCTTGCAACAAGTCATATGTGGCGAGTAGTTTCGGGTGGCCTGATGACCCACCTAATGTCATGAACATAACGTGCTACTCATGGATCGACATTGTCTTTCCTTAATGGTAACTTCGGTTACAACTTAACGGTGACCTAGTCACAACCTAATGAGATGAGATGAAATGACGAAATTGATTAGGCACACTTAGGGTCATGAACTCTATGCTTATATGTGATGTGGATATGTTTATACGGTGGTATGAATGCCTAATTAAAATGACGTAATGCTTTAAAGTGACGATTTAAATGGATGAAATGTTTTGTTTAAACCTGGTGTTATCTTACTTAGCTTTATAGCTAACACTTGTTTCTTTTAATGTGTGGACACCCCTCAGGTTAGGCAGTGAGATGACGTGTGAAGCTTTGGCGAGAGATGGGTAGATGATCAAGCTGGCTTTAGTTTACCCAAAAGCTTCGCATAAACCTTATGTTATTGATTTCCTTTATGGAACTTATGTAATGACTATGTTATGATTGCTTTATGTTGGGCAATCTTATGGATTTCTTTTATTACTGATTTGATGCTATTAGTAACACCACTTATGTTTCTCAACTGTTTTCCTTAGTTGAGTATTTTCTTAAATCGTTTCCGCATGATTTAACGCCGTTAGGCGAAAATTTTTGGAAATCCATATTTTTACGAAACGGGTGTTACATCTTGAACCTTCGCGCTGACCGTTCGCTTTCTCAGTAGCAAAAGCGCTTCTCTTTGCCCCTTAAGTAGAAGGACAAGAAAGAGATTCTTGGTTTTCTTGCTCCCGCTTCCTCATCTGCGCTCATCAAGCCAACTTTGCTCTTTGGGAGGTGAAAGAGCGGTTGAAGCGGACAGACCGCATCGAAGATATATTTATATATATACACGGTTACGGTTATCTCGGACTGCGTTCCGGAAAAAGTAGCCTACTTGAGAAAGAAGGGGCGGGCACTCTTGTCTTTCAACCCCACTATACTATGAATAGTTGTGGGGCACTGTTAGGTCCAGATTTACTGGACTCGCTCCAGACTCGACTACTGGAGCCTTACTGAAGATCTGTCCAGAAATGGAAATTACTGGACCTACTCCAGACATGGAATCTGGAGTCCCTCTGAAGATTTGTTCAGAAATAATGGAAGACCAGTGAGAAAATACTTGTATAGGAAATCTGGAGTATTCTCCAGATTAGCTCACTGGACTTCACCCAGTCCAGATCTATTCTACTGAAGACATTCTCACTAAAGTCAAAGACTGAAGTCTGAAGAAAGAAGACTGACAAATAGTGGAGCCCACTGACAGTCTTACCAGATCTCCCGACTGGAGCCTTTATTAGTGTTCTAGACCTTACAAGTCTGAACACTGATATCGAGGATTGACTTTATGCCTTTACACACTTTTACCCGGACATCCCAATTGTCTATTGATAAAAGTACATACGTGTGTAAAGGTGGTTGGTTAAAAGGACTTTATCCTTGTACCTTAACCAATGCATTTAATAACCTTGTCGGTTCATTAAATGCATGCAACCATATTTGTACGGCAAATAAATTCATTGTTGAATTTATCTGCCTATAAATACAAAGTCATATTTCTCATTCAAATTACTTTTTAGCAATTTGGTGAACTTGCTTAAATACTCTCGATCTAAACAGTTATACTTCACAACTCTAAGTATATCGATCTAAGGAGATTATTTAGCAAGTATAGATCACTTGTATTTCAAAGATTGTTTAGATAGTTACATACTTGTAATATCTAGGTTCCGCAACAATCTTGTATTTTGTTTATCATCAATAAAAAAAAATACACTTGAAAATTACATTCGTGTTCCATCATTTATTTACTTGTTTAAATATTGCTTAAGTCGTTTATTGCTTTATTTATATTCTTGCATTTATATTTAAAGTAATACTAGTCTGATTCTAGTTCATACTTGTCTTGTTATTTTACACTCGTGGGTTAAACCATCATGTGAGGGACTTTACAATTGGTATCAGAGCAGAAGGTTAATATACTTACCTAGATCTGTTTCGCGATGGCAATCCCAGAAAATAAGAAACTCATGAAACTAATCTTAATGACCCACCCACTGGAAATAACAATCCACCACCTCCTCCTCCTCCTGCATCTCCACATGTGCATGTGCATTATTCAAATAATCCTGTTCCTAAATTCAATGGGAGCAGTGATGAATTTGGTACGTGGAAAGCTAGGATAATATTGCATGTTACTGGTATTGAAAGGAATATGATGAAAAATTTAAATGAAGGACCCTATGTGCCAAGACTTCCTATCAATGCACTTCTTGACCCTACTGGATCAAGAAGTGGAAGGGAAAAGAGAGAGGAACACTGGTCCGAATAGGAGAAAAGATTGGTAAATCTTGATACACTTCTTAAAAATATGATCCTCGGGGCTGTTCCAGAAACTCTTATTCCCACATTAGTTTTCTATCCCAGTGCCAAAAGCATGTGGGATGAACTGGTGAACCAGCATGAGGGAGGTGATGATACTGTTGTTACCAGAAAAGTCTCCTTAAACAAAAAGTATGAGTCATTTTTTGCTCTCCCCAATGAGTGTCTTACTGGTACTTACACCAGATTTATGAGTATTATTAACCAGTTAAGAGGACTAGGGGTTGATAAAGACAAGGATATACTTTTGGAGAAATTTTGTGATATTCTTCCAACAAAATGGTCTCAAATGATTCTGGTCTTGAGGCAAGGTAAAACCTTGCATTCCCATACTTTGTCAACATTGTATGGAGCCTTAGATTCACTGAAGAAAATCAAGCCCAGAGGATTGAGGCAGAAAAAGATTCTTTTAATCATGCTTCCAGTAGTTCCACAGTGGTCACTAATACTGCACCACCTTGTGCGGCATTAATATCTTCTGAGAATGTATTTTCTATGAAGAAGATGATGTCTGAACTAATGGATTCTGGAGTCTGTAATGATATCTCTCCAGACTGTGATGAAACTGACAGTGATGACCTGGTTCCAATGATGGCCAAAACGTTTAACCGTTTTAAGGCCAGAGCAAATAGGCCCACTGGAACAACATGCACCTAGTTCTTCCACTGACAAGACCAATCTGACATGCTTTAAGTGTGGCAGAAAAGGTCATTTCATGAAAGAGTGCAAGTCCAGTCAGTTTGTCTCTCAGTCTGGTCCAACTGCTTCTTATAACAAGCCTGATGATAAAGCTATAAGTTGAAATACAAAAAGCTTATGGCTCAAATTGCTCTCTTGTCTAAACAAATGGAAGATAATAACAAATGCATGATAGCAACTACTGAAGAAGCATGGGTTCCCTCTGATGATTCATCTATCGATGAAGAAGAGGAAAGAGATTGTTGTTTTATGGCTCTGGCAGATCAAGAGCATCTGGTGAAGGATGATGTCACATCTGGTCGATGGGTAGACATTGTTATTAAAAAGGTTAGTGATTATGATATGAAACTGACCCTGAACTTAAATTGGACATTGCTATGAAGCTCTTAATTCTGATTTAATTTTGTGGAAACTGTTAGATTTGACAGTCTAAATGGTCTTAGAAACAGATTCCTTTGAAATAGCTGCTTTAAAATCAAAATTAAAAGAACTTCAAGATATTGAACTGGCATTTCAAGCACAAGTTTTGGTAACTGAACAACTGGTTCAAGAAAAACATGACCAGGAAATAATTTTGCAAAAAGAAAAACAGGTTATTCAATCATGGCTTGAAACAAGAAAGCCATATGATGCTGGAGTAAACCAATTTCCATCCCAAAAACGTGCATATCTGGATGGAAATACTCATGTTGCAGCATTAATACCAGTAATTGACCGGTTACCAGAGGAGGTTAAACCTGGTACCATATATGATGAACCTTCTACCCCAAAATCTTGTATTATACCAGCTCAATTTTTGGAGGTCAAGACTGGAGCATCCCAGATGACTGCTCCAGTTAAAAAGGTCAATAAGCATAAACCTTTGCCTCAGACTGTTTCTAAAGAACCCTAGGTTCAAAAGAAAAAGAATTTCCCACCTAAGCCTAAAGTCCAGTCAACTGGAAAGGCTCAGGTTTCATCTGAAGAATCTATTTTGTTAAGGTTGGAGAGCCAGTTTTAACTACTGGCTCGTCAGGTTCAAAGCTGTCATGCAAGATTAAACAACTTTGAGGGTACTTCATCTGGCCCTATACAAAATCCAAACCTTTTTCTAAGAAAGATAAAAATGTTCCTTTAATTGAGAAAAAAAAAGGTTTCTAAACTATCAACTCCAGTAGTGTTCTCAACAAAAACTACTGTTGAAAAAAGTGAACTAGACCAGATTGCCCCAGGATCCATAAGGGAGGACCCAGTGAACCCATCAGTCGATGGGTTCCCAATCTAACTAATATTATCTGTGTATGTGCAGGGCGATCGAAAGAAATATATCTGGTATCTTGACAGTGCAGCTGGCCGGACGATGACCGGATGTAAGACCCTGCTGGAGGAGTTCACCATTTCTGATGGACCCTCCATTACTTTTGGAAATGATGGTTGTGGAAAGACTGAGGGGTATGGTGTTCTGAACAATGGACAAGTCAAATTCAGTCGTGTTGCATATGTGAATGGTTTGAAATATAACCTGATCAGTGTAAGTCAACTGTGTGATGATGGCTATCAAGTTTTATTCAATATTGTTCATGGCATTGTATTCAACAAGGACTGGAAGGTAGTATTGATTGCTCCCAGAAAAGGGAACGTGTATGTGATGGATATGGAAAGCTCTTCTTCAGAGCAATGTTTCTATACTCAAGCTGATGAAGACACAAACTGGTTATGGCATAAAAGGTTATCCCATTTAAATTTCAAAAATATTAATAAGTTGTCTAGAAAACAACTGGCAGATGGGATACCTTCAGTTTCCTTCAAAAAGGAAAGGCCATGTCCAGGATGTGAGATGGGAAAGCAGAAACGTGCCAGTTTCAAGACCAAACAGAATTTCAGCATTACTGAACCACTTCACATGCTTCATATGGACCTTTGGTCCAGTGAATGTTCAGACTCGTGCTGGTAAAAGATACACCCTGGTGATCGTAGATGAATTCTCCAGATATTGTTGGGTTCTTTCTCAGGTCTAAAAATGAAGCTGCTGCTGAAATCATTTCTCTTATCAAGCAAATTGAACTGAAGCATAAGCGAAAAGTGTGTCAGTTAAGAAGCGACAATGGAACAGAATTCCAGAATGCAACTCTGGAGAAATTCTGTACTGACACTGGCGTATCCCAGAACTTCTCATCAGCACGCACTCCAGAGCAGAATGGAGTGGTAGAAAGGAAAAATCGAACGCTGATAGAAGCTGCCAGGAGTATGCTAGCTGAATCTGGTCTTCCTACCAGTTTCTGGGCTGAAGCAATTGCAACTGCTTGCACACCCAGAATCGATCAGTGTACGTGAAGCGACACAAGAAGACTTCCTATGAAATATTGAGAAATAGAAAACCAAATATTGGTTATTTTCACGTTTTTGGATGTCCAGTTTACATCCTGAAAGACTCCACTCAGTTAGGCAAATTTGATGCCAAAGCTGATGAAGGATATTTCTTAGGATATTCAGCCATTCGCAAAGCCTGCCCTTGATTCTCCCTCAGTAACTCCAATTATCTTTGGTGAATCTGATCCCATTAACTACAAAAATTCACCTGAAGAAGTTTCCAGTCATTCTGACTTGGAACCAGTTCGTAAGAAGAAGATCCCCAGTTGTACACCTTTCTATCCTTCAATAAGTTTCAAACTACCCAATGAACTTGTTATTGGATCAGATGTACGTACTACTCCCCAGTATCAGTATCAGTTGAAACTATTCCTGAAATGTTTTTTCATATGAAGAATTTCAAACTGAACCAGTACTTCAGGAAATGCCTTCCATTGAAGAATTTCATGATGCAAATCGTGATCTTACTGATTCAGATGAAGATATTGAAATAGTTTACCAGGATCCTCATCCTGAAACTCAACTGAACTCTTGCACTGATATTGTTGTCAGTAACAATCCTGGTCAGTACTCCAGATGGACAAAAGCTCATCCTATCGATCAGATCATAGGTGACTCCAGTAGAGGAGTTCAGACCAGAAGAGCCTCCAGTAATCAATGCTTATATGTTAGTTTTCTATCTTTGATGGAACCAAAGAAGATTGACGAGGCTATGGAAGATCCAAGCTGGGTGACTGCGATGCAAGAAGAGCTTCACCAGTTTGAAAGGAACAAGGTCTGGTATCTGGTTCCTTTCCCAGTTGGAAAGAAAGAACCAATTGGAACCAGATGGGTCTTCAGGAACAAGGTAGATGAAGATGGCCACGTAATCAGAAACAAGGCCAGACTGGTAGCACAAGGTTACTGCCAGTCAGATGTCGATTTTGATGAATCTTTTGCTTCAGTGGCTAGACTTGAAGCGATCAGAATATTTTTAGCATTCGCTGCTCATCATCAGTTCAAGCACGTCCCCACC
>CM067175.1:77242347-77256403 GCA_034093135.1 Erigeron breviscapus | reverse complement strand
TCATGAAAGGTACTTGTGTCCAGACCTCTTTAGAAGTAGTTTCAGCAGTTACAACTGTTGAGTCCAGCACACGTGGTTCAGATAAGTCAAGTGGGGTTTCAAGTGGTGGGGGTTGAGATTGTGAAATTTGAATTGTTGGTAGAGTAAAGTATGGAGTGGTTTGTGGAATTGAAGGTGGTGGTGGTGGTGGCATGTTGGATTCTGGTGGAGGTGGTGGCATTTGTGATTCTGGTGGTGGCAAATTTGTTTCTGGTGGAGGTGGTAGCATTTCTGGTAGACGCTCTATCTCTACTACATCATCTCCAAGAAAACTCATGTCAGTGTCAAAGTTATGACCTTCTGACATGGGTGAATCAGCTTCATCCCAAAAAGTTTCACCAACAGTCTGATCACCAGTCGGTTCACCAGCTTCAACATTCAAATCGATCTGAGCCTCTTGCTCACCAGTTACTTGTTCATCAGCCTGAACATCTTGTTCTACCTGCTCATCAGTCTGTACAACATTCTCTGTCTGCTCAACAACTTGTACATTTTCAACCTGTTCAACATTCTCTTCTGGTTCAAAAATTGGAGACCCATCTAAATTCATAACATCACCTGGATGTCTTGCTGGATTCACCTGAACACCATCTCTCATCAGACGCCTATTTGATCTTGGTCTGGAAGGTTCAACATTTGGTTGTTGACCTTCAGGAGCCACTTGTCTTATGGGTTGTACAGCTTCTATAATTTGAACATCTTGGTCACCAGAGGGTTCTTCACCAACTTGACCTCTACCTGGAGCCACTTCTACTTCTTCCCTTTGAAAAGAGAGCATGGACTGAGGAATATCTACCTCATTCAGTGGAGATCTTAGGTTGGTCAGATCCCTCATATATTCACTTACAGAAAAGTGAGTAGTTTCATAATCGTACTGGTCTCCTAGAGCGCTTTTAAACAACAGTGAAAGAAAACGGATATATGGAACAAGGGTTTTTCTATCTTTCACTTTAAGACGCTCTACCAGATCATCAAATAGGATATGAGCAAAATCCACTCTGATTCCAAACCAGAGGCAGTAGGCAATCTGGAGATGAGTCTGATTTATCTGGTCCAACCCTCCAGAACTGCCTCCCAAACATTCAACAATATGCGTGAAAGAATCTCCATGAGTCTGTCAGCCTGCTCATGTAGACTGTTCCCTTCCTGGATAGCTGGCCATGCTCATCCACCATATCTGTATGCCCCATCAATCTGCATACTTCCCCAAAATTTATACTAGAGGGAAGTTCGATGGGAAACTCATTCTGTTCAAAATAATTCAATTGTAGAACAGACCTGAGTAAACTAACAGAGAAACTCAAGGATCTGGTACCTCCCTTGAGAGTATAAGTAATTGATGAAGTTTCATCATTATAAATTGCCAGAGTACCAGAATTCACATAGATAATCGTGGTACATCCTCCCTGGATTTAAGGTCAAAGCACCATATAATGGACATGAGAGAAAAATGTATTTAGTCTCCCAATAATGGATCGGGCATTATGAACACTGGAAAGTGAGAGTTTTGCCATCCAGTTATTCATATTTATCCTTATGGCCTTAGCCTCAAGAGTAATATGGCGTGCCTTTGCAACATTGGCAACTGGAGCATATTTTGCAGCAAGCAGATTTTTAGGCGAGTTAGATTGTCTTAGTGCCATTTTATGATGAATAGATGAAGATGAAATTGAATATTTAGGGTTTTGATGAAGATTTGATGAAGAATTGAATGGAAATGGAGTAAATATGAGAGATGATTAGGATTGGAATTGAATGAAGAAATTAAATGAAGGAATTTGAAAGGATTTGGGAGTAAATATGTTCGAAGTAAATGCAAATGAAATTGAAAGTGGGTATATATAGGAGAGAGAATGTGGAACTCAAACGGTTAATTTGAAATTATCAAATTAAAATTTTGATCGGGTTCTGAGATCCGCATTAATTACATCACATCACACATAAATGTGTGACGGTTTACAGCCCACACACAGTATCAAGTTGCACTTTTTGTCTTCCCAAGGTAAAAATACCATCATTTCTTTGAAAAATTTTACATGCCATGTAGATAATAAGATAAATATCAAGATAAATATCTTTTCAAAAAGATTTTGCATACGTGGCACGCACAATGACCAAGTATTAAAAATATTATGACTGACATATCAATGCATCTGGAGGTTGACTGGACACTCCAGTATCACTGGTGGATTAGTCCAGTGAAGCATGCACTGATGGTACACTGGAGGGACACTCCAGTAAAGTACCAGTGAAAACCTTTTGAAAGAGACTGGTAACCTCAAACATGCACGTCAACTAATACAGACAAATGAGAGGGACACATTTACAAGGAGACAAAAAGTCACCTCAAACATGCACTCCAACCTATCTAACCAGTGAGAGGGACACATTTACAAAGTACCAGTAATATTTTCTGAAGAATTTGTCGAGTGAGAAAATAAATTAATAAATTCCTCTTGAAAAATAAAACATTTTTAAGAACAAAAATATCTTTCAAGTCTTTCCCCCTGGAATGTTGATCCAGAAATCTATTAATGCAAAGATAGTACACAATGGCGTTCAATATCTGAGCAGTCATAAATTTATAAATCTTTAAATCAAAGATCCTCAGTAGTACACAATGGCGTTCAATACCAAGGTTCCAGATTTAAGGGTTTAACATTCCCAACTCACCAACAAGATATTCAAAAGTTTTGACATCCAGAGGTTTAGTAAAAATGTCAGCGAGTTGTTTGTCCGTGGGAATAAAATGGAGTTCAATGTTGTTTTTCATAATATGATCACGAATGAAGTGATACCTGAGATCAATGTGCTTCGTCTTGGAGTGCATGACTGGATTGTTCGAGATAGCGATGGCACTGGTATTATCACAAAAGATTGGGGTCTTTGAATACTTAATACCATAATCAAGCAACTGGTTCTTCATCCAGAGTATCTGAGCACAACAACTGGCTGCAGATACGTATTCAGCTTCAGCAGTGGACAATGAAACTGAAGTTTGCTTCTTACTGGTCCAGCTGACCAGTTTGCCACCAAGGAAATGACATCCACCAGTAGTGGATTTCCTGTCTATCTTACAACCTGCATGATCTGAATCTTAATAACCCATTAGATCCATGCCTGAGCCTTTGGGATACCAAAGACCCAAACTGGGACACCCTTAAGGTACTTCAGTATGCGCTTTACAGCAAGCATATGAGATTCCTTTGGATTAGACTGATATCTGGCACATAAACATGTTGAAAACATAATATCTGGTCTACTGGCAGTTAAATACATCAGTGAACCAACCATGCCTCTATAGACAGTGGTGTTCACTGGTTTACCATCTGGATCTGAGTCCAGTGTCACTGGTGCAGAAATTGGAGTAGGTTTAGATGGTGAAGAGTTCATATCATATTTCTTTAAAAGATCTCTAACATATTTTTCCTGATTAATAAAAATGCCATCTTTGTTTGTTTAATCTGGAGTCCAAGAAAATACGTTAATTCACCCATCAAACTCATTTCATATTCAGTTGACATTATTTTAGAAAATTTCTTGCACATGTTTTCATCAGTAGACCTAAAAATAATATCATCAACATAAATTTGTACCATTAACAGATTACCTTTTTCATGAAGAATAAATAAGGTATTGTCAATTGCACCTCTTTTGAAACCATTTTTCAATAAATGTTTAGTCAGAGTGTCATACCAGGCACGTGGGGCTTGTCTGAGGCCATAAAGCCCTTTGTCCAGACGATATACCCAATGTGGATGCTTTTCATCAACGAAACCTGGTGTTGTCTGACATAAACTTCTTCTTCAAGCTTTCCATTCAAGAAAGCACTCTTTACATCCATCTGGTAGACCTTGAACTGATGATGAGCAGCGAATGCTAAAAATATTCTGATCGCTTCAAGTCTAGCCACTGGAGCAAATGATTCATTAAAATCGACATCTGACTGGCAGTAGCCTTGTGCTACCAGTCTGGCCTTGTTTCTGATTACGTGGCCATCTTCATCTACCTTGTTCCTGAAGACCCATCTTGTTCCAATTGGTTCTTTCTTTCCAACTGGGAAAGGAACCAGGTACCAAAACCTTGTTCCTTTCAAACTGGTGAAGCTCTTCTTGCATAGCAGTCACCCAGTTTGGATCTTCCATAGCCTCGTCAATCTTCTTTGGTTCAATCAGTGATAAGAAACTGACATATAAGCATTGATCACTGGAGGCTCTTCTGGTCTGAACTCCTCTACTGGAGTCACCTATGATCTGATCGATAGGATGAGCTTTTGTCTATCTGGAGTACTGACCAGGATTGTTACTGACAACAATATCAGTGCAAGAGTTCAGTTGAGTTTCAGGATGAGGATCCTGGTAAACTATTTCAACATCTTCATCTGAATCAGTAAGATCACGATTTGCATCATGAAATTCTTCATTGGAAGGCATTTCCTGAAGTACTGGTTCAATTTGAAATTCTTCATATGAAAACATTTCAGGAATAGTTTCAACTGATACTGATACTGGGGGAGTAGTACGTACATTTGATCCAATAACAAGTTCATTGGGTAGTTTGAAACTTATTGAAGGATAGAAAGGTGTACAACTGGGGATCTTCTTCTTACGAACTGGTTCCAAGTCAGAATGACTGGAAACTTCTTCAGGTGAATCTTTGCAGTTAATGGGATCAGATTCACCGAAGATAATCGGAATTACTGGGGGAGAATCAAGGGCAGGCTTTTTATTTATTGCATTATTTGATTCATCAAAAGTAACATGTATGGACTCTTGTACCTTCTCCAGTCTCTTGTTGTAGACTCTGAAGGCTTTGCGAATGGCTGAATATCCTAAGAAATATCCTTCATCAGCTTTGGCATCAAATTTGCCTAACTGAGTGGAGTCGTTCAGGATGTAAACTGGACATCCAAAAACGTGAAAATAACCAATATTTGGTTTTCTATTTCTCAATATTTCATAAGAAGTCTTCTTGTGTCGCTTCACGTACACTGATCGATTCTGGGTGTGGCAAGCAGTTGCAATTGCTTCAGCCCAGAAACTGGTAGGAAGACCAGATTCAGCTAGCATACTCCTGGCAGCTTCTATCAGCGTTCGATTTTTCCTTTCTACCACTCCATTCTGTTCTGGAGTGCGTGCTGATGAGAAGTTCTGGGAGACGCCAGTGTCAGTACAGAATTTCTCCAGAGTTTCATTCTGGAATTCTGTTCCATTGTCACTTCTTAACTGACACACCTTTCGCTTATGCTTCAGTTCAATCTGCTTGATAAGAGAGATGATTTCAGCAACAGCTTCACTTTTAGACCTGAGAAAGACCACCCAACAATATCTGGAGAATTCATCTACGATCACCAGGGTGTATCTTTTACCAGCACGAGTCTGAACATTCACTGGACCAAAGAGGTCCATATGAAGCATGTGAAGTGGTTCAGTAATGCTGAAGTTCTGTCTGGTCTTGAACTGGCACGTTTCTGCTTTCCCATCTCACATCCTGGACATGGCCTTTCCTTTTTGAAGGAAACTGAAGGTATCCCATCTGCCAGTTGTTTTCTAGACAACTTATTAATATTTTTGAAATTTAAATGGGATAACCTTTTATGCCATAACCAGTTTGTGTCTTCATCAGCTTGAGTATAGAAACATTGCTCTGAAGAAGAGCTTTCCATATCCATCACATACACGTTCCCTTTTCTGCGAGCAATCAATACTACCTTCCAGTCCTTGTTGAATACAATGCCATGAACAATATTGAATAGAACTTGATAGCCATCATCACACAGTTGACTTACACTGATCAGGTTATATTTCAAACCATTCACATATGCAACACGTCTGAATTTGACTTGTCCATTGTTCAGAACACCATACCCCTCAGTCTTTCCACAACCATCATTCCAAAAGTAATGGAGGGTCCATCAGAAATGATGAATTCCTCCAGCAGGGTCTTACGTCCGGTCATTGTCCTGCCAGCTGCACTGTCAAGATACCAGGTATGCTTCTTTCGATCGCCCTGCACATCCACCAGATATATCAGTTAGATTTCGGAACCCATCGACTGATGGGTTTACTGGATCCTCCCTTATGGATCCCTGGGGGTATCTGGTTGAGTTCACTTTCTTCAACTGTAGTTTTTGTTGAAAACACTACTGGAGTTGATAGTTTAGAAACCTTTTTCTTTTTCTCAATTAAAGGAATATTTTTCTCTTTCTTAGAAAAAGGTTTGGTATTTTGTATAGGGTC
The DNA here is from genome assembly GCA_034093135.1 of Erigeron breviscapus. Lineage (NCBI taxonomy): Eukaryota > Viridiplantae > Streptophyta > Magnoliopsida > Asterales > Asteraceae > Erigeron > Erigeron breviscapus. The sequence goes on along the minus strand of CM067175.1, from coordinate 77,250,125 downwards.
AGATGAAGTACCCTCAAAGTTGTTTAATCTTGCATGACAGCTTTGAACCTGACGAGCCAGTAGTTGAAACTGGCTCCCCAACCTTAACAAAATAGATTCTTCAGATGAAACCTGAGCCTTTCCAGTTGACTGGACTTTTTGCTTAGGAAGGGAATTGTTCTTTTTCCTTTGAACCTGGGGTTCATTAGAAACAGTCTGAGGCAAAGGTTTATGCTTATTGACCTTTTTAACTGGAGCAGTCATCTGGGATGCTCCAGTCTTGACCTCCAAAAATTGAGCTGGTATTATACAAGATTTGGGGTAGAAGGTTCATCATATATGGTACTAGGTTTAACCTCCTCTGGTAACCGGTCAATTACTGGTATTAATGCTGCAATATGAGTATTTCCATCCAGATATGCACGTTTTTGGGATGGAAATTGGTTTACTCCAGCATCATATGGCTTCTTGTTTCAAGCCATGATTGAATAACCTGTTTTTCTTTTTGCAAAATTATTTCCAGGTCATGTTTTTCTTGAACCAGTTGTTCAGTTACCAAACTTGTGCTTGAAATGCCAGTTCAATATCTTGAAGTTCTTTTAATTTTGATTTTAAAGCAGCTATTTCAGAGGAATCTGTTTCTAAGCCATTTAGACTGTCAAATCTAACAGTTTCCACAAAAATTAAATCAGAATTTAGAGCTTCAGCAATGTCCAATTTAAGTTCAGGACCAGTTTCATTATCATAATCACTAACCTTTTTAATAACAATGTCTACCCATCGACCAGATGTGACATCATCCTTCACCAGATGCTCTTGACCTGCCAAAGCCATAAAACAACCATCTCTTTGCTCTTCTTCATCGACTGACGAATCATCAGAGGGAACCCATGCTTCTTCAGTGGTTGCTATCATGCATTTATTATTATCTTCCATTTGTTTAGACAAGAGAGCAATTTGAGCCTTAAGCTTTTTGTATTTCAACTTATAGCTATCATCAGGCTTGTTATAAGAAGCAGTTGGACCAGACTGAGAGACAAACTGACTGGACTTGCACTCTTTCATGAAATGACCTTTTCTGCCACACTTAAAGCATGTCAGATTGGTCTTGTCAGTGGAAGAACTGGGTGCATGTTGTCCAGTGGGCCTATTTGCTCTGGCCTTAAAACGGTTAAACGTTTTTGCCATCATTGCAACCAGGTCATCACTGTCAGTTTCATCACAGTCTGGAGAGATATCATTACAGACTCCAGAATCCATTAGTTCAGACATCATCTTCTTCATAGAAAATACATTCTCAGAAGATATTAATGCCGCACAAGGTGGTACAGTATTAGTGACCACTGTGGAACTACTGGAAGCATGATTAAAAGAATCTTTTTCTGCCTCAATCCTCTGGGCTTGATTTTCTTCAGTGAATCTGAAGGCTCCATACAATGTTGACAAAGTATGGGAATGCAAGGTTTTACCTTGCCTCAAGACCAGAATCATGTGAGACCATTTCGTTGGAAGAATATCACAAAATTTCTCCAAAAGTATATCCTTGTCTTTATCAACCCCTAGTCCTCTTAACTGGTTAATAATACTCATAAATCTGGTGTAAGTACCAGTAAGAGACTCATTGGGGAGAGCAAAAAATGACTCATACTTTTGTTTAAGGAGACTTTTCTGGTAACAACAGTATCATCACCTCCTTCATGCTGGTTCACCAGTTCATCCCACATGCTTTTGGCACTGGGATAGAGAACTAATGTGGGAATAAGAGTTTCTGGAACAGCCCCAAGGATCATATTTTTAAGAAGTGTATCAAGATTTACCAATCTTTTCTCCTCTTCGGACCAGTGTTCCTCTCTCTTTTCCCTTCCACTTCTTGATCCAGTAGGGTCAAGAAGTACATTGATAGGAAGTCTTGGCACATAGGGTCCTTCATTTAAGATTTTCATCATATTCCTTTCAATACCAGTACCATGCAATATTATCCTAGCTTTCCACGTACCAAATTCATCACTGCTCCCATTGAATTTAGGAACAGGATTATTTGAATAATGCACATGCACATGTGGAGAAGCAGGAGGAAGAGGAGGTGGTGGATTGTTATTTCCAGTGGGTGGGACATTAAGATTAGTTTCATGAGTTTCTTGAGTATTTTCTGGGATTGCCATCGCGAAACAGATCTAGGTAAGTATATTAACCTTCTGCTCTGATACCAAAGGTAAAGTCCCTCACACGATGGTTTAACCCACGAGTGTAAAATAACAAGTCAAGTATGAACTAGAATCGGACTAGTATTACTTTAAATATAAATGCAAGAATATAAATAAAGCAATAAACGACTTAAGCAATATTTAAACAAGTAAATAAATGATGGAACACAAATGTAGTTTTCAAGTGTATTTTATTTATTGATGATAAACAAAATACAAGATTGTTGCGGAACCTAGATATTACAAGTATATAAATATCTAAACAATCTTTGAATTACAAGTGATCTATACTTGCTAAATAATCTTCTTGGATCGATATACTTAGAGTTGTGAAGTATAACTGTTTAGATCGAGAGTATTTAAGCAAGTTCACCAAATTGCTAAAAGTAATTTGAACGAGAAATATGACTTTGTATTTATAGGCAGATAAATTCAACAATGAATTTATTTGCCGTACAAATATGGTTGCATGCATTTAATGAACCAACAAGGTTATTAAATGCATTGGTTAAGGTACAAGGATAAAGTCCTTTTAACCAACCACCTTTACACACGTATGTACTTTTATCAATAGACAATTGGGATGTCCGGGTAAAAGTGTGTAAAGGCATAAAGTCAATTCCTCGATATCAGTGTTCAGATTTGTAAGGTCTAGAACACTGATAAAGGCTCCAGTCGGGAGATCTAGTAAGACTGTCAGTGGGCTCCACTGTTTGTCAGTCTTCTTTATTCAGACTTCAGTCTTTGACTTCAGTGAGAATGTCTTCAGTAGAATAGATCTGGACTGGGGTGAAGTCCAGTGAGCTAATCTGGAGAATACTCCAGATTTCCTATACAAGTATTTTGCTCACTGGTCTTCCATTATTTCTGAACAAATCTTCAGAGGTACTCCATATTCCAAGTCTGGAGTAGGTCCAGTAAATGTCATTTCTGGACAGATCTTCAGTAATGCTCTAGTAGTTGAGTCTGGAGCGAGTCCAGTAAATCTGGACCTAACACTAAAACTAAATTTGTTCAAGAGATCTTTAATTTTCCTTGGTTTATGAAAATTCCATTTTTGGTCTGTTTAACTTGCAAACCCATAAAATAATTAAGTTCTCCCATCATGCTCATTTCATACTTTTTAGACATTAATTCAGAAAACTTTTTACAAAGTCTTTCACTACTAGACCCAAATATGATATCATCTACATAAATTTGCACAAGCATAATATCACCATTATACTTTCTCACAAATAAAGTCTTATCTACATTACCTCTTTTGAATTTGTTAGCCAAGAGAAATTTAGACAAAGTATCATACCATGCCCTTGGAGCTTGCTTCAAGCCATAGAGAGCTTTGTCAAGCTTGAAAACATGGTCAGGAAACTTTGAATTTTCAAAACCTGGAGGTTGTTCAACATAGACTTCTTCTTCCAATTTCCCATTTAAAAATGCACTCTTCACATCCATTTGATAGACTTTGAAACCTTTATGAGCAGAGAAGGCTAAGAACATTCTGATAGCCTCCAGTCTTGCCACAGGAGCAAAAGTCTCATCATAATCAATTCCATCTTCTTGTCTGTAACCAAGAGCTACCAATCTTGCTTTGTTTCTGGTCACAACACCCCTTTCATCCATTTTGTTTCTGTAGACCCACTTGGTTCCAATCATAGTTTTGTGATGAGGTCTTGGAACAAGTTCCCAAACCTTATTTCTTTCAAACTGTGTAAGTTCATCTTGCATAGCATTAACCCAAGATGGATCTGCCAGAGCTTCATTAACCTCAGTTGGTTCCACCTTACTCACAAAATTAACAAACATGCGGAAATTGCCTGTTGTTTTTCTTCTAGTTTTAACACCAGAGAGAGGATCACCAATGATTTGATTAATTGGATGACACTTTGTCCATTTAGTTACATGAGATGGAGTATTTGTAACTTGGACAATAGACTGATTCAGATTTGAAGGTTCAGCATGATCAGCTTGTAGAATAGACTGATCAGCTTGGATTGGAGTAGGAGAATCTGAGCCAGTTGGAGTGTAACTTGATGGATTAAAAAAATTTTCTTCAGTAGGAGTTGGATCAGTTTGTACATTTTCAAAGATTGGAACATCTTCTTCTTCTTCAATGAGTTGCTCCCCCTGAGTTTGAGCATTATTAGATCCAACTGGAGGGTTAGTTGGAGGCTCATTCTCAGGTGTAGCCAGTTCTTCAAAATTGAAATCTTCATCTTCAGGAGGAGAATTGACTGGCTTTGAAAAACCTTCATCAATGCTTACATTCACAGAGTTCTCAATTATTTTAGTTCTTTTGTTGTAAACTCTGTATGCCTTCATCATTGTTGCACATCCAAGTAGGATACCTTAATCTGCTTTCTCATCAAACTTTCCAAGATGGTCTTTCTGATTCAGAATGTAGCAAGGACTTCCAAACATTCTTATGAAACCAATTTCAGGTTTTCTCCCTCTAAGAAGTTCATATGCAGTCTTCTGGTGCCTTTTCACAATAAGGGATCTGTTCTGGGTAAAGCAAGCTGTGTGAACTGCTTCAGCCTAGAAATGAGACTTGACATTGTTTTGAGCTATCATGGATCTTGCAGCTTCAATAAGAGTTCTGTTTCTTCTTTCTGCAACACCATTTTGTTGAGGAGTTCTGGCAGCTGAGTAGACTTGTGAAATTCCCTTTTCACTGCAGAATGAATTAAGAGTGATATTCTTAAATTTAGTACCATTGTCACTTCTTAATTATCTTACAGGCCTCTTGTAGAGAATTTCAGCTTGCTTGATGAAATGAATAATGTTGTCAGCAGCTTCACTCTTGTGCTTGAGAAAGAAAACCCAGGTGTATCTTGAATATCATCAACAATAACCAAAAGGGTATCTCATTCTAGTGAATGAAGGAGTACTAAGTGGCCCAAAAAGATCCATATGAAGCAGATCCAAACAATTATCAATGGTTGAGCATGTTTTAGACTTAAAAGTAGCTTTGTGTTGTTTGCCTTTCTCACAAGCACCACACAGCTTGTCCTTCACATAATTTATAACAGGAAGACCAGACACCAATTCTTTCTTACATAGTTTGTTGCTATCTTTGAAATTCATATGAGATAACCTTTTATGCCACAACCAGTTCAGCTCATCTTGAGTCTTTGACATGAAACAAACTTCTCTTGTTACAGTTGGTTTTCTCATGTCAAAAGAATACAAAGACTCATCCCTTTTTGCTACAAGAACAATATTACCTTCTAAATCAAGAACAATACCCTTATCAGACCTGAATCTCACTTCATAGCCAACATCACACAATTGACTCACACTTATCAAATTGTGCTTCAAACCATTCACATATGAGACCTTCTGAAAGTAAGGGGACCATTTGAAAGTATACCAAATCCTTCAGTCTTTCCTTGAGAGTCATCTCCAAAAGTAACATTAGGACCAGCGCGAATCCTAAAGCTTCATAGCAGGGACTTACATCCGGTCATATGCTTGGAACACCTACTGTCCAAGTGCCAGGTATTATCGTCATGATTGCCCTGCATTTTCAATAAGAGATTAGTTCTTTTTGGGAACCCATCCAAAGATGGGTTCACCAGAGCTGACCATCTGGTCTGACTCAGACTGGGAAACAGAACTTGAACTCTTATCACATTTGGAGACCCATTGTTGCTTGATCTATCCTTTCCCAGATTTAAAATTCTTTTTAGCAACATTTAGAGTTTCCTTTTTAGCAAATCCTTTGGCTATTCCAGATTTCTTACATTCAGCTCTTAACTTCTTTTGATCAACAACATTTGGATCAGTTACATTTTTCTGAAAGTTAACATCAGTTGAAACCTTACCATTTCTAGACTCAACATATTTTGAAATCATTTTATCAGAGTCAGATTTGGTATCTTTTGAAATAGACACAGATTCAGTTTATGACAAATTTCCTTGAGAACCAGACTTCTCATTCTTTGAAAGCTTTATCTTTTCTTTTGGAACACTATGATCTCTAACCTTTCTTTTGTTTTTCTTTGAGTTACCATTGTTTGTTTTAGACTTAGAACCTGACATAGACTCGGGAAATGGTCAGCTTAGATAGGTCAAGACTTTCTTCAGGTTTTAGCTCAAAGACCCTATCAGCTTCAGACACAGCTTCAACAATGGTATGCCCAATAGTTTCAGGATCATTAAACCCAATACCAGATTTCTGAACAACTTAATTGGTTTAGACTTTTTCCCTTTGGTTTGGACTTTGGGTGGTGAAGGAGGCTGATAACAAGGCTCCATAGCACATACTTCACTTATGGCTATGGCTCTATCATAATCACCATCAAAAATAGCTTGGATCTGATGAGGTATTTGCACATTTACACACTTAGCAGTCCTTTTAGAACAAATACACCATGACTTAGTTATTTGTTTAATTTTTCAAAAACTTTTTTTCTGCAGTTTTAGCTTCTTTAACCAAAATAGAGTTTAATTGTTTTTGAGCTTTAACTTCAGATTCCAGTTTTTCAATGGTGTGACTCTTAGAACTGATTTCAAGTTTCAAAACAGATATTTCCTTTTTGAGTTCTTGATTGAAGTGTTTTTGTAAAAGAACCTCATCACCCAATCTATTTAATCTAGACAGTTTTTCATTATCAGACAGATTGGAAAAAGAAATTACCTCAGGTGGAGTAGTCTGACTGGTAGATGCCTAGTGAGCTGACTCAGATTGCTGTTGGATTTGCATTAGATCTTCAGCAAACTTTTGAGTAGCTTCATTAGCCATAAAACACTTGGCATCTTTATACAGTTCATCATCAGATGAAGTGGCACTTTCAGCCCAGTCTTTGGCTACCAGACTCTTCTCACTTTTGTTTACCTTCTCACTCAGCTCAGCTACTTGTGCTTTTAAGGCTTTGTATTTTGTCTTGAGCTTTGAGTATTTTTCACTTCTTCCACCTTTGGATGACACAGCTTGAGAAGACTTTTTAGATCTGCAATCTCCAGCCATGTGTCCAGTTTTGCCACATTTTTAACAAGTGACTTTGGACATGTCAAATGGCTTCTTTGTCTTATCAGCTTGACCAACTTTTCCTTTTCCTTTAAACTTACTAAAGGATCTCCTTCTGATCCTTTCAGCCAACATAGCTACTTCATTAGCTAGTTCATCACCATCAGATTCATCACATTCAGATTCAGCACAAACAGAGTTAGTGTTAGAAATCACAGGAACTTCATCATTACAAGGTATGATCTCATTACTTATTGAGCTAGGGTGTTCAGTCATTGAAGCAACAAGTGCAGTAGCAGGCTGACTATAAGAATCACCCATAGCAATCAACTTTTCAGCCTCTGAACACTCTTGGTTATGAAGCAAACCAAAGAGTCCAGGGAGATCAAGATCATGATAAACAAAACTTAGCTTAACAGAGAAATATAGTTATTCCATTTAGGTGGTAATGAATCAAGAAATTTACTCTTTAAAACTTCATTTTTCTTATTTATTCCAACAGCAACTAAATCATTAACTAACGCATTAAAGCGGGTATGAGTGTCAGTTAAGGATTCATTTCTCAAAGAGAAGAATCTCTCATACCTCCTGGTCAAAGTAGTTATTGTGGATTCCATGGAAGTAGA
>CM067175.1:77217617-77241347 GCA_034093135.1 Erigeron breviscapus | reverse complement strand
AGGATGAGCAGAGGCCTGATAGGAGGAGGCGTCGGGAGGATGGTACTAGTGAGCCTAGGTTCATCGGGGGTGCTTCTTCTTCTTCTGCTTTTGATTTGTCTTCGATGCAGGATTCCATTTTTGGTTTGCAGGGGACTACTGACATGATTCTTGATCAGACACGGACGATGACCAGTATGCTTCATAGTACCTTGGACACTCAGGAGCATTATCGTACATTATGGCAGAGGCAGTTGGAGCAACAGCATGAGCAGCAGTATGGTCATATGTCAGAGAATGATCGTCCAGAGGTTCCTGCCTATAATCCTCCACAGATCATTCCTTCAAGTGAGCCTGCATTTAATTTCTTTTCCCTCAGCATGGTTATCAGCAGGAGCAGTACCGCTATCAGCCAACGGCGTATGACCCTACTACACAGCCTACCGGATATGGCATGTATACCGGTGCCGAGCGATACAGTGGTAACTATTTTAGTTACTATACTCCACAGGGTGATGAGGCTGGTGGTAGGGCAACTTCGGGTACGCCTAATAGTGTTCCGGGTGATGATTTCTTTTCTCAGCAAGATGGTGCTCACGAGGGAGGGAGTGTTCCTTCAGTTTTTCCTCCTCCTTAGAGTTTGGTTGGTTTGATGATGAGAGTTGTTAGATGGCGGTGCCGGTTCCGTGGGCATTGAGTCATCAGTGGTTGATTGGATTTCAGCTTGGTTATGATGTTCGGGAGTAGTTGGACTGCACTATCTTTTAGTTTTATTTTTATTTGGTTTGTATTCTCCTTTGTTGGCGCTTAAACAATTTACTTTTCTGTCTTAGTTTTAGTTTTTTTTTCTTTTTCTTTTATGGAAGACAGTGGGGGGTTGGTGTTATTTGCTAATGTTAATGTTTTAGTTTCTCTTTTGGTTTTGTTTTATGCATTTTAGAAGGTAGCGATTCATATGCATATGCTGGCAGTAAGTTCAGCGCCCATTCATTTTAGGCGATTCTACCGAGCATAAGAACATTTACCAACATCCGGCAAGTTCTCATGATCTTTTATCTTCTTTTCTTTTTACTTTTCCCTATTTCCCATAGATTGTCTTTAGTTCATTGTACATTGAGGGCATTGTACAATTCAAGTGTGGGGGGAGAGGTCAATAGGAAAAAGTCGGGTGAATTTGGGAGACTTTGAAACTTTTGCTTGTTTGTCCATATAGTTGAATTACTTTGTCACTTAAGATTTAATCATATTAGTAAGTAATTGAACTATAAAATCCTTTGGTCAAAATTTTTAATTTGTGAAATGTGTTTTGAATGATCAATTAGGCAAATCCTTTCTGGATTGATAACATGACTAGCACACTTATATCCCAAAACACCAAATATGTGAGATTCTTGATTCATTTATAGATGTGCTAGGTGTTTACGGTTTTGGTTTGGTTGACCTTGTAAATTTGTCCCTCTCATAGGCTTTTGAATTTATTCAAGAGTAAGGGTTCTTGTAACATCCCTAAACTTTTTGACGTTGACCGTTAACTTATCGTTAGTGACCGTTAGTTAATATGTGATTTATATGGGTTTGTGTGAATTAAATGATTAACGTGAGATATGTGTTAAAGTGATTAAAGTAATGAAAATAAGGTTTAATAATGATTAATGAAGTCGTTAAGTGTTCCCGTATGCGTTAAACGAGCAGTTAAGTGACGAAACGAGTTGTATGGAAGTGCGAGGGCCTAGATGTAAAGTTTTGAAAGTTGTTTCAGTATATATAGGGCATGATGCACGACCTAAACACCCTTTAATCAGATCCAAACCCTAGAAAAATCTCTCACACAAAACCCTAGGCCTCTCCTTCAAGTTTAGAGCAATTTCGGGTCGATTCGGGAGTGATTTCGCATAGATTTCGATCGTTTAATCTTCCTTCCAGGTAAGATATGATTTATTGATCAATTGTTGAGTCATTTGAATGGTTTTTACCAAATCAATTCGGATCTTAAGGGTTAGGGTTGATTTGATTATGTTTCGTCATCGATTACTTGGGTTTTCGGGTAATCTAATGTATTGTTATTGTATCCTCTTGTCCCTGGAACAAGTGATCTTGTGAAATCATCATATGAGTCATATTGGGTGCATATGAGATCCATAGGTCGTGGTGGTTGCTATGGTCATTTGATGGTCGAAATAGTTTGAACAACAAAGGGTTTATTAGATCTGAAAATCTAGTATTATTGCAAAAATCATATCTCTTTCAATTAAAAGAGTTAGGAGATGAATCTTATATTTTTGAAAAGGTCTATGTGTCCTTGAATCGATATGAATAAAGTTTCTGGTGATTTTGCCCATAGATAGGTGAAAGGTGTCGATTTCCAAAAGTGGTCGAATTTCGGACAATTTCTGCAGGCGTATCTTGTAAACGTCATAAATCATTCATTATAGAACTTCAAGAGTCAAACTTTATATTTCTAGAAAGGTCTTTGAAGTCCCTACATTTCTTAAGAACTAAGTTTTGACTCATTTGGTCGTCTTGAGGTCGAAAAGTCGCCTTCAAGTGAAGGGTGCGAGTCTGGAAGTTGATATCGACGAGACCACCCATGGGCTCGGCGATATCAGCCGGCAGAAGGGTTCTAAGCGCGTTTAAGTGTCTAGTTGACTTATATTTCCATCCTTCTTGTATCATAGGTTGTCGGGAACACTTGTCAAGCACGGTAAACACATTTGTGATTGTTGAGTACTCCATTGAGGTAAGATACATGACTTTTCTCACGCTGGAGGCACAACAAAATGTGGTTTTCTATAATTAACCTCTTAATCGGATTATCTTATTTGTGTTGGGTTTTCCGGGTTATGCGGGAGGTTATATGGAATGTATGCATATTGAAGTAGTTAATTATGATATGATGACGTTTAAAGTTGAAGTAATTATATGCATATATAGTATGATGAATAAAATGACGATTGCTATGATATGTTTAAGATATGTGTTGTGATGTTGATAATGTCGTTGATATGCCTTGATGTTGATATGTGATGGCTTATATGCGAGACTTAAGTATGAAATGTCTAGTTCACTAGATACACGTAAGAAATGTTATGAGTTGTGCACGTTAGTGAGATTAAACGTTAAAGTAGATGTGGGATTAGTTAGGTAATGAATATACCTAATGTTAAAGTAAAGTGTGAAATGTGGAAATCGTTCTAGCCTTAGTGTTAGTGCGTAAAAGTAAGAAAGATATAAATACGTGGGAAATGCTATAGCTAAATACGTGAGAAATGACGTGGGAAGTGTTAAGCTTAACCCGTGCTAGTTGTAAAGCTAGTGCGTACGTGGTCGCTTGAGTGGCTCCTTGCGGCATAGTTAAGTGGGACTAGTATTTCCGGGTGGAGTGACTAACCACCAATGTTAAAAGCATAACGGGATACTATGGAAATGGCATTGCCTTTCTAAAAGATAATACGTGGGAAATCGTGCTAGTTGTAATGCTAGTGCGTAAAGATGTAAGACGTGAGAATAAGTTGATTAAGATAATTATAAGAATATGTGAGAAAGATGTACATGTAATTAAAGATGTGGGATTACAATGTGACGTGAGATTAAATAAGATATGTTGAGACGTGTGATAAGAACGATGGATAGGCACAATTAGGAGTATATACTCTACATGTGCTAATATGTATACGTGGGATATGTTTATGTGTGTTATGCCAAGATATGAGATGTTGATTAAGTTGTAAGTATATGTTGATATGATATGATGATACGTTAGCGTTGCAAGTATATGTTAATATGATACGAAATGTGATGGGATGTGGAAACAAGTAAGGATGGGATTATCTTACGATGTTTGTGGATGATATGTAATGTGATCATGTTTTGATGTATAAAATACGAAGAAGTTTTATGAAAGTAAAATGAATAACGTTTTGTAAAATGTGTGTATCTTACTTAGCTAATTTATTAGCTAACACTTGCTTTTATGAAAATGTTGTGTCCTTCAGGATAAGCAGGTTTGAGCTAGAGAGAGATTTAGCTCGTGAGATGGGTAGAAGAATAAAGGAAGATTAGCAGATTGTTGAATGCTTAGACTTCCCATAGCCTATGTTTTGGCTACATTATTTACGTTTATGATACATGTAATAATGAATGGCATTTATGTTGGTGCCAAGACTTGGATTTCATTTATATTGTTTTGATGATGCACGTTAGTAACACCATTTTATGAAAGGTACCATCCGTTACGGATGGGGCAGTTTTTAAGTGATCCTTTTCCGCTACGTTTAAACGCCGTTTGGCAAAGTTTTTTGAAATCCAGGTTTTAAAATGACGGGTGTTACAGTTCTATTTGAACTTTGAACTATGACGTGCAAGTTTGAGGTTAATTTATTCCATTTCCGGATTATTTCTTCTTTGATATGAGTGTGCCGGTGATAGCATTGATTCTAGAACTTGTCCTAGTTGATCATTTCGAGATCGCAGTGAGATCACTTCGGTGATATAGGTATAACTTGATAAAGAGGCAAATTTAGGAATTAACCGTGTTTTCTTTGTTTATTTCACCCTTTGTTATGTTTATCATTGTTTAACCATGTTCTTGTGCATGTGTTTAAGTAGCTAACCACATTGGTTAGTGAATTTCCTTTGTTAAACCCTTGTTGCACTCATTTTTAGTGCAAGATACACTTAGAAAACTTGTTGAGCCTCGCCTTTTCGTTTGTGTTTAAATCCACTTAAATATGTAACCTTATCCTCGCCATACCGATAGTCGAAATCCTTGGTTTGGTCATTAGTTGCCTATGCTTTGTTGTGTCGGGTTGGTATATTCTCTATTATTGGGGGTAGATTGATTTCGTCATGATTTTTGATCAAGTCTAGATTATTCGGATTAGCTTGTTGTTTTATGATTTGTCAATATGCTTTAAAGTTCAAAAAGGGGGTACCAATTAGGCAGGGTAAAAATAGCTTCTTTGAAAAAATGATGAATGAAAAATGAAAAACAGAAAAATAAAAAAAAGAAGAGTGAAAAAATGAAAAAATAAGCTTGGACTGTCAGTTGGTATTTCCCTCATTTTCGTCAAATCAATGTAAGTTGGTAGTTAGTTTAAACCAACGAAAAGATTTATTGTGAAATGGTTCTCTTATGTTTGAGTTGGTACATTTGTCTAAACCAACAAAAGTGTTCTTAAATTGTTTATATTCTTCATTTGAAATTGGCAATGTTCGTTTAAGCCAATATTGGTAAGATATGGTGGTTAGAAGTCGTTTTGAATGTCATACACCACAATGGTGTCGGTTTTTATCGGTCTATTGGGGGAGTAGTGTCGGGATAACGTCTTTTGGGCTTTGGATAGATGGCAACTAATGATATGGGTTGTGTTGGACTAGACTATATGTAAAACTTTGTTAATTGTTGTGTTATTTCCTTTTAACACCAATTATATCCCAAATTTCCATACACAATGTTAATGACCCTTGTAAGCCTTCAGAATTGTACATTACAGCCGAATAAAAGACCTCTTTTGATAGTTATGCTTGGTGCTTACGCCATGACGGTGGAGATTTGATTCTAGAACAAGCCTATGGTAAAATAGTATGCATCACGACTAGGCTTTGAGTGATTGATACAATATTTCAACCCAATAGTTTGTTAGTTGGAGTAAGTTAGTTGAGATGTTCTTCTTTCATTTGATTAAATTGCTTAGTCGTGTTTTCGAGGCTTGTAGATCATTCAAATATTGTCAAACATTTCAATTTTCATTTAAGATTAAAACTGCTTAACCATTCTCATTTGTTTTCTAACTTTCATGGTTTAGCTTCTTTTTGATTATTGTCATGTTTTTGCGATCGAGAACCAAAGGAAAGATTGTTTTGAATTCTGAATTTGCTTGAGGACAAGCAAAGCTTAAGTGTGGGGGAATTTGATATGTCCATTTATATATATATTCCCATATCGTTTCTAAGTCATTTTAAGCTTAATTATGTGCAAATTACATATATATTCGATGCTTTGATGGTATTGTTAGTGATTTCAGGCTTAGAACAGGTACAATGGTTAGAAATGGCATTAGGATGGCTAAAAGGTGCGTTAGGATGGTTCGTGGACGAGTTCATGTGAAGACAAGATGAAAAATATGAGTTTTAGCTGAAGGATGAAGATATGCGGTGTATGGCAATTATATGCGGCGTATATGTCAAGTAAATTTTGATCAGAAAGTTGGGAAAAATCGAGCCATGTGAGTATGCGGCGCATGAGAAGGTTGTGCGGCGCATAACGGGAGAGAAGTTTTATTGGGCACAGTTTATGCGGCCCATGTATGTACAACATCGGCGCATACGGGGGTTTTATTTTTGGAAAACATATGCGGCGCATGGAATTCCCATGCGGCGCATATGTTGAGTCGGCAGAAAACCCTTTGAGTTTGCACTACAAATACAAGACCAAAACCCTCCCATTCGAGACACTTTCACTTCCAGTCGATTTTAGGGTTCTTTGAGGCAATATTCAGCAGCTTTTACGTTCTCCAAGATCTAAGGGTTGCTATAGAGTTTCAAGGCATTCAAACATCGATTTCTTTAGCTTTTCATTGTCTTTCACACTTTGGTACAAGATGTTTACTCTTTCTTTTGCTATTTGTGATTTATTTATGATTATGTCTAGCTAAATACTTCATCATCTACTGAGATGAAGTGACACAATGAATTATGGTTGCATACTTTTATGAATTCAAGATTGATTGTTAAACGTTTTGTCGAGATCTTAATGTTTTGAGTTCTTATTCACTTATCTACTATTTTGTTGATGATGTATGAATGATTTAGAGGTATCTAAGTTTAGGAGTACATTGTTCTAGTTGATTGGGTACAATCGATAGGTGTTAACTTATGGTAACGAGTTAATAAACGACAATAGATAATAGAATTCAAAGTGTTAACGGTTTGGTAAAATCGGTAGACGAAATTGTTTACAATAACAAAACAAATTAGTCAATTCAGTAGGTCTTGATAGGGAAGGTGGTAACCGGATCTTAGGGATTGAACAATTGGTTAATGGGTTCGGATAGGGTAATAAGCTAGGTGGCCAACTAGTGAGTTCTTTGTCTAACCTAGTTATAAAATCAACATAATTGAATTGGTTTTAACTTAAGTGCAACCTAAATAAGTTGTGTCATGGAGTCAAAGTAGATGATCCTTTAACTAATATTGATATAAAATCAAATCTCTTTTCGTTTAATTCTCCGGAATTGCTAACCTTTTTAATTCAACTAACTATTTCAAAATCCAATATGACGGGAGTCTTTAAAATCCAAAACTCTTTCTAAAACTACTTAAAACTTGCTCACTCTGTCTCTGTGGTTCGACCTGGACTTACTTTAAAGCTATATTGCATACGAACGGGTCCACTGCCCGATTGTGTGTAGTAGTCAGTTCTGAAGTATTTCTTGTTTTTAATTTAACTCGATTTTTACACATCAGTATACAACATGTTGGTGGAAGATAGAAGAAGAGAGAATGCGAAAAAGACCCAATCTGATCCAGAGATTGCCAAGATTCTTCAAGAAACATTGAATAAAGAAGATGAAGAAGAACTTGCAGTTGTGGGATCAAAGAAAAATGAAGGAAAGGGCAAAGGCAAAAAGAAAGTGGTGGTTCACTCAAAACCATCACATAAGCTGAAAGATGTGAAGGCAAGTGCAGAATTCCATGATCAGTGGGAAGCTCTGGAGAAGAGGAAGGTAACTGAAAGAATCAATTATAGAAGACATCCAGAGCTGATCACTAAGTGCCAATTAAAAAGGAGAAGAGGACAGTCCATCCCCTGCATCAGGATCACAAGAGAAGGTTATGAAACTAGCTATGAAACTTGTGATCTTGACAAGTTGTTTGATTTGGGATACACTGAGTGGGTTGAATTGCACAATATCATCACTGGTATACCTGGCATTCATCAAGAGACAGTCTTGGAAGCATTGAAAAGAAGTTTGCCATAATTGTCAAATTCAAGATTGACATCACTGGACTTCCAAGACCAAAAGCTTATGATATGGATGATGAAGATGAGTCAGCTGAGCCACTTAAAAAGAAAAGGAGAAGACTTGGAAGAATTAATGCTCCTGAAGGTGATCATACAGATTTCCTCAAGAACTTGAACCCTTCAGAGTTGCTTGATCTATTGTCTCCTGAAGCTCTTGACAAGATTCTGAGTCATCTTGATCTGTCTCTACCTGTTGGTGTTACAAATGCAAGAAGTGGGTTGTTCATAACTGAACCAGAGCATGGAATGTACTTTATAAATGCAAGAGGCAAATTGGTATTCCAAAGGACTGCTGAAAAAGGTACCTCATATGCACCTATTTACCTTGTATAGATTCTGTGTTAATTTTAGTGAACAAGGTAGTGGGTATGAGCAGTTCCTCATCAATGAGGGTCTAGATAGGAAATTGAATGTGACTTTGCCTCATCATTTGAAGTAAAACAAGAAGCATTAGAAATGATTGGGGAATAGGTTGTTATGATTGTAATATATTTCATTTCTCAATATATTCAAAGTATTTGTACAAATTCTGTTTTCTTGTTAAAACTTCATATCAGATCAAAAGAACCCAAAAGATTCAAAGGGTCACAAGCTGTTAGTCATATTTTACTTTGATTCTTTGTAAGCTGATAGTTAGAAGTGTGTTGGGTTTTGTCATCATCAAATAGGGGGAGATTGTTGAGTCCCAATGTTCATTGTAAATTTGGTGATGACAAATCTGACTTATAAACACTTAGAAATCTTTTGGTTCTTGTAATCTGATCTGGGTCAGACTAAGCTGGCACAGCTTACGATCTGTTTCTGACCCAGATCATGCTTCATGTTTTGTAATGGTAATCTTATGGAAGCAAGTATTGTTCAAGCTGCATCAACAATGTATAGCATTCAATCCAAGTCGAAGAGGAGGATTGAAGATAGAAGACCAAGCTGGTAGTGGAAGTCAGCTTGGGATTAGCAGTCAGCTTGGAGATACTTAGGCAGATTGGTGCTTTGACAAACGGCCCAATCTGTGTCTGACAATCAAGTGAAGATAACAACCTGGATTGAAGATAAGGACAAATGACGTGACTAGGAAGAATCCTAGGATCCAGGTTGGTGGTTGGATTTTACATATGCGTGTCCATACTCTTATTGGATGATAAAGAATGAATGGCAGTACTTTGGGGACCACAAGTACTATGAGAAGGCACGATCAAATATTCCTTTGTCATCCAGTAGAAGAAGAATACGTGGCTTTATTGGATACCAAGTGAAGAAGGGCTTTCGCCTATAAAAGCCTCAATCCTTGATTGCATATGTGTGGCATTCCTGAGAATCATTCTTCACACAAGTTTTCTTTGCTCTTACACACAGCTTAGTCTGTTTGAGATCAGCTTGGGCTGATTCTCTTGAGTAAACTTATTGATTGTAGTTTGTCATTTCAGAGGTTGTTTAGATATCTATAGGCTATCTTTATTCCAAAACAACCTTGTAATTCTTTGTATAGATTATTTCTTAATAAAGGATTACATTGAAAACTATAATCTGTGTTCAAGAATGTTTCATTTACTTTACTGCTTTACTGTTTTAATGATTCTTGTTCTTTACTTACTTAATATATAAACTAAATCCTTAAAACGTTTTATTTAAAAGTTTGTAAAGATCGAAGAAAATTGTATTCACCCCCCTCTACAACTGTTCTGTGTACAATATACTTTGGTATATTGATACACCGTGGGACGTATCAATACAACATATACTTAATTCTTTACAGTTTTAATTTATGTAACTTTCTATCACGCGCACACTTCAATGAATCTCCTAAAAACACATTTTCCACTTATACTTATATACTAGATTATACCCGTTCGTTGGACGGTAACATTATAATAATTAAGCGAAATATTATCATTAGTAGATAATATATTTTATTTTTAATACTTTTAGATCATTAAATAACTATAATGTAATAAATCTATTAGAAAATATTATAGTGAATGATTACTAAAAATTTTTGATTTTTATATTACACATATAACTACATATATAACTTAAAAGAATTTGTTTTAACAATAAAACGTTAGTAAAAGTTTTACATGACAAAAAAAGAGGGATGTCACATAATTATGTTATATAGAAAGAAATGATAAATGATTTTTAATTTGTAAATTCATTATTAAAGAAATAACTAAACAAAAAAGAAATAAATTTAATAAAACAATCATACAAATTACAAATCTTAAATACTTTATAAAAGAAAAAATAACTTTAGTTGTATAATTGACAACGATCTCATTTTTTACCAAAATTTTCAATTATTTCTTATTCTTAACTGTTGCAAGAATGACGTATAATTGAG
This sequence comes from Erigeron breviscapus, assembly GCA_034093135.1. Lineage (NCBI taxonomy): Eukaryota > Viridiplantae > Streptophyta > Magnoliopsida > Asterales > Asteraceae > Erigeron > Erigeron breviscapus. Next base: position 77,231,007 of record CM067175.1, on the reverse strand, counting down.
TTAGTCCGTGAATAAAACAAAAATTCTAATATAATATTTCATTTTTACAAAAGCTACATTATTAATTGAATTGGCCATAAAAGGAAAAAAAAGAAATCAATAAAAAAAAATCTTGTTGAATGACAATAAAGCAGAGGTAAAACTTAGAAGACAAAATAATTAAGCTATTTTATTATAAATAATTTAAACAAAATATTGATATATTGATGTGAAAAAATCAAATTAATTTCTTTATAACGTGAAAATAATTTATATAAATATTTTTTTAAGATTTATATTGGATATTGATTGACAAAATATTTGACTAATTAACTTATGACTTGGACTAATGAGCATGACATGACTATATACATGACATGAAAATAAAATAAATATTGTGATAAAATGATAAATAATCAAAAATCTAATGTGACAATTAACTCTACATGTTAATTAAGAGCAAAATTATCTTTTCTTAGTTATATAATAAAAAATTTAAATTTAAATAAATGGTTGAGATTTTATTTTCCAAAAGTAATTAATAATTAATAAATAATTACAACATGGCAACACACATGATATATAAAAAAAATTAAATTTAAATAAATGGTTGAGATTTTATTTTCCAAAAGTAATTAATAATTAATAAATAATTACAACATGGCAACACACATGATATATAAAAAAATTTAAATTTAAATAAATAGTTGAGATTTTATTTTCCAAAAGTAATTAATAATTACTAAATAATTACAACATGGCAACACACATGATATATTAAAAAAAATTTCATACATTTCAAAAACTTAATACAAATTTAGATCTCAATTTATAGATGAGATTTATGATAAGAAACCATAACATTTATGAACTTAATTAAATACTTTGGAAACTAAAAAGTCTAATAATAAAAAATAAAATTCCAGATGTTCCCATCATTCTCCCCTTCGTTAACAAAAACTTGTCCTCGAGTTTTTCCTTCGGATAACCACCCGGGTTGAAGGGGATATCGAATCGTTTCTTGCCTTCCACCACCCATCGTTGCATAACCCATCGGAATATTAACCCCATTCAAGGCTTTCAAAACCCATAAATAATCGTCATTGATCACCTCATCATCTACGTAATTAAATTTCCCATACAAACTTCTCATGTATGTCGGGGTCATCCATTCATAATCTTAACAAACAAAACTCTAAAGTTAACAAACTACAGTAACTTCGGAGAAGAATAACTAACTGTATCCGATCGAAAATCCCAACAGTCAGATCGTGCGTTGATGAGTCTTGGATCACATATCCAAAAATCATAGAGATCCAACGGTGAACGAATCTGTAACGCCTGTTTTCTCGCAACTGCGCAAATTTAGACGAACCTAAACAAATTTTTGGGTATATCTCAAATTGGCATGAAATCTTCTTCATCGATCTGCTCACCAAATGGACAATCATCAGACCCAAACCAAATATACCATTCCTCATCCTTGTATTCATCATACACAGGCGGATAATCATCGATTATATTGTTACTATTAGACATCTTGATCAGGATTTTTGGCTCTAATATCAAATGATGTAGGGAGTAAGAAAAAGGGGATAGACAATTGAACCTGTTGATTCAAAGAATACCCAAGAACAATTCTTCTAACTATCGTTGATTCTAAATGAATACCGATAATCAGGGTATAATTCACACTCTAACGCACACTTGTGATAGGAGGAAAAAACTTTTCATACCATTTCATAAAACATGCTAATACAAATTTAGATCTCAATTTATAGATGAGATTTATGATAAGAAACCATAACATTTATGAACTTAATTAAATACTTTGGAAACTAAAAAGTCTAATAATAAAAAAAATAAAATTCCAGATGATTCCATATATATTTAGATACTTCCACGTCAGTTTCTTGGGTTAATGGTTATTTTGGTAATAGAAGTTCAAACTTGTGACCGTTATCTTACAATATTTGTCCATGATCTTGGGCCGGATAGCTCTTCAGTAAAGACTTACATTCTAGGAAGAAGTCTACAATACCACACCGCTGGTACATGTTGGTGTTTCAATGTCCAATGTTAACAACAACAAATTACATTATTTGTTGTAGGGATGAGATTTTTGACGGAAAAACGTGACACGCCATTGACCCGCTCGTACCCGGCCTGCCTGAAGCCTAAACGGGCCGGTTCTCGGTTCCTGGTTTCATTGTTTTCCCGGGTTGGGTTCGGGTCGGGTCAGAACATGCGGTTTGCCGATTTAACCCCTTAGACCCGAGTTATGCAATAAGTAATAAGTTTTTGGTGAATCCATGGAGTTGAAGAAGAATTTGGTGAATCCTGGAGATCTTGTAAAACCCCAGCCCAAAACGACACTTTTTTTTTATAGATTAAAACAACAAAACGGGCTTTAACGGTCGTTAACAGCTTTAACTGAATTCAGGACCACATCTGTAACAGTTTCCAGCCTTAACTGCAGTTAACAGACTTAACAGACATCAAGACTATTGTTGTAACAGATTCCAGCCCTGACTGCACAGTTAACAGACTTAACAGACATCAGGACCATTGCTGTAACGGATTTCAGAAACAGTTTTTAACAAACCAGGACTTGTTTTGCAGCAGATCAGAAACAATTTTCTTTACGGACAAGTCCTGTTTTGCAACAGATCAGCAACAGTTTATGACGGACAGGACCTCTTTTACAACAGATCAACGACAGTTTTTGACGGACAGGACCTGTTTTGCAACAGCATCCAGGACCTGTTTTGTAACAGTTTTTGCACGAAATTTCAAATGATAAAAATTGCCATATAAAGACACTAATACACCACCAACAAGGTAACCATTTGACCATATTGGTTTCAAAGGGAAGTTGGAACAACACTCTGATCAAAAGACACCCAAACGGTTCATTTATCCGCCATAACCCACCAAGTGGCAACTTGGATAAAATTTGACTAATACACGAATTATCACTTAATACACATACCTTAAATCCAACACAACATTACTTATACATTATCTTACATTTCCCAAAAGACCCTTGTTGGTATCATTGCAAGGATTTAAAAGAACATATACCATACTAACATCGGCTATGGAACAACAAATCCGGCTTCAAGCTTGCCTATCTTTTCATTTGTCACTAGTCCTTGCAATGCCTATCAAAACATAAATAACTAACCAAATAAGCATGATAGCTTAGTGAGTACAAAAGACTATACAAGCAATAACAAACATATCATCAATACCAGTAAGCATACATTTCCATCGAAACAATGGTTAGCAACCCGTGTAAACGTCAAAAGGCTACTAGTCCCAAATTGCCATGCAATTTGACCCATACCCCACCTACACGTTCCAAGTCACTAACCCCAATAACAAAATCATGGGATATGGTTAGCAACCCACGTGTACGCCCCAAGTCACTAGTCCCAATAAATCACATAATCACTTACTCACGTAATTGACTAGCAACCCGTACATGTGTCCAAGCCACTAACCCCAATAACATATAATCTCATGTACTCACCTTGACGACGTCTACAATATACGAATATAGTCTCTAGCTTGTACCACCTATACAAATTATCCAACAACGGCAGTTGGTCGCTAAACATATCATGACCATAATCTAACTAAATAAAAGATTAAAGATCAAATTATTGAGGGAATAAAAATGAGAATTATTAGCTTGCAATTAAACGATTGCAAGGCATTAGAGGAACTAAAAGCAAAGTGGGAATTGAAATGATAATTTTTGGTTTTGGGAATTTGCAAAATGGTGTTTGGGTAGTGAATTGGCTGTGTAATGAAGACTGAGCAAAAACTAAGGTAAGCAGTGGCAAAGTATGAAAAGAAAGATTAGGTGAGGTTGATAGTGAGAATTGAAGAAGTGTACATATGAAAGAGAGAAATGCTATACTGACTCATATTTTACAAACCGTTTCTTACTAACTGACGTGGAAACTTATGTGGCCCATCCACATCATCCAATATTAACTAAATAAGATTAACCTAGGTTAAATAACCCTACACTAAATTCCCTCTAATATTACGGGTTACAGCATAATGATCGACACAAAATTACCTATCAACATGAATCACGCTTCAATTCTTTCTTCTCCGTTACATGATGAAGAGATATTATCGGATTGCTCATCCTTTCTTTCTTCCCCGTTAGATGATGATCACGGGTTGTTATCAGGTTCCGATGAAGGATTATTTTTAGATTCTGATCAAGAGAAATTAACTGATCAAGGGTTACAGCATGATGATCGAGCATCAATATCAGAGTCGTCATCAAAAGTTAAGAATATTCAGAATTATGAAGATGATACTGAGTACGTTATATCTATCTTTTTTTTAACGGAAGTTATATCTATTATAGGCTGTTGTTGAATTATTATCAATAAAAATATTGCAGCTTTAGATTACAAATGCATATGAAAGATTTGTGTTAAAAAGAAACTTGTTTTATATAATACTGAGTAATGTCAAAACATTAAAATGGGCTAGATTTTCTTCGTTTGATCATAACTTAAATGTTTTAATTCTTGTTCGTTGTAGGCAAAAAGAAACCAACTGTGATTTACCTTTAGATGAAGGCAAATATCGTGAAAACGTGTTTTCTCCAAACAAAAGTAACAACAGCAACCATGATGAAAATATTGAAGAACCAAATATTGGCATGACCTTTGACACTATTGAAGAGCTTGCTAGTTTTTATGCAAATTATGGAAAAAGGGATTTGGAGTGTATAAAAGGTTTTCACGAAAGTCTTATACCGATGATGAGAAAAAGTATGCCATTGTATCGTGTAATCGGTCTGGAAAGTCAATCTCCAACTCGAAAAATATATTGAACCCTCGACCCGTTTCAAAAACAGATTTTCCAGCAAAAGTTAATGCGGTGCTTGGAATGAATAAAAAATGGATCGTGTCAAAAGTTGAGCTCAAACACAATCACCCGTTTAGTCCAAGCAACGGACGTTTTTATCGGTGTCATAGGTTCGTAAACCGGAATGTCAAAAGACGACTTGAGCTGGAGTAAGAATGAATAAGGGTTTCAATACCTTTGTCGTGGAGAGTGGGGGATATGAAAATATACCATTTACAGAGAAGGATTGCCGCAACTACATTGATAAAGTGAAACGGTTAAAGTTTGGAGAAGGTGATGCCGAAGCAATTAAAAGTTATTTCACGATGGTTCAATCTTCAGATAGTGATTTCTTTTACACATGGGAATTAGATGAAGAAAATCGACTAAAGAGCTTGTTTTGGGCATATGCGAGGTGTAGGGTGTTAGGTCCAGATTTATTGGACTCGCTCCAGACTTGAAGACTGGAAAGTCTCTGAAGACTTGTCCAGAAATAATATTTACTGGACCCACTACAGACTTGCTGACTGGAGCGACACTGAAGATTTGTTCAGAAATAATGGAAGACAGTGAGCAAAATACTTGTATAGGAAATCTGGAATCCTCCAGATTAGCTCACTGGACTTCACCCCAGTCCAGATCTACTCTACTGAAGACATTCTCACTGAAGTCAAAGACTGAAGTTAGAATAAAGAAGACTGACAAATGGCGGAGTCCACTGGAAGTCTTACCAGATCTACGACTGGAGGTTTGTCAGTGTTCTAGACCTTACAAGTCTGAACACTGATTACGAGGAATTGACTTTTTGCCTTTACACACTTTCCAAAGAACATTCCACTTGTTCTTTACAAAGTACATACGTGTGTAAAGGTGGTTGGTTAAAAGAATAAAGCCATATTGATGTGACTTTATCCTTGTACTTAACCAATGCATTTAATGACCTTGTCGGATCATTAAATGCATGCAACCATATTTGTACGGCACAAATTCACTGGTGAATTTGTTTGCCTATAAATACAAAGTCATTTCCTTGAAATTACTTATATTAAAGGTGAATTTGTCTAAATACTCTCAATCGTAACAGGGATACTTCACAACTTTAAGTATCTCGATCAAAAGAGTTATTTGCAAATATAGATCATTTGTAATTCATAGGTTGTTAGGATACATACTTATTTGTATTATCTTGATTCCGCACAACCTTGTATTTTATTTAACATTATAAATAAAATACACTTGAAAAATTACATTGTGTTCCACCTTTACTTTAAGTCGTGTATTACTTTGTTTATATACTTGCATTTATATTAAAGTAATACTAGTCCAATCTAGTGCTTATTAGACTTGTTGTATTTTACAATTTGGGTTAAATCATCTAGAGAGTTTGGGACTCACATAGGGTAGCTTATGAGGAGTTCGGGGATGTTGTTACATTCGATACTACGTATCTTACAAATGAGTATGAGGTGCCAATGGCTCCATTTGTAGGAGTAAATCATGATGGACAATCAATATTTCTTGGTTGTGGATTGATTTCAAATGAAGATAATGAGACGTTCACATGGCTATTCCAGTCATGGCATGCGTGTATGTCTGGACGTCCTCCTAAAGCCATTATCACGGATCAGGACCAAGCTATGAAGAATGCAATACAAAATGTGTTCCCGGATGCACGTCATAGGTGATTATTTTCCTTCCTTACTAGCTGGTATACTTTATTTGCCTCGTCTAAAAATTAATTATTTCGTCACTTTTTTTTTCTTTCTGTTAGGTGGTGTTTGTGGCATATCATGAAAAAACTGCCTGAGAAGTTAGGAAGCCATAAAAAATACAAATTAATTAAGTATAGGCTTAAAAAAGTTGTGTATGATTCTTTTATTCCTGAATTTGAAGATGCATGGAATATAATGCTAGAGAGTTACAACTCCAAACAAATAAATGGTTGATAAGTTTGTACTTAGAAAGACATAGATGGGTCCCTTGTTATGTGAAAGATACTTTCTGGGCCGGTATGTCTACTACACAACGTAGCGAGAGTATTAATGCATTTTTTGATAAATATGTAAACAAAAAAACTACCTTGAAGCAATTTGTGGAACAATACGAAAATGCATTAAGGGATAGGGCGGAGAAAGAAAATAAAGAAGATTTTATTTCATACAATACAAAATATCAACCAATTACCCGCTATGCCATGGAAGAACAAATTAGGGATATTTTCACCCATGCCAAGTTTAAAGAGTTTCGGGAAGAATTGAAAGGAAAAATGTATTGTGGGATAGGTTCTTTAAAATCACAAGACATGGTTTTTGAATATGAAGTACTTGAGGATGTTATGGTCAATGGAAGTATAATAAGGAAACCATTTAGTGTTTTGTTTAGAAAGGGTGATTCGGAGGAAGAATGTGATGTGAGATGTAAATGTCGCTTGTTTGAGTTTCGTGGAATGTTGTGTAGGCATGCACTTACGGTACTTAACAATGAGAAGATATATTTGGTGCCAGATAAATACATCTTGCGGAGATGGAGAAAAGATGTCAAAAGGAGACATACTAAGGTTAAAGTAACTTATAGTGATTGGGTTGGCTCAGATGAGGGGCGTCGTTATGATAGAATGTGTAGTGCTTTCTCACAAGTAGCGGACTTGGCAACTGAATTAGAAGAAAAATGTAGTCTTCTACTTAACCGAATCAGTGAAATAATGAGTGAAGTTACAGGTAAAAAAAGTGTTCCTGATAGCTTCATATGTACCCCGGGGCCTAGTAATTCTACTAAGAATAGCACAAAGATTCTTGATCCCTTGGTAGTGCGAAGAAAAGGTCGTCCTTAGAGTAAGAGGTTCAAGTCCAATGTTGAAGAAATCATTACAAAAAAGCCGAAAAAGAAGAAGGTATGTTAGTAAATCATGTATATTTCACTTTTAAAAGAATAAGAGTATCTTTTGATTATGTTCGATTGTGATTTCAGAATTTGAAAGATGCTGAAGATGGGGAACTTGGTTGTGAAGTTGATAATATAGCAAATAAAAAGCGTTCGAGGAAGGAAAAAGAGGTAATCATGTTAAACTAATATTTAGCTAAAAAGTTGTGTGATTAATATGTCTGAAATTTAAGCAATAATTTTTTCAAGTATTTAAGGGGTATTGTTTGTCTTGCAGGAAAATCATAATGAGAATGCATATTCTGTTTCGGGTGATATGAGTAATAGCGGGTATGCCAATTTCTAGCCTCACTTTGGTGGATTATTTCCAAGTTATCCTATGCAACATCAGCAATTTCATGTGCAAGGAGATATGTTTCACCAACTTTCTCCACCGTTGCAAGATGTAGGAGAATATCAAGTTCATAAATCATCACAAGTTGCCCTTGCAGATGCATCATTTAACCCTCCAAATACAACAGTTAGCTTTCCATAGAGAGTTTTTCTATTCTTGTTGTCCGCCACATTTTTAGTGTGTTTTTCATTATTTGATGGCACTTTGTTTTTGGTTGGTTTTAGAAATTGGAGTATTGTTTGAGTAAAAGATGAGGACCTATTTTGTGTGAGGGATTTGTTTTGATTATTAGCCCAGTGATGTTTCATAATGAAAGAATACATTATTGATATTTTCTAGTGCCAAGTTTTGTTTTTTTAAACAAAAGCTCTTCTATTGAAGTGATTTGGTTACTACTGATGTTGATAGTCATTTTCAGCTGGTTTTTTTTATATGACTTTAAATGTTTCCAGGTTAATATTGTCTATAGATTTATTGGCTTATCAAGATTTGGTCTAGACTTCAGCCTTGTAACTCCCTGTTATAGATGTGATACTATGGTCTTTAGCAGATTTGGTCCAGGAGTCTAAAACAGTTCCAAATGTAGGTGGGAGTGAGTTGGAGTCCCCAAATTCCAACTATCTTTAATGAAGCCTACGTGCCTCCTTAAACCCAAACGGGCTTGTCGCAACGAAACTAAATGTTGCAGAGATGCAGACTGAATTTTATTCTACATATCCATTGTTAATTGACGACATACATTGTTAATTATGATTTCTAGAGATTCAAGCATACCGTTTATCCTATATGATAGCAACATTGCTTGACAAACACATGTTATAGTTATTTTTAAATTCATTCATATGCCTTCAAATGAATATGAAAACAAGTACAGAGATTCACCTACTACTCAAATTGTGTGTGAACTTGTATATACATGAATTTACATCAATACAACCAATTATAAAAACAAATCTTTTTATCTAAATTGATAATTGTCTTGGAAAACATTCTGCTGTGCTCTGCTCTTATGCTCCACATCACCATATACTAAATCATTCACTTCATGTAAGAGCCATGCTTAGGCGAATAAGACTCTTCTCAAGCAACAACCTTTTCTCATTATCTTCAACAACAAAAATTGTACGATTACAAAAACTCAACCGAATTCCTCTGAATTACCTTATAACTTACAAATCATAAATAGCAAGGTAATCAAACTCGATCGAATCTAATGGAATTTCCTCAAACAAATGGTGTACAATCTATAACTTTTCTTCAATCCATTAATAAAACTTCAATAGAAAGTTGTATATACATGATTATATACTCGTAGGATAAGGAAACGGATCTGCAATATAGAAATTCGGGCATCAAGACCCAAACCCACAACAATCAACATCCCTACTTCGTAGTGTTATACTAAGTTGCATATTTGAACAGATCTTGATTTCACAAATTTTATAAAAATCGGAGTCGAAAAATAACCATACACGATTGATTCAGAGGATCTACCTTCTGGGTTATAAATATTGGATTTGTTTTGTTGGAACTTGGAAGTGAGAACATTTTGTAATTAGAAGACAGAAGATAAATAGGTTACGAGACACTAGATATATATTATTAAAAACAAAAATCTAACCTGGGTTAAGTTTATGTTAACTATTTAGTTAATATTGGATGATGTGGATGGGCCACATAAGTTTCCACGTCAGTTGGTAAGAAACAGTTTGTAAAATAAGAGTCAGTATAGCATGCTACTAACTCATATTGTTCAGGGCTAGTGCAATACGTCCCCATTTTTCATCTTCGACGTCAAGGATCTTTTGGTGTTTCACGATCAGCAAAGGAAGAGTGATATCGAAAAGTTGGCTATCAAAGGCATCATCATGGCGAGCTGCTGGTTCATTTGGAAGGCTAGATGTGAGATTAAATTCGCTAACGCTAGTAGCAATGAGAGAAACATTATTCACAATATCAGGTCCATGGGGTTCTTGTGGTTCCATAATAGAACCAAAAATGATAGGTTATCTTGGTTAGATTGGTGTTCTTTCAAGCTTGTGTAAGTATTTGTACATATATACTGCCGGTGTTTTTGCCGGAGTGAGTTAATAATAGAAGTTTACTTTTCAAAAAAAAAAAACTCATATTTTACAAACTGTTTCTTACTAACTGACGTGGAAACTTATGTGGCCCATCCATATCATCCAGTATTAACTAAATAAGATTAACCTAGGTTAAATAACCCTACACTAATTTCCCTCTAATATTATGGGTTACAGCATAATGATCGACACAAAATTACCTATCAACATGAATCACGCTTCAATTCTTTCTTCTCCGTATCGGATTGCTCATCCTTTCTTTCTTCCCCGTTAGATGATGATCACGGGTTGTTATCAGATTCCGATGAAGGATTATTTTTAGATTCTGATCAAGAGAAATTAACTGATCAAGGGTTACAGCATGATGATCGAGCACCAATATCAGAGTCGTCATCAAAAGTTAAGAATATTCAAAATTATGAAGATGATACTGAGTACGTTATATCTATCTTTTTTTGAACGAAAGTTATATCTATTATAGGTTGTTGTTGAATTATTATCAATAAAAATATTGCAGCTTTAGATTACAAATGCATATGAAAGATTTGTGTTAAAAAGAAACTTGTTTTATATAATACTGAGTAATGTCAAAACATTAAAATGGGCTAGATTTTCTTCGTTTGATCATAACTTAAATGTTTTAATTCTTGTTCGTTGTAGGCAAAAAGAAACCAACTGTGATTTACCCAGGGGCGGATCTATAGCATTAGAAGGTAGGTCCTAGGACCTACCTAAGAATTAAAATTGTTATACGTGTTATCGAATTGTATTTACTAGGAACTACCTTGGATATGTGCTAGGAACCACCTTGGAATGACAAATACCTTTTCCGAACTCATTGTTTTTGAAGCGCTACAATGATTTTGGGAATTTTCAGAGCTCTTTGGGGTTTAATTTATTTATTTTGTTGTGAGGTGTAAATGTGTGTGCATGTGTGTTTTCAAGAGAAGAAGAGGAAAAGGTAGCAGGCATAGTCATTGCTTTCTTTTTATTATTGTAATAAATTTACATTTTAGTACCTCTAGTTTAACTCATGTTTCAAAAAAAACACAGTATTAGTCATGGGATGAAGTAAATAGTACAAAACTACAAATTGAGATTTTGTTTTTTCTAATAATATTATGTCATATGCATATGCCTGTTTTTTTCACTTTTCAATTTATTTTATCAAAATTTAATATACTAGACACAAAACATTGTTAGGTCCAGATTTACTGGACTCGCTCCAGACTCGACTACTGGAGCTTACTGAAGATCTGTCCATAAACGTATTTTACTGGACCTACTCCAGACTTGGAATCTGGAGTCCCTCTAAGGATTTGTTCAGAAATAATGAAGAAGACCAGTGAGCAAATACTTGTATAGGAAATCTGGAGTATTCCAGATTAGCTCACTGGACTTCACCCCAGTCCAGATCTATTCTACTGAAGACATTCTCACTGAAGTCAGAATAAAGAAGACTGACAAATGGCGGAGTCCATTGGAAGTCTTACCAGATCTGTACACTGGAGGATTGTCAGTGTTCTAGACCTTACAAGTCTGAACACTGATATCGAGGAATTGACTTTTGCCTTTACACACTTTCCAAAGAACATTTCACTTGTTCTTTACCAAAGTTTATACGTGTGTAAAGGTGGTTGGTTAAAAGAATAAAGTCATATTGATGTGACTTTATCCTTGTACCTTAACCAATGCATTTAATGATCTTGTCGGTTCATTAAATGCATGCAACCATATTTGTACGGCACAATTTCACTGGTGAAATTGTTTGCCTATAAATACAAAGTCATTTCTTTGAGAAAATTACTTTTTAGCATACGTTTAGCATTCAAGTGAATTTGTCTAAATACTCTCGATCTTAAACAGGGATACTTCACAACTTTAAGTATCTCGATCTAAAAGAGTTATTTGACAAATATAGATCATTTGTAATTCATAGGTTGTTAGGATACATACTTATTTGTATTATCTTGATTACGCACAACCTTGTATTTTATTTAACATCATAAATAAAATACACCTTGAAAAATACATTATGTTCCACTTTACTTGTTTATTGCTTTAAGTCGTGTATTACTTTATTTATATACTTGCATTTATATTTAAGTAATACTAGTCCATTCTAGTGATTATTAGACCTGTTGTATTTTACACTTCTGGGTTTAACCATCTCGTATTTGGGACTTTACAATTGGTATCAGAGCAGAAGGCTAAACCATGCCTAGATCTGCTTCTTTGATGGCCACCCCAGAAAATACACAAGCAAGTTTTAATTTTGGTCCCGATCCTAATGTTAATGTTAATGATCAAAATAATGAACCACCTATTGTTAATAACACTAATCCACCACCTCCTCCTCCTACTCCTGCTTTTCCACATGTGCATGTGCACTATTCAAATAATCATGTTCCTAAATTCAGTGGGAATAGCGATGAATTTGGTACGTGGAAGGCTAGGATGATATTACATATCACTGGTATTGAGAGAAACATGATGAAAATTTTAAACGAAGGACCTTATGTGCCCACATCACCTCTCAATGCTCTTCTTGATCCTACTGGATCTAGAAGGGGCAGGGAAAAGAGGGAGGAACACTGGTCTGAAGAGGAGAGGAGATTGGTAAATCTAGATACCCTTCTCAAAAACATGATCCTCGGGGCCGTTCCAGAAACCCTAATTCCCACACTAGTTCTTTTTCTAGTGCTAAAACCATGTGGGATGAACTTTTAAACCAACATGAAGGAGGAGATGACACCATTGTCACCAGAAAGGTCTCCTTAAACAAGAGGTATGAGTCATTTTTTGCTCAACCTAATGAGTCTCTCACTGGTACTTAGGTCTCGGGGTTGAAAAAGACAAGGATATACTTCTGAAGAAATTTTGTGATATTCTGCCCACCAAATGGTCTCACGTGATCCTGGTCTTATGACAAGGTAAAACTCTGCACACACATAACTTTAAGTCCTTCAAGCAGAGTTGAAGTTGGAGAATCATCTGCTCGTGCTAGCTCAGCTCCACAGCATTATAATTTTAATGAATTCAACAATTTTGATGATCTTAGAAAGACTCCAGAAGCTGCAAGTTCAGAACTTTCAGAAATCTACTTACAAACAGGTTTTGCGAGAGGCAATCATATCCGAGGAAGTCCTCCCTGATTATTTTCCAACGATTT
>CM067175.1:77189774-77216617 GCA_034093135.1 Erigeron breviscapus | reverse complement strand
TGTCATAAGACCAGGATCACGTGAGACCATTTGGTGGGCAGAATATCACAAAATTTCTTCAGAAGTATATCCTTGTCTTTTTCAACCCCGAGACCTAAGTACCAGTGAGAGACTCATTAGGTTGAGCAAAAAATGACTCATACCTCTTGTTTAAGGAGACCTTTCTGGTGACAATGGTGTCATCTCCTCCTTCATGTTGGTTTAAAAGTTCATCCCACATGTTTTTAGCACTAGGAAAAAGAACTAGTGTGGGAATTAGGGTTTCTGGAACGGCCCCGAGGATCATGTTTTTGAGAAGGGTATCTAGATTTACCAATCTCCTCTCCTCTTCAGACCAGTGTTCCTCCCTCTTTTCCCTGCCCCTTCTAGATCAGTAGGATCAAGAAGAGCATTGAGAGGTGATGTGGGCACATAAGGTCCTTCGTTTAAAATTTTCATCATGTTTCTCTCAATACCAGTGATATGTAATATCATCCTAGCCTTCCACGTACCAAATTCATCGCTATTCCCACTGAATTTAGGAACAGGATTATTTGAAGTAGTGCACATGCACATGTGGAGAAGCAGGAGTAGGAGGAGGAGGTGGTGGATTAGTGTTATTAACAATAGGTGGTTCATTATTTTGATCAATTAACATTAACATTAGGATCGGGACCAAAATTAAAACTTCTTGTGTATTTTCTGGGGTGGCCATCAAAGAAGCAGATCTAGGCATGGTTTAGCCTTCTGCTCTGATACCAATTGTAAAGTCCCAAATACGAGATGGTTAAACCCAGAAGTGTAAAATACAACAAGTCTAATAATCACTAGAATGAACTAGTATTACTTAAATATAAATGCAAGTATATAAATAAAGTAATACACGACTTAAAGCAATAAACAAGTAAAGTGGAACATAATGTATTTTTTCAAGGTGTATTTTATTTATGATGTTAAATAAAATACAAGGTTGTGCGTAATCAAGATAATACAAATAAGTATGTATCCTAACAACCTATGAATTACAAATGATCTATATTTGTCAAATAACTCTTTTAGATCGAGATACTTAAAGTTGTGAAGTATCCCTGTTTAAGATCGAGAGTATTTAGACAAATTCACTTGAATGCTAAACGTATGCTAAAAAGTAATTTTCTCAAAGAAATGACTTTGTATTTATAGGCAAACAATTTCACCAGTGAAATTGTGCCGTACAAATATGGTTGCATGCATTTAATGAACCGACAAGATCATTAAATGCATTGGTTAAGGTACAAATGGATAAAGTCACATCAATATGACTTTATTCTTTTAACCAACCACCTTTACACACGTATAAACTTTGGTAAAGAACAAGTGGAGTGTTCTTTGGAAAGTGTGTAAAGGCAAAAGTCAATTCCCCGATATCAGTGTTCAGACTTGTAAGGTCTAGAACACTGACAATCCTCCAGTGTACAGATCTGGTAAGACTTCCAATGGACTCCGCCATTTGTCAGTCTTCTTTCTTCTGACTTCAGTGAGAATGTCTTCAGTAGAATAGATCTGGACTGGGGTGAAGTCCAGTGAGCTAATCTGGAATACTCCAGATTTCCTATACAAGTATTTGCTCACTGGTCTTCCATTATTTCTGAACAAATCTTAGAGGGACTCCAGATTCCAAGTCTGGAGTAGGTCCAGTAGAACACGTTTCTGGACAGATCTTCAAGTAAGCTCCAGTAGTCGAGTCTGGAGCGAGTCCAGTAAATCTGGACCTAACAATGTTTTGTGTCTAGTATATTAAATTTTGATAAAATAAATTGAAAAGTGAAAAAAACAGGCATATGCATATGACATAATATTATTAGAAAAAACAAAATCTCAATTTGTAGTTTTGTACTATTTACTTCATCCCATGACTAATACTGTGTTTTTTTTGAAACATGAGTTAAACTAGAGGTACTAAAATGTAAATTTATTACAATAATAAAAAGAAAGCAATGACTATGCCTGCTACCTTTTCCTCTTCTTCTCTTGAAAACACACATGCACACACATTTACACCTCACAACAAAATAAATAAATTAAACCCCAAAGAGCTCTGAAAATTCCCAAAATCATTGTAGCGCTTCAAAAACAATGAGTTCGGAAAAGGTATTTGTCATTCCAAGGTGGTTCCTAGCACATATCCAAGGTAGTTCCTAGTAAATACAATTCGATAACACGTATAACAATTTTAATTCTTAGGTAGGTCCTAGGACCTACCTTCTAATGCTATAGATCCGCCCCTGGGTAAATCACAGTTGGTTTCTTTTTGCCTACAACGAACAAGAATTAAAACATTTAAGTTATGATCAAACGAAGAAAATCTAGCCCATTTTAATGTTTTGACATTACTCAGTATTATATAAAACAAGTTTCTTTTTAACACAAATCTTTCATATGCATTTGTAATCTAAAGCTGCAATATTTTTATTGATAATAATTCAACAACAACCTATAATAGATATAACTTTCGTTCAAAAAAAGATAGATATAACGTACTCAGTATCATCTTCATAATTTTGAATATTCTTAACTTTTGATGACGACTCTGATATTGGTGCTCGATCATCATGCTGTAACCCTTGATCAGTTAATTTCTCTTGATCAGAATCTAAAAATAATCCTTCATCGGAATCTGATAACAACCCGTGATCATCATCTAACGGGGAAGAAAGAAAGGATGAGCAATCCGATACGGAGAAGAAAGAATTGAAGCGTGATTCATGTTGATAGGTAATTTTGTGTCGATCATTATGCTGTAACCCATAATATTAGAGGGAAATTAGTGTAGGGTTATTTAACCTAGGTTAATCTTATTTAGTTAATACTGGATGATATGGATGGGCCACATAAGTTTCCACGTCAGTTAGTAAGAAACAGTTTGTAAAATATGAGTTTTTTTTTTTTGAAAAGTAAACTTCTATTATTAACTCACTCCGGCAAAAACACCGGCAGTATATATGTACAAATACTTACACAAGCTTGAAAGAACACCAATCTAACCAAGATAACCTATCATTTTTGGTTCTATTATGGAACCACAAGAACCCCATGGACCTGATATTGTGAATAATGTTTCTCTCATTGCTACTAGCGTTAGCGAATTTAATCTCACATCTAGCCTTCCAAATGAACCAGCAGCTCGCCATGATGATGCCTTTGATAGCCAACTTTTCGATATCACTCTTCCTTTGCTGATCGTGAAACACCAAAAGATCCTTGACGTCGAAGATGAAAAATGGGGACGTATTGCACTAGCCCTGAACAATATGAGTTAGTAGCATGCTATACTGACTCTTATTTTACAAACTGTTTCTTACCAACTGACGTGGAAACTTATGTGGCCCATCCACATCATCCAATATTAACTAAATAGTTAACATAAACTTAACCCAGGTTAGATTTTTGTTTTTAATAATATATCTAGTGTCTCGTAACCTATTTATCTTCTGTCTTCTAATTACAAAATGTTCTCACTTCCAAGTTCCAACAAAACAAATCCAATATTTATAACCCAGAAGGTAGATCCTCTGAATCAATCGTATATGGTTTTTTCGACTCCAATTTTTATAAAATTTGTGAAATCAAGATCTGTTCAAATATGCAACTTAGTATAACACTACGAAGTAGGGATGTTGATTGTTGTGGGTTTGGGTCTTGATGCCCGAATTTCTATATTGCAGATCCGTTTCCTTATCCTACGAGTATATAATCATGTATATACAACTTTCTATTGAAGTTTTATTAATGGATTGAAGAAAAGTTATAGATTGTACACCATTTGTTTGAGGAAATTCCATTAGATTCGATCGAGTTTGATTACCTTGCTATTTATGATTTGTAAGTTATAAGGTAATTCAGAGGAATTCGGTTGAGTTTTTGTAATCGTACAATTTTTGTTGTTGAAGATAATGAGAAAAGGTTGTTGCTTGAGAAGAGTCTTATTCGCCTAAGCATGGCTCTTACATGAAGTGAATGATTTAGTATATGGTGATGTGGAGCATAAGAGCAGAGCACAGCAGAATGTTTTCCAAGACAATTATCAATTTAGATAAAAAGATTTGTTTTTATAATTGGTTGTATTGATGTAAATTCATGTATATACAAGTTCACACACAATTTGAGTAGTAGGTGAATCTCTGTACTTGTTTTCATATTCATTTGAAGGCATATGAATGAATTTAAAAATAACTATAACATGTGTTTGTCAAGCAATGTTGCTATCATATAGGATAAACGGTATGCTTGAATCTCTAGAAATCATAATTAACAATGTATGTCGTCAATTAACAATGGATATGTAGAATAAAATTCAGTCTGCATCTCTGCAACATTTAGTTTCGTTGCGACAAGCCCGTTTGGGTTTAAGGAGGCACGTAGGCTTCATTAAAGATAGTTGGAATTTGGGGACTCCAACTCACTCCCACCTACATTTGGAACTGTTTTAGACTCCTGGACCAAATCTGCTAAAGACCATAGTATCACATCTATAACAGGGAGTTACAAGGCTGAAGTCTAGACCAGAATCTTGATAAGCCAATAAATCTATAGACAATATTAACCTGGAAACATTTAAAGTCATATAAAAAAAACCAGCTGAAAATGACTATCAACATCAGTAGTAACCAAATCACTTCAATAGAAGAGCTTTTGTTTAAAAAAACAAAACTTGGCACTAGAAAATATCAATAATGTATTCTTTCATTATGAAACATCACTGGGCTAATAATCAAAACAAATCCCTCACACAAAATAGGTCCTCATCTTTTACTCAAACAATACTCCAATTTCTAAAACCAACCAAAAACAAAGTGCCATCAAATAATGAAAAACACACTAAAAATGTGGCGGACAACAAGAATAGAAAAACTCTCTATGGAAAGCTAACTGTTGTATTTGGAGGGTTAAATGATGCATCTGCAAGGGCAACTTGTGATGATTTATGAACTTGATATTCTCCTACATCTTGCAACGGTGGAGAAAGTTGGTGAAACATATCTCCTTGCACATGAAATTGCTGATGTTGCATAGGATAACTTGGAAATAATCCACCAAAGTGAGGCTAGAAATTGGCATACCCGCTATTACTCATATCACCCGAAACAGAATATGCATTCTCATTATGATTTTCCTGCAAGACAAACAATACCCCTTAAATACTTGAAAAAATTATTGCTTAAATTTCAGACATATTAATCACACAACTTTTTAGCTAAATATTAGTTTAACATGATTACCTCTTTTTCCTTCCTCGAACGCTTTTTATTTGCTATATTATCAACTTCACAACCAAGTTCCCCATCT
Source organism: Erigeron breviscapus (assembly GCA_034093135.1). Lineage (NCBI taxonomy): Eukaryota > Viridiplantae > Streptophyta > Magnoliopsida > Asterales > Asteraceae > Erigeron > Erigeron breviscapus. Next base: position 77,211,313 of record CM067175.1, on the reverse strand, counting down.
TCAGCATCTTTCAAATTCTGAAATCACAATCGAACATAATCAAAAGATACTCTTATTCTTTTAAAAGTGAAATATACATGATTTACTAACATACCTTCTTCTTTTTCGGCTTTTTTGTAATGATTTCTTCAACATTGGACTTGAACCTCTTACTCTAAGGACGACCTTTTCTTCGCACTACCAAGGGATCAAGAATCTTTGTGCTATTCTTAGTAGAATTACTAGGCCCCGGGGTACATATGAAGCTATCAGGAACACTTTTTTTACCTGTAACTTCACTCATTATTTCACTGATTCGGTTAAGTAGAAGACTACATTTTTCTTCTAATTCAGTTGCCAAGTCCGCTACTTGTGAGAAAGCACTACACATTCTATCATAACGACGCCCCTCATCTGAGCCAACCCAATCACTATAAGTTACTTTAACCTTAGTATGTCTCCTTTTGACATCTTTTCTCCATCTCCGCAAGATGTATTTATCTGGCACCAAATATATCTTCTCATTGTTAAGTACCGTAAGTGCATGCCTACACAACATTCCACGAAACTCAAACAAGCGACATTTACATCTCACATCACATTCTTCCTCCGAATCACCCTTTCTAAACAAAACACTAAATGGTTTCCTTATTATACTTCCATTGACCATAACATCCTCAAGTACTTCATATTCAAAAACCATGTCTTGTGATTTTAAAGAACCTATCCCACAATACATTTTTCCTTTCAATTCTTCCCGAAACTCTTTAAACTTGGCATGGGTGAAAATATCCCTAATTTGTTCTTCCATGGCATAGCGGGTAATTGGTTGATATTTTGTATTGTATGAAATAAAATCTTCTTTATTTTCTTTCTCCGCCCTATCCCTTAATGCATTTTCGTATTGTTCCACAAATTGCTTCAAGGTAGTTTTTTTGTTTACATATTTATCAAAAAATGCATTAATACTCTCGCTACGTTGTGTAGTAGACATACCGGCCCAGAAAGTATCTTTCACATAACAAGGGACCCATCTATGTCTTTCTAAGTACAAACTTATCAACCATTTATTTGTTTGGAGTTGTAACTCTCTAGCATTATATTCCATGCATCTTCAAATTCAGGAATAAAAGAATCATACACAACTTTTTTAAGCCTATACTTAATTAATTTGTATTTTTTATGGCTTCCTAACTTCTCAGGCAGTTTTTTCATGATATGCCACAAACACCACCTAACAGAAAGAAAAAAAAAGTGACGAAATAATTAATTTTTAGACGAGGCAAATAAAGTATACCAGCTAGTAAGGAAGGAAAATAATCACCTATGACGTGCATCCGGGAACACATTTTGTATTGCATTCTTCATAGCTTGGTCCTGATCCGTGATAATGGCTTTAGGAGGACGTCCAGACATACACGCATGCCATGACTGGAATAGCCATGTGAACGTCTCATTATCTTCATTTGAAATCAATCCACAACCAAGAAATATTGATTGTCCATCATGATTTACTCCTACAAATGGAGCCATTGGCACCTCATACTCATTTGTAAGATACGTAGTATCGAATGTAACAACATCCCCGAACTCCTCATAAGCTACCCTATGTGAGTCCCAAACTCTCTAGATGATTTAACCCAAATTGTAAAATACAACAAGTCTAATAAGCACTAGATTGGAATAGTATTACTTGTATATAAATGCAAGTATATAAACAAAGTAATACACGACTTAAAGTAAAGGTGGAACACAATGTAATTTTTCAAGTGTATTTTATTTATGATGTTAAATAAAATACAAGGTTGTGCGGAATCAAGATAATACAAATATGTAAGTATCCTAACAACCTATGAATTACAAATGATCTATATTTGCCAAATAAACTCTTTTGATCAAGATACTTAAAGTTGTGAAGTATCCCTGTTACGATCGAGAGTATTTAGACAAATTCACCTTTAATATCTAAAAGTAATTTTAACAAGGAAATGACTTTGTATTTATAGGCAAACAAATTCACCAGTGAATTTGTGCCGTACACATATGGTTGCATGCATTTAATGAACCGACAAGGTTATTAAATGCATTGGTTAAAGTACAAGGATACAGTCACATCAATATGACTTTATTCTTTTAACCAACCACCTTTACACACGTATGTACATTTGGTTAAGACAAGTGGAATGTCTTTTGAAAAGTGTGTAAAGGCAAAAAGTCAATACCTCGTAATCAGTGTTCAGACTTGTAAGGTCTAGAACACTGACAAACCTCCAGTCGTAGATCTGGTAAGACTTCCAGTGGACTCCGCCATTTGTCAGTCTTCTTTATTCTAACTTCAGTCTTTGACTTCAGTGAGAATGTCTTCAGTAAAGTAGATCTGGACTGGGGTGAAGTCCAGTGAGCTAATCTGGAGGATTCCAGATTTCCTATACAAGTATTTTGCTCACTGTTCTTCCATTATTTCTGAACAAATCTTCAGTGTCGCTCCAGTCAGCAAGTCTGTAGTGGGTCCAGTAAATATTATTTCTGGACAAGTCTTCAGAGACTTTCCAGTCTTCAAGTCTGGAGCGAGTCCAATAAATCTGGACCTAACACCCTACACCTCGCATATGCCCAAAACAAGCTCTTTAGTCGATTTTCTTCATCTAATTCCCATGTGTAAAAGAAATCACTATCTGAAGATTGAACCATCGTGAAATAACTTTTAATTGCTTCGGCATCACCTTCTCCAAACTTTAACCGTTTCACTTTATCAATGTAGTTGCGGCAATCCTTCTCTGTAAATGGTATATTTTCATATCCCCCACTCTCCACGACAAAGGTATTGAAACCCTTATTCATTCTTACTCCAGCTCAAGTCGTCTTTTGACATTCCGGTTTACGAACCTATGACACCGATAAAAACGTCCTTTGCTTGGACTAAACGGGTGATTGTGTTTGAGCTCAACTTTAGACACATTCCATTTTTTATCAATTCCAAGCACCGCATTAACTTTTGCTGGAAAATCTGTTTTTGAAACGGGTCGAGGGTTCAATATATTTTTCGAGTTGGAGATTGACTTTCCAGACCGATTACACGATACAATGGCATACTTTTTCTCATCATCGGTATAAGACTTTCGCGAAGACCTTTTGTACACTCCAAATCCCTTTTTTCCCCCATAATTTGCATAAAAACTAGCAAGCTCTTCAATAGTGTCAAAGGTCATGCCAATATTTGGTTCTTCAATATTTTCATCATGGTTGCTGTTGTTACTTTTGTTTGGAGAAAACACGTTTTCACGATATTTGCCTTCATCTAAAGGTAAATCACAGTTGGTTTCTTTTTGCCTACAACGAACAAGAATTAAAACATTTAAGTTATGATCAAACGAAGAAAATCTAGCCCATTTTAATGTTTTGACATTACTCAGTATTATATAAAACAAGTTTCTTTTTAACACAAATCTTTCATATGCATTTGTAATCTAAAGCTGCAATATTTTTATTGATAATAATTCAACAACAGCCTATAATAGATATAACTTCCGTTAAAAAAAAGATAGATATAACGTACTCAGTATCATCTTCATAATTCTGAATATTCTTAACTTTTGATGACGACTCTGATATTGATGCTCGATCATCATGCTGTAACCCTTGATCAGTTAATTTCTCTTGATCAGAATCTAAAAATAATCCTTCATCGGAACCTGATAACAACCCGTGATCATCATCTAACGGGGAAGAAAGAAAGGATGAGCAATCCGATAATATCTCTTCATCATGTAACGGAGAAGAAAGAATTGAAGCGTGATTCATGTTGATAGGTAATTTTGTGTCGATCATTATGCTGTAACCCGTAATATTAGAGGGAATTTAGTGTAGGGTTATTTAACCTAGGTTAATCTTATTTAGTTAATATTGGATGATGTGGATGGGCCACATAAGTTTCCACGTCAGTTAGTAAGAAACGGTTTGTAAAATATGAGTCAGTATAGCATTTCTCTCTTTCATATGTACACTTCTTCAATTCTCACTATCAACCTCACCTAATCTTTCTTTTCATACTTTGCCACTGCTTACCTTAGTTTTTGCTCAGTCTTCATTACACAGCCAATTCACTACCCAAACACCATTTTGCAAATTCCCAAAACCAAAAATTATCATTTCAATTCCCACTTTGCTTTTAGTTCCTCTAATGCCTTGCAATCGTTTAATTGCAAGCTAATAATTCTCATTTTTATTCCCTCAATAATTTGATCTTTAATCTTTTATTTAGTTAGATTATGGTCATGATATGTTTAGCGACCAACTGCCGTTGTTGGATAATTTGTATAGGTGGTACAAGCTAGAGACTATATTCGTATATTGTAGACGTCGTCAAGGTGAGTACATGAGATTATATGTTATTGGGGTTAGTGACTTGGACACGTGTACGGGTTGCTAGTCAATTATGTGAGTAAGTGATTATGTGATTTATTGGGACTAGTGACTTGGGGCGTATACGTGGGTTGCTAACCATTGTTTCGATGGAAATGTATGCTTACTGGTATTGATGATATGTTTGTTATTGCTTGTATAGTCTTTTGTACTCACTAAGCTATCATGCTTATTTGGTTAGTTATTTATGTTTTGATAGGCATTGCAAGGACTAGTGACAAATGAAAAGATAGGCAAGCTTGAAGCCGGATTTGTTGTTCCATAGCCGATGTTAGTATGGTATATGTTCTTTTAAATCCTTGCAATGATACCAACAAGGGTCTTTTGGGAAATGTAAGATAATGTATAAGTAATGTTGTGTTGGATTTAAGGTATGTGTATTAAGTGATAATTCGTGTATTAGTCAAATTTTATCCAAGTTGCCACTTGGTGGGTTATGGCGGATAAATGAACCGTTTGGGTGTCTTTTGATCAGAGTGTTGTTCCAACTTCCCTTTGAAACCAATATGGTCAAATGGTTACCTTGTTGGTGGTGTATTAGTGTCTTTATATGGCAATTTTTATCATTTGAAATTTCGTGCAAAAACTGTTACAAAACAGGTCCTGTCCGTCAAAAACTGTCGTTGATCTGTTGTAAAAGAGGTCCTGTCCGTCATAAACTGTTGCTGATCTGTTGCAAAACAGGACTTGTCCGTCAAAAACTGTCGTTGATCTGTTGTAAAAGAGGTCCTGTCCGTCATAAACTGTTGCTGATCTGTTGCAAAACAGGTCCTGTCCGTCAAAAACTGTCGTTGATCTGTTGCAAAACAGGTCCTGTCCGTCAAAAACTGTCGTTGATCTGTTGCAAAACAGGTCCTGTCCGTCAAAAACTGTCGTTGATCTGTTGCAAAACAGGTCCTGTCCGTCAAAAACTGTCGTTGATCTGTTGCAAAACAGGTCCTGTCCGTCAAAAACTGTCGTTGATCTGTTGCAAAACAGGTCCTGTCCGTCAAAAACTGTCGTTGATCTGTTGCAAAACAGGTCCTGTCCGTCAAAAACTGTCGTGATCTGTTGCAAAACAGGTCCTGTCCGTCAAAAACTGTCGTGATCTGTTGCAAAACAGGTCCTGTCCGTCAAAAACTGTCGTTGATCTGTTGCAAAACAGGTCCTGTCCGTCAAAAACTGTCGTTGATCTGTTGCAAAACAGGTCCTGTCCGTCAAAAACTGTCGTTGATCTGTTGCAAAACAGGTCCTGTCCGTCAAAAACTGTCGTTGATCTGTTGCAAAACAGGTCCTGTCCGTCAAAAACTGTCGTTGATCTGTTGCAAAACAGGTCCTGTCCGTCAAAAACTGTCGTTGATCTGTTGCAAAACAGGTCCTGTCCGTCAAAAACTGTCGTTGATCTGTTGTAAAAGAGGTCCTGTCCGTCAAAACAGGTCCTGGATGCTGTTGCAAAACAGGTCCTGTCCGTCAAAAACTGTCGTTGATCTGTTGTAAAAGAGGTCCTGTCCGTCATAAACTGTTGCTGATCTGTTGCAAAACAGGTCCTGGATGCTGTTGCAAAACAGGTCCTGTCCGTCAAAAACTGTCGTTGATCTGTTGTAAAAGAGGTCCTGTCCGTCATAAACTGTTGCTGATCTGTTGCAAAACAGGACTTGTCCGTAAAGAAAATTGTTTCTGATCTGCTGCAAAACAAGTCCTGGTTTGTTAAAAACTGTTTCTGAAATCCGTTACAGCAATGGTCCTGATGTCTGTTAAGTCTGTTAACTGTGCAGTCAGGGCTGAAATCTGTTACAGCAATGGTCCTGAGGTCTGTTAAGTCTGTTAACTGCAGTCAGTGCTGAAACTGTTACAGATGTGGTCCTGAATTCAGTTAAAGCTGTTAACGACCGTTAAAGCCCGTTTTGTTGTTTTAATCTATAAAAAAAAGTGTCGTTTTGGGCTGGGGTTTTACAAGATCTCCAGGATTCACCAAATTCTTCTTCAACTCCATGGATTCACCAAAAACTTATTACTTATTGCATAACTCGGGTCTAAGGGGTTAAATCGGCAAACCGCATGTTCTGACCCGACCCGAACCCAACCCGGGAAAACAATGAAACCAGGAACCGAGAACCGGCCCGTTTAGGCTTCAGGCAGGCCGGGTACGAGCGGGTCAATGGCGTGTCACGTTTTTCCGTCAAAAATCTCATCCCTACAACAAATAATGTAATTTGTTGTTGTTAACATTGGACATTGAAACACCAACATGTACCAGCGGTGTGGTATTGTAGACTTCTTCCTAGAATGTAAGTCTTTACTGAAGAGCTATCCGGCCCAAGATCATGGACAAATATTGTAAGATAACGGTCACAAGTTTGAACTTCTATTACCAAAATAACCATTAACCCAAGAAACTGACGTGGAAGTATCTAAATATATATGGAATCATCTGGAATTTTATTTTTTTTATTATTAGACTTTTTAGTTTCCAAAGTATTTAATTAAGTTCATAAATGTTATGGTTTCTTATCATAAATCTCATCTATAAATTGAGATCTAAATTTGTATTAGCATGTTTTATGAAATGGTATGAAAAGTTTTTTCCTCCTATCACAAGTGTGCGTTAGAGTGTGAATTATACCATGATTATCGGTATTCATTCTGAATCAATAATAGTTAGAAAAATTGTTCCTGATATTCACGTTAATCAACATGTTCAATTGTTTATCCCTTTTTCTCCCTACATCATTTGGTATTAGAGCCAAAAATCCTGATCAAGATGTCTAATAGTAACAATATAATCGATGATTATCCGCCTGTGTATGATGAATACAAGGATGAGGAATGGTATATTTGGTTTGGGTCTGATGATTGTCCATTTGGTGAGCAGATCGATGAAGAAGATTTCATGCCAATTTGAGATATACCCAAAAATTTGTTTAGGTTCGTCTAAATTTGCGCAGTTGCGAGAAAACAGGCGTTACAGATTCGTTCACCGTTGGATCTCTATGATTTTTGGATATGTGATCCAAGACTCATCAACGCACGATCTGACTGTTGGGATTTTCGATCGGATACAGTTAGTTATTCTTCTCCGAAGTTACTGTAGTTTGTTAACTTTAGAGTTTTGTTTGTTAAGATTATGAATGGATGACCCCGACATACATGAGAGAGTCGATTGTATGGGAAATTTAATTACGTAGATGATGAGGTGATCAATGACGATTATTTATGGGTTTTGAAAGCCTTGAATGGGGTTAATATTCCGATGGGTTATGCAACGATGGGTGGTGGAGGCAAGAAACGATTCGATATCCCCTTCAACCCGGGTGGTTATTCCGAAGGAAAACTCGAGGACAAGTTTTTGTTGAAGAAGGGAGAATGATGCGGAACATCTGGAATTTTATTTTTTTTATTATTAGACTTTTTAGTTTCCAAAGTATTTAATTAAGTTCATAAATGTTATGGTTTCTTATCATAAATCTCATCTATAAATTGAGATCTAAATTTGTATTAGCAAGTTTTATGAAATGATATGAAAAGTTTTTTTCTTCCTATCACAAGTGTGTGTTAGAGTGTGAATTATACCCTGATTATCGGTATTCATTCTGAATCAACGATAGTTAGAAGAATTGTTCCTGATATTCTTAAATCAACAGTTCAATTGTTTATCTCTATTTCTCCCTACATCAAAAACCAATAATCCCTACTGTTGTTTGAACACCAACCTATTGAAGTGACTGATTCCATTAGTTTCAGATCAATAGCAGGGCCGTCTCCGAGCATGGTGATAAAAACCGAGGCCCGGGGCAAAAGTAAAATATAGGCCCTAAAATATTCGACAAATTATATAAAAATGTAATAGTATTTGTATAATTTGTTCCAGCTTCCAATTCTCCCTATATAACTAAGAGATGATATGTTTTTGATTATGTAGCAATTATGTTTATTTGACACATACGATTTTTGCTTAGGTGTCATTTTATCCTATTTTTTGATTTTTTTTATTATTAGACTTTTTAGTTTCCAAAGTATTTAATTAAGTTCATAAATGTTATGGTTTCTTATCATAAATCTCATCTATAAATTGAGATCTAAATTTTGTATTAGCAAGTTTTATGAAATGATATGAAAAGTTTTTTTCTTCCTATCACAAGTGTGTGTTAGAGTGTGAATTATACCCTGATTATCGGTATTCATTCTGAATCAACGATAGTTAGAAGAATTGTTCCTGGCATTTGCGATAAATCAACAGGTTCAATTGTTTATCTCTATTTCTCCCTACATCAAAAACCAATAATCCCTACTGTTGTTTGAACACCAACCTATTGAAGTGACTGATTCCATTAGTTTCAGATCAATAGCAGGGCCGTCTCCGAGCATGGTGATAAAAACCGAGGCCCGGGGCAAAAGTAAAATATAGGCCCTAAAATATTCGACAAATTATATAAAAATGTAATAGTATTTGTATAATTTGTTCCAGCTTCCAATTCTCCCTATATAACTAAGAGATGATATGTTTTTGATTATGTAGCAATTATGTTTATTTGACACATACGATTTTTGCTTAGGTGTCATTTTATCCTATTTTTTGATTTTTTTTATTATTAGACTTTTTAGTTTCCAAAGTATTTAATTAAGTTCATAAATGTTATGGTTTCTTATCATAAATCTCATCTATAAATTGAGATCTAAATTTTGTATTAGCAAGTTTTATGAAATGATATGAAAAGTTTTTTTCTTCCTATCACAAGTGTGTGTTAGAGTGTGAATTATACCCTGATTATCGGTATTCATTCTGAATCAACGATAGTTAGAAGAATTGTTCCTGGCATTTGCGATAAACAACAAGCTAAGTTCAATTGTTTATCTCTATTTCTCCCTACATCAAAAACCAATAATCCCTACTGTTGTTTGAACACCAACCTATTGAAGTGACTGATTCCATTAGTTTCAGATCAATAGCAGGGCCGTCTCCGAGCATGGTGATAAAAACCGAGGCCCGGGGCAAAAGTAAAATATAGGCCCTAAAATATTCGACAAATTATATAAAAATGTAATAGTATTTGTATAATTTGTTCCAGCTTCCAATTCTCCCTATATAACTAAGAGATGATATGTTTTTGATTATGTAGCAATTATGTTTATTTGACACTACGATTTTTGCTTAGGTGTCATTTTATCCTATTTTTTGATTTTTTTTTTTTCCTTTTTTTGTAACATTATTTGATTTAATATATGCCATGTGTGTTGCCATGTTGTAATTATTTATTAATTTATTAATTACTTTTGGAAAATAAAATCTCAACCATTTATTTAAATTTAAATTTTTTTATATGTCATGTGTGTTGCCATGTTGTAATTATTTATTAACTATCAATTACTTTTGGAAAATAAAATTTCAACCATTTATTTAAATTTAAATTTTTTATTATATAACTAAGAAAAGATAATTTTGCTCTTAATTAACATGTAGAGTTAATTGTCACATTAGATTTTTGATTATTTATCATTTTATCACAATATTTTTTTATTTTCATGTCATGTGTATAGTCATGTCATGCTCATTAGTCCAAGTCATAAGTTAATTAGTCAAAGATTTTGTCAATCAATATCAATATAAAATCTTAAAAAATTATTTGATATAAACTTATTTTCACGTTATAAAGAAATTAATTTGATTTTTTCACATCAATATATCAATATTTTGTTTAAATTATTTGATATAAACTTAATTATTTTGTCTTCTAAATTTTACCTCTTGCTTTATTGTCATTCAACAAGATTTTTTATTATTGATTTCGTATTTTTTTCCTTTTATGGCCAATTCAATTAATAATGTAGCTTTTGTAAAAATGAAATATTATATTAGAATTTTTGTTTTATTCACGGACTAACTCAATTATACGTCATTCTTGCAACAGTTAAGAATAAGAAATAATTGAAAATTTTGGTAAAAAATGAGATCGTTGTCAATTATACAACTAAAGTTATTTTTTCTTTTATAAAGTATTTACAGATTTGTAATTTGTATAATTACTTTAAGAGTTTTATTAAATTTATTTCTTTTTTGTTTAGTTATTTCTTTAATAATGAATTTACAAATTCAAAATCATTTATCATTTCTTTCTATATAACATAATTATGTGACATTCCTCTTCTTTTGTCATGTAAAATTTTTACTAACGTTTTGTTGTTAAAACGAATTCTTTCAAGTTATATATGTAGTTATATGTGTAATATAAAAATCAAAAATATTTAGTAATCATTCTACTATAATATTTTCTAATAGATTTATTACATTATAGTTTTAATGATCTAAAGTATTAAAAATAATATATATTATCTACTAATTGTAATATTTCCGCTTAATTATTATAATGTTACCGTCCAACGGACGTTTAATCTAGTATATAAGTATAAGTGGAAAATGTGTTTTTAGGAGATTCATTGAAGTGTGCGCGTGATAGAAGTTACATAAATTAAAACTGTAAAGAATTAGAGTATAGTTTGCATGTACTGATACGTCCCACGGTGTATCAATATACCAAAGTATATTGTACACAGAACAGTTGTAGAGGGGGGTGAATACAACTTTCTTCGATCTTTACAAACTTTTAAATAAAACGTTTTAAGGATTCAGTTTATATATTAAGTAAGTAAAGAACAAGAATCATTAAAACAGTAAAGCAGTAAAGTAAAGAACAAGAATCATTAAAACAGTAAAGCAGTAAAGTAAATAAAACATTCTTGAACACAGATTATAGTTTTCAATATAATCCTTTATTAAGAAATAATCTATACAAAGAATTACAGGGTTGTTGTGGAAACAAGATAGCCTATAGATATCTAAACAACCCTTTGAAATGACAAACTACAATCAATAAGTTTCTACTCAAGAGAATCAGCCCAAGCTGATCTCAAACAGACTAAGCTGTGTGTAAGAGCAAAGAAAACTTGTGTGAAGAATGATTCTCAGGAATGCCACACATATGCAATCAAGGATTGAGGCTTTTATAGGCGAAAGCCCTTCTTCACTTGGTATCCAATAAAGCCACGTATTCTTCTTCTACTGGATGACAAAGGAATATTTGATCGTGCCTTCTCATAGTACTTGTGGTCCCCAAAGTACTGCCATTCATTCTTTATCATCCAATAAGAGTATGGACACGCATATGTAAATCCAACCACCAACCTGGATCCTAGGATTCTTCCTAGTCACGTCATTTGTCCTTATCTTCAATCCAGATTGTTGTCTTCACTTGATTGTCAGACACAGATTGGGTCGTTTGTCAAAGCACCAATCTGCCTAAGTATCTCCAAGCTGACTGCTAATCCCAAGCTGACTTCCACTACCAGCTTGGTCTTCTATCTTCAATCCTCCTCTTCGACTTGGATTGAATGCTAATACAATGTTGATGCAGCTTGAACAATACTTGCTTCCATAAGATTATAATTACAAAACATGAAGCATGATCTGGGTCAGAAACAGATCGTAAGCTGTGTCAGCTTAGTCTGACCCAGATCAGATTACAAGAACCAAAAGATTTCTAAGTGTTTATCTATCAGATTTGTCATCACCAAATTTACAATGAACATTGGGACTCAACAATCTCCCCCTATTTGATGATGACAAAACCCAACACACTTCTAACTATCAGCTTACAAAGAATCAAAGTAAAATATGACTAAAAGCTTGTGACCCTTTGAATCTTTTAGGTTCTTTTTGATCTGATATGAAGTTTTAACAAGAAAACAGAATTTGTACACATACTTTGAATATATTGAGAAATGAAATATATTACAATCATAACAACCTATTCCCCAATCATTTCTAATGCTTCTTGTTTTACTTCAAATGATGAGGCAATAGTCACATTCAATTTCCTATCTAGACCCTCATCAATAAGGAACTGCTCATACCCATTACCTTGTTTACTAAAATTAACACATAATCTACAAGGTAAATAGGTGCATATGAGGTACCTTTTTCAGCAGTCCTTTGGAATACCAATTTGCCTCTTGCATTTATGAAGTACATTCCATGCTCTGGTTCAGTTATGAACAACCCACTTCTTGCATTTGTAACACCAACAGGTAGAGACAGATCAAGATGACTCAGAATCTTGTCAAGAGCTTCAGGAGACAATAGATCAAGCAACTCTGAAGGGTTCAAGTTCTTGAGGAAATCTGTATGATCACCTTCAGGAGCATTAATTCTTCCAAGTCTTCTCCTTTTCTTTTTAAGTGGCTCAGCTGACTCATCTTCATCATCCATATCATAAGCTTTTGGTCTTGGAAGTCCAGTGATGTCAATCTTGAATTTGACAATTATGGCAAACTTCTTTTCAAACGCTTCCAAGACTGTCTCTTGATGAATGCCAGGTATACCAGTGATGATATTGTGCAATTCAACCCACTCAGTGTATCCCAAATCAAACAACTTGTCAAGATCACAAGTTTCATAGCTAGTTTCATAACCTTCTCTTGTGATCCTGATGCAGGGGATGGACTGTCCTCTTCTCCTTTTTAATTGGCACTTAGTGATCAGCTCTGGATGTCTTCTATAATTGATTCTTTCAGTTACCTTCCTCTTCTCCAGAGCTTCCCACTGATCATGGAATTCAGCACTTTCCTTCACATCTTTCAACTTAATGTGATGGTTTTGAGTGAACCACCACTTTCTTTTTGCCTTTGCCCTTTCCAACATTTTTCTTTGATCCCACAACTGCAAGTTCTTCTTCATCTTCTTTATTCAATGTTTCTTGAAGAATCTTGGCAATCTCTGGATCAGATTGGGTCTTTTTCGCATTCTCTCTTCTTCTATCTTCCACAACATGTTGTATACTGATGTGTAAAAATCGAGTTAAATTAAAAACAAGAAATACTTCAGAACCGACTACTACACACAATCGGGCAGTGAACCCGTTCGTATGCAATATAGCTTTAAAGTAAGTCCAGGTCGAACCACAGAGACAGAGTGAGCAAGTTTTAAGTAGTTTTAGAAAGAGTTTTGGATTTTAAAGACTCCCGTCATATTGGATTTTGAAATAGTTAGTTGAATTAAAAAGGTTAGCAATTCCGGAGAATTAAACGAAAAGAGATTTGATTTTATATCAATATTAGTTAAAGGATCATCTACTTTGACTCCATGACACAACTTATTTAGGTTGCACTTAAGTTAAAACCAATTCAATTATGTTGATTTTATAACTAGGTTAGACAAAGAACTCACTAGTTGGCCACCTAGCTTATTACCCTATCCGAACCCATTAACCAATTGTTCAATCCCTAAGATCCGGTTACCACCTTCCCTATCAAGACCTACTGAATTGACTAATTTGTTTTGTTATTGTAAACAATTTCGTCTACCGATTTTACCAAACCGTTAACACTTTGAATTCTATTATCTATTGTCGTTTATTAACTCGTTACCATAAGTTAACACCTATCGATTGTACCCAATCAACTAGAACAATGTACTCCTAAACTTAGATACCTCTAAATCATTCATACATCATCAACAAAACAGTAGATAAGTGAATAAGAACTCAAAACATTAAGATCTCGACAAAACGTTTAACAATCAATCTTGAATTCATAAAAGTATGCAACCATAATTCATTGTGTCACTTCATCTCAGTAGATGATGAAGTATTTAGCTAGACATAATCATAAATAAATCACAAATAGCAAAAGAAAGAGTAAACATCTTGTACCAAAGTGTGAAAGACAATGAAAAGCTAAAGAAATCGATGTTTGAATGCCTTGAAACTCTATAGCAACCCTTAGATCTTGGAGAACGTAAAAGCTGCTGAATATTGCCTCAAAGAACCCTAAAATCGACTGGAAGTGAAAGTGTCTCGAATGGGAGGGTTTTGGTCTTGTATTTGTAGTGCAAACTCAAAGGGTTTTCTGCCGACTCAACATATGCGCCGCATGGGAATTCCATGCGCCGCATATTTCCATGTTTCCAAAAATAAAACCCCCGTTATGCGCCGCATGTTGTACATACATGGGCCGCATAAACTGTGCCCAATAAAACTTCTCTCCCGTTATGCGCTGCACAACCTTCTCATGCGCCGCATACTCACATGGCTCGATTTTTCCCAACTTTCTGATCAAAATTTACTTGACATATACGCCGCATATAATTGCCATACACCGCATATCTTCATCCTTCAGCTAAAACTCATATTTTTCATCTTGTCTTCACATGAACTCGTCCACGAACCATCCTAACGCACCTTTTAGCCATCCTAATGCCATTTCTAACCATTGTACCTGTTCTAAGCCTGAAATCACTAACAATACCATCAAAGCATCGAATATATATGCAAATTACACATAATTAAGCTTAAAACGACTTAGAAACGATATGGGAATATATATATAAATGGACATATCAAATTCCCCCATACTTAAGCTTTGCTTGTCCTCAAGCAAATTCAGAATTCAAAACAATCTTTCCTTTGGTTCTCGATCGCAAACATATGACAATAATCAAAAAGAAGCTAACCATGAAAGTTAGAAAACAAATGAGAATGGTTAAGCAGTTTTAATCTTAAATGAAAATTGAAATGTTTGACAATATTTGAATGATCTACAAGCCTCGAAAACACGACTAAGCAATTTAATCAAATGAAAGAAGAACATCTCAACTAACTTACTCCAACTAACAAACTATTGGGGTTGAAATATTGTATCAATCACTCAAAGCCTAGTCGTGATGCATACTATTTTACCATAGGCTTGTTCTAGAATCAAATCTCCACCGTCATGGCGTAAGCACAAAGCATAACTATCAAAAGAGGTCTTATACGGCTGTAATGTATTCTGAAGGCTTACAAGGGTCATTAACATTGTGTATGGAAATTTGGGATATAATTGGTGTTAAAAGGAAATAACACAACAATTAACAAAGTTTTACAATATAGTCTAGTCCAACACAACCCATGTCATTAGTTGCCATCTATCCAAAAGCCAAAAAGGCGTTATCCCGACACTACTCCCCAATAGACCGATAAAAACCGACACCATGGTGATGTATGACATTCAAAACGACTTCTAACAACCATAAGATACCAATGTTGGCTTAAACGAACATTGCCAATTTCAAATGAAGAATATAAACAATTTAAGAACACTTTTGTTGGTTTAGACAAATGTACCAACTCAAACATAAGAGAACCATTTCACAATAAAGCTTTTCGTTGGTTTTACTAACTACCAACTTACATTGATTTGCCAAAAATATGGGAAATACCAACTTGACAGTCCAAGCATTTTTTCATTTTTTTTTTTTTATTTTTCTGTTTTTCATTTTTCATTCATCATTTTTTCAAAGAAGCTATTTTTACCCTGCCTAATTGTTACCCCCTTTTTGAACTTTAAAGCATATTGACAAATCATAAAACAACAAGCTAATCCGAATAATCTAGACATGATCAAAAATCATGACGAAATCAATCTACCCCATAACCAAGACAACCCCAAACCATCCAACTAGCATAGGCAACTAATGACCAACCAAGGATTTCGACTATCGGTATGGCGAGGATAGGTTACATATTTAAGGTGGATTTAAACACAAACGAAAAGGCGAGGCTCAACAAGTTTTCTAAGTGTATCTTGCACTAAAAATGAGTGCAACAAGGGTTTAACAAAGGAAATTCACTAACCAATGTGGTTAGCTACTTAAACACATGCACAAGAACATGGTTAAACAATGATAAACATAACAAAGGGTGAAATAAACAAAGAAAACACGGTTAATTCCTAAATTTGCCTCTTTATCAAGTTACACCTATATCACCGAAGTGATCTCACTGCGATCTCGAAATGATCAACTAGGACAAGTTCTAGAATCAATGCTATCACCGGCACACTCATATCAAAGAAGAAATAATCCGGAAATGGAATAAATTAACCTCAAACTTGCACGTCATAGTTCAAAGTTCAAAATAGAACTGTAACACCCGTCATTTTAAAACCTGGATTTCAAAAAACTTTTGCCAAACGGCGTTTAAAACGTAGCGGAAAAGGATCACTTAAAAACTGCCCCATCCGTAACGGATGGTACCTTTCATAAAATGGTGTTACTAAGTGCATCATCAAAACAATATAAATGAAATCCAAGTCTTGGCACCAACATAAATGCCATTCATTATTACATGTATCATAAACGTAAATAATGTAGCCAAAACATAGGCTATGGGAAGTCTAAGCATTAACAATCTATGCTAATCTTCCTTTATTCTTCTACCCATCTCACGAGCTAAACTTTCTCTAGCTCAAACCTGCTTATCCTGAAGGACACAACATTTTCATAAAAGCAAGTGTTAGCTAATAAATTAGCTAAGTAAGATACACACATTTTACAAAACGTTCTTCATTTTACTTTTATAAAACTTCTTCGTATTTTGTACATCAAAACATGATCACATTACATATCATCCACAAACATCGTAAGATAATCCCATCCTTACTTGTTTCCACATCCCATCACATTTCGTATCATATTAACATATACTTGCAACGCTAACGTATCATCATATCATATCAACATATACTTACAACTTAATCAACATCTCATATCTTGGCATAACACACATAAACATATCCCACGTATACATATTAGCACATGTAGAGTATATACTCCTAATTGTGCCTATCCATCGTTCTTATCACACGTCTCAACATATCTTATTTAATCTCACGTCACATTGTAATCCCACATCTTTAATTACATGTACATCTTTCTCACATATTCTTATAATTATCTTAATCAACTTATTCTCACGTCTTACATCTTTACGCACTAGCATTACAACTAGCACGATTTCCCACGTATTATCTTTTAGGAAAGGCAATGCCATTTCCATAGTATCCCGTTATGCTTTTAACATTGGTGGTTAGTCACTCCACCCGGAAATACTAGTCCCACTTAACTATGCCGCAAGGAGCCACTCAAGCGACCACGTACGAACTAGCTTTACAACTAGCACGGGTTAAGCTTAACACTTCCCACGTCAATCTCACGTATTTAGCTATAGCATTTCCCACGTATTTATATCTTTCTTACTTTTACGCACTAACACTAAGGCTAGAACGATTTCCCACATTTCACACTTTACTTTAACATTAGGTATATTCATTACCTAACTAATCCCACATCTACTTTAACGTTTAATCTCACTAACGTGCACAACTCATAACATTTCTTACGTGTATCTAGTGAACTAGACATTTCATACTTAAGTGCCACATATAAGCCATCACATATCAACATCAAGGCATATCAACGACATTATCAATATCACAACACATATCTTAAACATATCATAGCAACATCATTTTATTCATCATACTATATATGCATATAATTACTTCAACTTTAAACGTCATCATATCATAATCAACTACTTCAACATACATACATTCCCACATAACCTCCCGCATAACCCAGAAAACCCAACACATGTAAGATAATCCGATTAAGAGGTTAAGTATAGAAAATCACATTTTGTTGTGCCTCCAGCGTGAGAAAAGTCATGTATCTTACCTCAATGGAGTACTCAACAATCACAAATGAGTTTACCGTGCTTGACAAGTGTTCCCGACAACCTATGATACAAGAAGGATGGAAATATAAGTCAACTAGACACTTAAACGCGCTTAGAACCCTTCTGCCGGCTGATATCGCCGAGCCCATGGGTGGTCTCGTCGATATCAACTTCCAGACTCGCACCCTTCACTTGCAGGCGACTTTTCGACCTCAAGACGACCAAATGAGTCAAAACTTAGTTCTTAAGAAATGTAGGGAATTCAAAGACCTTTCTAGAAATATAAAGTTTGACTCTTGAAGTTCTATAATGAATGATTTATGACGTTTACAAGATACGCCTGCAGAAATGTCCGAAATTCGACCACTTTTGGAAATCGACACATTTCGCCTATCTATGGGAAAAATCACCAGAAACTTTATTCATATAGATTCAAGAGGACACATAGACCTTTTCAAAAATATAAGATTCATCTCCTAACTCTTTTAATTGAAAGAGATATGATTTTTCAATATTACTAGATTTTCAGATCTAATAAACCCTTTGTTTTTCAAACTATTTCGACCATCAAATGACCATAGCAACCACCACGACCTATGGATCTCATATGCACCCAAAATATGACTCATATGATGATTTCACAAGATCACTTGTTCCAGGGACAAGAGGATACAATAACAATACATTAGATTACCCGAAAACCCAAGTAATCGATGACGAAACGTAATCAAATCAACCCTAACCCTTAAGATCCGAATTGATTGGGTAAAAACTATTTAAATGACTCAACAGTTGATCAATAAATCATATCTTACCTGGAAGGAAGATTAAAGGATCGAAATCTATGCGAAATCACTCCCGAATCGACCCGAAATTGCTCTAAACTTGAAGGAGAGGCCTAGGGTTTTGTGTGAGAGATTTTTCTAGGGTTTGGATCTGATTAAAGGGTGTTTAGGTCGTGCATCATGCCCTATATATACTGAAACAACTTTCAAAACTTTACATCTAGGCCCTCGCACTTCCATACAACTCGTTTCGTCACTTAACTGCTCGTTTAACGCATACGGGAACACTTAACGACTTCATTAATCATTATTAAACCTTATTTTCATTACTTTAATCACTTTAACACATATCTCACGTTAATCATTTAATTCACAAACATATAAACACATATTAACTAACGGTCACTAACGATAAGTTAACGGTCAACGTCAAAAAGTTTAGGGATGTTACAAGAACCCTTACTCTTGAATAAATTCAAAAGCCTATGAGAGGGACAAATTTACAAGGCCAATCAAACCAAAACCGTAAACACCTAGCAAATCTATAAATGAATCAAGAATCTCACATATTTGGTGTTTTGGGATAGAAGTGTGCTAGTCATGTTATAAATCCAGAAAGGATTTGCCTAATTAATCATTCAAAACACATTTCACAAATTAAAAATTTTGACCAAAGGATTTTATAGTTCAATTACTTACTAATATGATTAAATCTTAAGTGACAAAGTAATTCAACTATATGGACAAACAAGCAAAAATTTCAAAGTCTCCCAATTTCACCCGACTTTTTCCTATTGACCTCTCCCCCCACACTTGAATTGTACAATGCCCTCAATGTACAATGAACTAAAGACAATCTATGGGAAATAGGGAAAAGTAAAAAGAAAAGAAGATAAAAGATCATGAGAACTTGCCGGATGTTGGTAAATGTTCTTATGCTCGGTAGAATCGCCTAAAATGAATGGGCGCTGAACTTACTGCCAGCATATGCATATGAATCGCTACCTTCTAAAATGCATAAAACAAAACCAAAAGAGAAACTAAAACATTAACATTAGCAAATAACAACCAACCCCCCACTGTCTTCCATAAAAGAAAAAGAAAAAAAAACTAAAACTAAGACAGAAAAATAAATTGTTTAAGCGCCAACAAAGGCGAATACAAACCAAATAAAAATAAAATGAAAAGATAGTGCAGTCCAACTACTCCCGAACATCATAACCAAGCTGAAATCCAATCAACCACTGATGACTCAATGCCCACGGAACCGGCACCGCCATCTAACAACTCTCATCATCAAACCAACCAATAAACTCTAAGGAGGAGGAAAAACTGAAGGAACACTCCCTCCCTCGTGAGCACCATCTTGCTGAGAAAAGAAATCACCACCCGGAACACTATTAGGCGTACCCGAAGTTGCCCTACCACCAGCCTCATCACCCTGTGGAGTATAGTAACTAAAATAGTTACCACTGTATCGCTCGGCACCGGTATACATGCCATATCCGGTAGGCTGTGTAGTAGGGTCATACGCCGTTGGCTGATAGCGGTACTGCTCCTGCTGATAACCATGCTGAGGGAAAAGAAATTAAATGCAGGCTCACTTGAAGGAATGATCTGTGGAGGATTATAGGCAGGAACCTCTGGACGATCATTCTCTGACATATGACCATACTGCTGCTCATGCTGTTGCTCCAACTGCCTCTGCCATAATGTACGATAATGCTCCTGAGTGTCCAAGGTACTATGAAGCATACTGGTCATCGTCCGTGTCTGATCAAGAATCATGTCAGTAGTCCCCTGCAAACCAAAA
The DNA here is from genome assembly GCA_034093135.1 of Erigeron breviscapus. Taxonomy (NCBI): domain Eukaryota; kingdom Viridiplantae; phylum Streptophyta; class Magnoliopsida; order Asterales; family Asteraceae; genus Erigeron; species Erigeron breviscapus. The sequence goes on along the minus strand of CM067175.1, from coordinate 77,190,788 downwards.
ATGGAATCCTGCATCGAAGACAAATCAAAAGCAGAAGAAGAAGAAGCACCCCCGATGAACCTAGGCTCACTAGTACCATCCTCCCGACGCCTCCTCCTATCAGGCCTCTGCTCATCCTCAATAGTCCCAATAAAAACATCACGATTATTAATCATTCTCTCTAAACCCACGCAAGATGTTTCACGACTACTTGTGTGAGTTTTGGTACACTGCCACTCTTTCTTCCGATTGTTCTTCCATCACTTTTACATTAAAAGGTGGAACAATCCAGTATACCTTGTCCGCTGATGTGTTGAGGGATGCCTTACACCTCAACTACTGGAGAGAGGGTGAATCTCCAGTTGTCTTACCCCCAAACGTTAATTTTCGCCAAGTCCTCCTTGAAATGGGACATAAGGAGTGCTTGGAGAAAGGAGTTTTGAAGACGAAAGGTGCGATGACCATGAAGGGTCTTACACCTTCATGGAGGTATTTTTTTCATCCACCTGGTGGAGAGTATGGGTGGGAGTTCTGGTGGTCTTGACCAGATTAACTCCGCACAGCAGAGATGGCATACTGCTTGTGGAATGGATTGAGAGTAGACTTTGCTGATATCCTGTTTAGAAGCCTAGTACAAAAACTGAAGGGCACCAGGGGAGTTTGTATCCCCTTCTCAAGGTTTCTCTCTCTTTGCTTTCTACAAATTCTGGCAGTGAAGCATACTTAAGCACAGATTCACCTTACACTGTGCCAGATTTGTTGAGGAATTTAGACTCTCTAGTATCTGAAGCTGGAGAGGTCGAGATTCCAGATCGAATGCAGCTGGCATTCGCCAAAACTGATGCACCAATTCTAGGTGAGTCAGAAAGATAACTGGGCGGGCCTCAAAATAATGAGGGACCCTCCAGTTCGTCTAATGTTATGGTTGAGGATAGAGCAACCATAACTGAGGCAACTCCAATAACATCTATCGCTGGTGAAGATACCTCGGTATCTGATCCTCCAACAGATGCACCAATCCAGGAAACTGGGGGA
>CM067175.1:77122468-77188774 GCA_034093135.1 Erigeron breviscapus | reverse complement strand
CTTGCTCATTGTACGTATTCTAGCTTTTGTATAGTTCGTTTAATGGATACGTGTGTGATTAGGTTGTGCTACGAGCCAACCTAAATTGAGTACTTGTGCCTTTTAAGGACTTACTGTAAGTGTATTACTTGCTCATTATCCTTGTTCATATTGTGAATGGCATTGGCATTAGATCCTTGTCATTCTCTCCTACGAACTGACCAACCTAGTGTTGACCTTGTTTAGTACACTTTTCAGGTTATCAAGTGAATCCAAGATGTGATGGTTGATTGGTGCTTGTGCTAGAACTTGGGCTTGGACTTACATGGATCCATGATTCATTTTCCCCTTAATTTGCATTATGCATTATGTACTTGTTGGATGATGATGGATTCACTGAATCCCCTTTTGTTCATTTAGTTTATGTTCTACGATAATTCCATGCAAATGCTATATCTTTTCGGTAATATTTCGAGCCTAGCTCGGGGTGTTACATACCAGTCGAATGCCAATCAAGATGGTATGGGAAATTCCCGGACAAATGCCGAAGCTTCTGAACCTATGGTTCACCAAGAAATCACTTTCGGAACTAACCCGGCTGTTTCTCTACAGGAGTCATCGTCCCCTACGTTCATTACTCCCCTTAACAGAACTCTGCATAGGTCTGGAACAGATCGCAGGTCGACTCATGACCTGGAACAAGTCACCAAAGACAACCCTTCCCTCAAATAATCTGAATTCGATATGCTCTCTAGTTATTGACCAGGTATGTATACAGGGTGTATCAATGGCTAACCCTCCACCTAATCAACTTCCATTAAGCATATCGGTTCCTTATTATACTTTAAGCCACACGTGCGCAATCCACGATGTCATTAACTGGTAATAATGTTGGGTAACCATAAAAGAGTTGATCGGGTTCTTTTAGGGTTGCCACAATATTATATCAAGTTAACGCCATAACATCATTTTGCCCTAAATCATCAAACTTTCACTAATCAACAACAACAAATCCATATTAACCGTATTCCACATTCATCACATGAATTCAAGCTATCACACAAGTGGTCTAACTACGAACTCACACGGGGATTCACATAATTCACATTGCACACGAATTTCCTAACCATGCATGCTATATGAAGAGTTTTAACTTAAGCCGTAGTCTAGGTCAAACCGCCTAATTCTCTACGACCACGCATGGGCCACCATTCTGTAACATCCCAAGCCGAGGCTCGAAATAACGGAAATCATATAGCACAAGGTGGAATTACAATAGAACTAGAACTAAATGCAAATAAAGATTCAGTGAATCCATTACAATACGAAACAAGTACCAAAATACATAAGGAGCAAATAACCATCAAAGTTAACAAAATAACATCCAGAAGATGGCAAATCGATCCTAAGTATAATGCAAAAGGAGGGCCAATGAATCCTTGATCCATAAAGTCCAAAGCCCGGGTTTTAACAGCAAGCAACAATCAAACTCCACGTCCTGGGATAACCTGATTACCTGAAAAGTGTACTAAGCATAGTCAACACAAGGTTGGTGAGTTCGCAGTAATGGTCCAAAAGGAACCATCAACCATATCAACAATATACAAATAGAGGCGAAACAAGACTTACAGTGAGCCTCTAAGTATCACAATAATGTCCAACAACAAGATTACACAACAAATAAGCGTGTAATAAATGAGCACCAAAAGATGAAAATATCAATGAATGTGCTAAATGCATAAAAAGCCAACATGCCTATCTTATGCGTGAACTCAAGTCACGTATGCAACGATACCTGCCTGTCATCATAATGAACAAGACTGTATCTCAAAATCACATCGAGATATATATGTCTATATACTCGGGATCATGAACTCAACATCCATCAGATTAGTGTATACATCTATACACTTGGATGTATGCAATCCTCAACCGAGGGATTATCAACAATGTATGCATGCTTACAATCAATCGAAAATGCATCAATCATAATTCAACAATCATAATACGATGAACATGAACCAACAATCAATATTCGACAAACATGAGCCAACAATCAATATTAACACCAATTACAATATAAACCAACTATACGTACATATACTTCAGAGGATTTTACTTTCTTCGAGTCCCAGATGCTTATGTATAGGGTCACCCGCAGCCTTCCCACCACATCTAAAACCCTAAGAAGGCATAACCGACTTCCATGTATGTACGTCTATTGTCCTAGATTTTATGTTATTATGAAAAAATAGCTCTTTGATCTAGATCATAAAAACACAAGTTGTCATATCCAAACGAATTTGCGGTCACCATCTCGATATGTCATCTCAACAATCAAAACAATCAATCAATCAATCAACAAATGCAAGTAAACATGTCAAACCTACACTTTCCAGCCCGAATCTCAAACGAGTAGGGAAGACTACTATTAGACTCTCATGACCGGTCGACTCGATCGGTAAGCTTAAGTCGAGTTAATAAAAGATTAGATAGCGAGTATTGGGCCCCACGCGTTCACAACCTATCAAAGCATGTCATATATCATAATGTCAACTTTATAATCATAAATAAGTTGGTTCCTTAGGTTTAAGTTGAGTCACGAACCCACAATTACTTTCTTAACATTACCGAGTGTGAAACATAACACTTTGACTTGACATTTTTAGAAATCCATTTAACACTCTTGGACTCGACATTTTTAGGAAAGAAATTACGAAGATTATAGAAAATGGTACTACGAGAAACTGTTACTACTCATACGATTTGCCTGAGAGCGAGGATGTTGGATATGTTCATGACGAGTTAGTTTGGACTGGGTTACGGATCAAAAGTTATTAATGTTTGAAAACTGACGCGCGAAATTCCCAGAACTATCTCACTGCGCCGTAGTCAAGGCATTGCCTTGCCACTGCGCCGCAGTGAGGCTAAATCGAGATAGCCTCGAAGTTAAAGTTGTCCAGTGGTGGAATTTTCCACTGCGCCGCTTAGGGATTTTTGATGGTGAGGCAGTCAGGGCTATTTCTGCACCTAGCAGCAGCAGTTTTTAAGTGCAGAAAACGAGCCAAATACCCCTAAACTCGACCCAAACCATACCAAAACGATTTGCAGGATTTTGAAACTCATTTTGAAGCTACATTAGACCTTATAACACCTAAATACACTTACCACCCCATTAACAAATTTTCATTCAAAAACATCAAAACCTTCCAAATCATTCAACCCAAACCAAAACCCTAATTTAACCCTAAATTCATTTTGACTCAATTCAAGACTTGGAATTACTTCAAATTGACCAACAACAAGTAAATAAACATAAATAGGTGAAGATGGGATGAATTTGACTTACCAAAACTCCTTCTTGAGCTCAAACCCGAAATTAGGTCAAAATGGGTAAAATGCAAGAACTTCAACCTTTGATTCTTCGTATAGACGATAATGTGGTATAGATGACGATGATTCTAGTGTTATATCCGTTCCAAACACCAAGTCGATGATAGAGAGATGAAGAAATGAAATGGGTTCCTTGCTTTTACTTGAGAGAATGAGAGAAGAGATAGATAAGAAAATGAGAGGGGAGGAAGAGATAAGGAGAGAAATGGGTCAATGGTGGCTGGTGGGTCATGGACTACCCACGGGCCGACCCGTTTCTCTTCTCAAGCCAAATTACAATCGTTACACATTTAAACACCGATCAAAACATATTCCCGACTCGAATATAACACATTGACATTTAATTCATAAAACGACTTAAATACTTCATTAACTTATATTGTTAATCATATTACACGAAAAGTCAACGGGTCAAAACTCACGGATGTTACACTAAGGGCCTAGTATTATAAAATAAAATTACCAACCGAATAGTTGGTTACAATTCGTTATAGGAAGCTACTATAGGCGGTGATTTCGGTTAAGGAATAGCTATGCAATGACTCTTCGTGAAGAGTCAATGGTTCAGTTTGGACACTATAATTAGGATAGTTTGTATTCATTTGAAAAGTGTGTCAACACAAAAGTATAAACTATACTGTTGGATATAACATAATCAAATTCTTGTTCAATCTTATGTTAATTTCTGTCCGTGGACATTACAGAAAGTATTGGTAGCTAATAACTTTGAACTTATAAGGGGTTAATCTTCTATTGTTACATCAAAGTTGGGTGGGTTGTAATGAATTGCCTCCTTAACTCGCAACGTCCTTGTCAGACCTACACACCCGTCGTATGTCAAGGGGCTCTGGCTAATTGGCTATGATACCATTTATAACACCCCATCAACATGATTTTTCCAATACCTATAAATCCCTACCTAAAACCATGGTACAAGGTATCGATGCAACTTATTTCCTTTGAAAAGAAATTATTAATAGCCCACAACTTAGAACTTGTAAGGGTCCAAACTTTTATTTCTCTACCAATGTGGGACGACTTGCCACATTGTAAAAAACACTGGAGGTTTGCAGTTACGATAATTGACAGTTTGTTACGTACCATAGCAGGTTTTAAAGTAGGATATATACAATAGACATGCATGCGGGTAGAGTAAGATACATCTAAAAATACTTAAACTCTATGTGCATAATAGTGTTGACTGTGAAGTAGAGGTGCAACCTAGTTTACCTCATTTGATAATAATTTCAAGTTCTGTAAGTATTGATTTTGTATGTAAATATAAAGTGGTTGTTCTGAGGCGCGTAATGATTGTGATTTGGAGAAACAAAATCAAATAGTTGGTTAACTTGGGATGCATAAAACTAGATAGGTAGGAAAGCAGAATCATAATCAGAGTCATCTGTTGTGATTCTACTGATATTAATATGTCCTATTTGAAGAAAATTTCATTTTTGAGATTATACTAAATTTTTCGAGCAAGAATTTCATGTCGTTGATGCCATGATTTCAGGGAAGATTCTTCTTGCTCTTTCACTGCGTGAGAGAAACCAAGAAATATCCAATGGCTATCAATTCTACCTGCAACCGAGTATCACCAACGCTGATAGTGATGGATGTGATAGCAACCAAAGCCCGTTACACAATTCTAAAATGCCAAAATCACCTCGCAAAATGATAAAATCCATTGCTAAGCGGTTCGAGAAGCTTTTCAATAAACACGATGATTCCTCCACGAAAGACGATTCATCTGATTTACCCACAGTTTCATCTGACAATGGTGAATCAACCGAAGAATCTACAGTCACTACTTCGTTTGAGGATGCAATGGAAACCATGGAGTCGATAGATGATAAAAACGAAATGCCCAAAAATCTAGAAGGAGGTGTTCTTATTGATGAAACATACATAGTACATCCTAAAGATCTCAACCATGCAATATTCGGACCAGATTCACAGTTTAGGAAAGATTTGGCAGCAATTCAGGGTGCAACAGACTTTCATGAGGGCCCGTGGGTATGGGAATCTGATAAAATGTCTTCCTTGACCCGCACAGTTACTTACCTTAACGCTGCAACAAAACTGGTTAAAGCTAATAAAGTTACTGAAGAACAAACTTACATTAAAGCAAACGGTAGAGAGTTTGCAGTTTTTGTAAGAGTGAATACACCTGAGGTTCCTTATGGGAGTACCTTTCAAGTTGAGCTACTTTATAAGATAATGCAAGGGCCCCAGATTGGAGGGGAGGAAACATCACGGATTATAATCACGTGGGAAATTAATTTTCATCAAAGTACAATGATGAAGGGTATGATTGTAAGTGGAGCTAAGCAAGGATTGAAGGAGAGTTTTGACCAGTTTGCGGGATTTCTTAATCAAACATTTAAACGGGTGGATAAGTTGACATCTTCAGACAAAAGTCAAACACTGGCAACTTTGCAGGATGAACACCAATCGAATTGGGAGTCGGCAGTGGGATATTTTTGTAACTTCACTGTGATTTCTACATTATTTATGGTTGTTTATGTCTTTGTGCATATCTTACTATGTGAGCCGCATCAACTTCAAGGTTTGGAGTTCAATGGTCTTGAATTGCCGGACACGTTTGGTCAATTCATAACATGTGGGATAGTTTTCTTCAACTTGGAACGTTTTTATATGATGGTTTCACATTTCGTCCAAGCTAGGCTTTGTAGAGGTGAACTTCTTCTCACGTTCACAACAATTATTTATGTACGTATACATAAGACTATAAGAGGTAGCAAAATGAGTGGGTCAAGAGGGTTGGGTAATAGGTATGGATCAACAAGTGGGTATTTTTCAGGAAAATTAAGCCGAATTAGGTTGAACCCCAAATACTTTTGACTAGCTTATTATTCTTACTGATTTATACATCCTTGGTCCTAAAATAAGTGCCCAATAGACAAAATGCCAGTTTATTTGGTAAATGGATTCCTTTTTAGTTCATTATACTGGTTATGATCTTCTATGTTCCCAACTCTATATACCCATACATACTATAGATAACATGATGGTTTCTGTTGATTGTTGGCAGGAAATGATCATGGTGTCAAAGCTCAAGGGGAAGGTTGGGTGCTTACTGTTGCAATCATCGAGGGAACCAACTTAGCTCCATTAGATTCTTCGGGTTTCTCGGATCCATATGTTGTGCTGACATGCAATGGAAAGACGAGAACAAGCTCCGTCAAGCTTCAGACACTTGATCCTCAATGGAACGGTGAGATAATTCTATTTTTTAACTTTTAACAAGTCTTTCATGATTCTTAGAACTGATATTTATCACTCTGGTTAAATATCGTAGAAATACTCGAATTTGATGCTGCCGAAGAACCCCCATCATTATTAGACGTTGAAGTTTTCGACTTCGATGGTCCTTTTGGTGAACCAACTTCACTTGGTCACTCGGAGATTAGATTTTTGAGACATACTTCCGAAGAATTGGCCGACATGTGGGTCCCGCTCAAGGGAAAACTTGCACAGTCTTTACAGTCGAAGTTGCATTTAAGAATCTTCTTGGATAATAATAACGGAGTTGATACGATTAAAGATTACTTGACGAAAGTCGAGAAAGAAGCAGGGAAAAAGGTATGCGATATGTCTTGTGTGTTTCTAAGTTTGAAACGGGAAATAGTTAAAAAAATTTTGGCTCATAATCGGCCAGGTTGTGTTATTTGGCCCATAAACACCTGTTATATTAAGTAATTTAGTAAATAATAAACCCTGTTAACAGAACTATTATTTGAAAAACGGCGAGGTTTTCTTTTCTACAAGGCAATTTAGGAGGTCCTTGTGCATTAAGTACACTTTGGATCGTTTGACTCTTTTAAATTTTTCTCATTGTCCATTATAGAGATTTGAAGTAAAAAAAACAACTTCTTATTAGGCAAGTTAGTCAAAGTTGCCACCTTTAGTCATAAAAAAGGTACGTTTTGGGTCAAGCTCTATATAACGAGCTAGGCGGGTTAAGCTAAAAAAATTACAAAGGAATTTGGTCAGATGGTCGAGGTGGTCAAATTGGGGTAAAAGTCGTCCAGAATGTGTTAAAATGCATAAAATCTTCAAACTCTTTGTAAGAAAGACGCAACAGTTTACCAATCCATACTAATATGTACAAGACTGAAAGTTTTTACTTTACTCCTTACCCGTTACCCAACCTGTATATGCTGCCACCCTAGATAAATGCCCTGCTTTACTGACATAAGCTACTTGGCAGCTCAATGTAAAGTCGCCTCATAGGAACTCAACATTTCAGAAGCTTTTTAGCTTGCCACCCGAGGAATTTCTTGTCAGCGATTTTTCATGCTCTCTTAGAAGAAAGTTTCCCCTCCAGGTACACTATGAACTCAGTACATGACCAAAAAGTCCTGAAAGTAACTTGTAATATCTTATAGTTTCTAATCGTATGTTTATAGGGTCGCTTGTTTGTTTCTTCAAGACTTGTTGGGTTTTACGCAAACTTATTTGGTCACAAAACGAGGTTTTCGTTCCTTTGGGAAGATGTGGAAGACATTCAAGTGCTTCCTCCGTCACTGGCATCTGTTGGCAGCCCGATGCTTATGATGGTTCTGCGCAAAGGCCGAGGTGTAGATGCCAGGCATGGTGCGAAGTCTGAAGATGATGAGGGGAGACTCCGTTTCTATTTCCATTCATTTGTGTCATTCAATTCAGCCAGCCGGTAAATATCAATGACTATGGCACCTCATTTTTTATAGACCTAATAATCAACCCACTCCATTCATTACTTAAAATGTGTCAAAATCAAGATAAATCTTATAAGAGGGACTGTTATGGCCTTTAATTACTGTGTTTTGCAAATTAGGACAATTATGGCCTTATGGAGAACAAGATCATCAACCTCGGATCAGAAAACCGACACGTTTGAGGATCAACATGAAAAAGATAGAACCGACTGTTCTCTAGATCAACAAGAACCGGATGAGATTATTAGTTCCCATTTGGTTGTTGAGGATGCAAAAATGTCTAAGATATACTCAGAAGAGCTTCCGCTCAGTGTAAGTACTTGAGAAGACATTTGCCAACATATTTACATGAACTTTGAGTATTGTGTTCTTTGGCTTATAGGTCGAGTCAGTGATGGAGATCTTTAAAGGAGGAAAGTTGGAGCATAAAGTTATGCAAAAGTTAAGCTGTTTGAATTACAACACAACCATTTGGGAACCAGTACCCGATCGTTTGGATGTGCTTGAACGCCATTTATTTTACAAGTTCAATAAGAGGGTGTCGAGTTTTGGAGGTGATGTAACGTGTGCACAGAAGATGTCTGCAGCCACTGATGGCAAAGGCTGGATTGTAACGGAGTCTATGCCTCTACATGATGTGCCATTGGGTGACCATTTTTATGTAAGTAACAAAATGAGTCCAATTTGTAGTTTCTCCTAAAGGTGGGAAAATGGGTTTTCAGGCGGGTGGTCCAATGGGCCAAAACAGGTGGTTTAGGTATGAGTCAAAATGGGTGGCAGTGTTGGGTTGACCTTAAACACTTTCTTATTTTTCCTATTGACATGCTTAATATGTTTCCAAAAACTATAAAAAGTCGACGACTTTCGACCCATTGAGTGGTTTCTTTCTTGCAACTATTCTTTATTCATATTATTTAGCCCGTTAGAGATAACACGTAACGGGAAGTGACTCAGCGAGCATTCATAATTAATGGGTCTGATTACGACCTTTAGTTTCTGGGTATTGTCATACTTGTTACATTTTTTCATCGGAAAATGCAGGTTCAGCTGAAGTATGAGGTTATGAATGGTAGACCGGGCTGGTGTGCATGTGATGTCTTTGTCGGAGTTGTGTGGATCAAAAGTTGCAAATTTGAGCAACGAATAACTCGAAACATTGTCTTGAAGTTTGGTGATCGGATAAGGGAGATGTTTGAATTAGTTGAAAGAGAAATGCTGTTGCCAGTTGAGGACTCTAGTTGATAGGACGATAGTGTCTTTCATTAAAAAAAATTTATCACATCTTTATCTTAATATATATTTTTTTTTATCAAGTTTCATAAAATGTAAAGCTCAGGTCATTTTTTTTACCTATAAGGAACTCACTGTGTATAAATAGATCCATACTTTTATGTCTTTTATTGTTACTTCTTTTTTTGTTTTTGCATGATATTGATACATCATTTTTATGTATCCTCCAAAAATTTCTCCATAAATAACTGCAAAACCATTGAAATAATCTCTCATTTCTTCAACAGAAAATGTGTCCAAAATCAAAACTTTACATTTATCAATCTTTGTAAATCTGCAAGAATTTGATTCGTATTCACACACTGTGAAAAAACACATAACAATCAACTATGGAACCAAATCCTAAAAACTTCCCAATACTATCCTATGTTATGGCCAGGCTGCCCAGCATGAAAAAACCAAACATGTCGGATTTCGACATCGAACAACCGCCGGTGACACCTCGTTCGCCTTCCAAGCCGAAACCCGAACCATATTTCGAGCTCACGGAACGAATGCCTCATCTGACAGATCCTCAGCTTTTGGCTTCCATGAGGTCGGCTGTGGCTGACGTTTCACAAACACGTTCGTTGTTGAAAACGCTAGGTGAGCGCCCGGATCATGAAGCTGTGGACATCGCAAAAGCACGGCTTGCGGAAATTGAGTCAATGTTGTCGAACCAGCTTGATGAGATTGCGTTATCCGATAAGGTTGATCCAGAGGAAGATAAACGGAAGAAGGCAATCGAGAGGGAGAAACAAATGCATAAGGCTTCGATCTCATTAGATCAAATGCATGAATCGTATGATAAATTGTTGAGTGATGCGGAAAAGAGGCTTGAGAGGATATATGAGTCGGCTAAAGCAGGGGGAAGGAAACCGGCTCCTGTTGTTGATGAACCGAGGGGTGGCCAAGGTAGCAGCGGGAGTGGGAGTGGGGGTGGGGGTGGTGTTACAGATGAGGTTAAGGAGGAAGTTATTGCGATTCTGACGGATGCATTGTCGAACGGTGCTGAAAAGATAGATTTGTCAGAGAGACGTCTGCCGTTTTTACCTGAAGCATTTGGGAAGATTCGTACATTGGTTTCCCTGAATCTATCCTCTAATCAGCTTGAGGTTTGTTTATAATTTGTTCATATCATAATCTCCTGGTTTTTTGAATATGTTCTTTGCTTTGAAGATTGGTTTCTCTATATCTTGTTTGTTGTGTCTCTAGTTTTTATTTGGGCTCTAACTCAATGGCACAATAGAAATACGAAAAATATAAGTCTCGTGTTTTTGGTGGTTAATATGTAGTTCTTTGGAATTCGTTTACCGATTACCTTTGATGCGTTGAAACAGGTCATTCCTGATTCTGTTGCTGGTCTCGAGAATCTTGAAGAGCTTAATGTTTCTACAAATTGTTTGGTGGAGCTACCTGATTCCATCGGCTGTTTGCTCAAGTTGAAGATCTTGGATGTCTCAAGCAACAAGCTAGCTTCTTTGCCAGACAGCGTTGCGCAATGCAGGTACATCTCTAGCGTTCTGTTTCATATATTCATGACATGATCAGTTCACTTTGCTTGCTAAAAGAGAAGGTCCCCTTATATTACAATTGTTGCATCGTCAAAACATAACACGTAAACTTAGAAGTAGAATTTGATTTTAGTACTAATGAAAATCTTCTTATTATAGGTCATTGGTAGAACTTGATGCCAGTTTCAATAGGCTAACATATCTCCCTACCAAAATCGGGCATGAACTAGTGAACTTAAAGAAGCTCTCGATCCCTCTAAACAAGGTGCGCAACTTTCCTACTTCTATTGGTGAAATGAGATCTCTTCGATTCCTAGATGCACACTTTAATGAGCTTCGAGGCCTTCCAAAGTCCATTGGAAAGTTATCAAATCTTGAGGTACTCAACTTGGGCAGTAACTTCAGTGATCTTAAAGAACTCCCCGACACAATTGGAGATTTGGCCAACCTTAGAGAGCTTGATGTCAGCAACAATCAAATCCAACAGCTTCCCATGACCTTTGGTCGTCTTGACAAGTTGACCAAACTAAATATTGACCAAAACCCATTGGTGATCCCTCCGAAACACGTAGTGAAAGAGGGTATTGGTGCCGTGAAAGTGTACATGGCTCAGAGGTGGTTCGATATGTTGGTAGAGGAAGAGGAAAGAAGTAGACGTGAACAAGAAGCGTTGGCTCAGGCTAGTTGGTTGACCCGTAGCACCTCATGGTTGGCTGGTGCGGTTGTCGGTGCTGCTGGGACTGTTTCTTTATTTATGGGAGGAGACAATGACGATCCTTACCTTGAAGAGGAACGATGATTGGAAGTGCAAAATGGGCGGGTTGGGTAAAGGGTTGAAAATGGTTTGTGTCAAAAGGGATAGCTCTTGAAAATGATTAAGAAAGGGCTGGGCCGGCTGGCTCGGAACACTTTAAGTTTATCTTTTTAAATAAATTATTAGAATATTTGTAAGCACAATATTATTTCAGAATAATATAATCTAATGTTTGGAAAAAAAGTGTTGTAGGAGATATTGTGAATTCATAAGACAACTTAATCACTTTCGACGCATGAAGCTGTACTTTTTATTTTGTTTTACGCGTTATAAAGGATTATTTACAACAAACATCGACTCATTTATAGGCAAGTGAGTTGAAATCACCATCTCTAACGATAATCATGTTACCCTCACGGTTGCTGAACTCCTCTATTAAGGGACAGTTTTTGTTGTTATAGTTCATGTTTTGACAGTTTTGTTCAAGCTTAAACCTGAAACATGTGCATGATGGTTATATTGTTAGGCCTATGCTCCCAACACACCCTATTCCTTCAACTTTATAGTATGGTCCCCTCTTTTAAAATATTTTTTTATCATTAAAATTCGGGGCCTACTGGGGACACACCCCCATAAATCATTTGATAGACTTGGGATCACATTTAATTTTCACCTACACTTACACTTAACAAACAAACAAATACAACACTCTCTCTCCCACCCTATTAGAATCCGGCCAGCCACCCACTGATGTCGTCATCCGGTCACCGGAAAAATCGCTAAACACCTACAAAGTCATCTACAACACCATCTAAAACCACCCAATATCTCCTTCTACCACCAATACCACTCGACACTATCCCACCACCACATAACAGTCGCGCCACCACCACCCAGTCCAACAAGAGCCGCCGCACCACCACCAGGACACCACCTTTCACCAACAACATCATCTTCATCATCTAAACTTGAAACCCATCACTTCTCTCTCATCATTTCCGGATCTATATAAAACCCATAACAAGATACGTATTCAAGACATGCCAAATTCCTCTTTTAGCTTTCTTTTATGTTTCTTTTATGCATGACATACGTGTTCAAGACTTTGAAAGTCTTTGATACCAATAAAACACCCAAATGATCATTTCATCTCAATTTTGACTTTGAAAGTCAACTCCACAACAACCCGGCATAGACTTGCACCATCAATCTTACCAAATACCGCTTACACTGAGCAAGAAAGGTTACAAGTAAGTAAACTGAGCAAAAAAATAGGATAAAGGCCATCGCTTTTCCTTCTAGACTGTAAAAGGAAAGAATTTTCGACATAAAATGGACAAGAAAACAATAGATACAAGCACAAAACTCAACAAGAAAAAAAGATGGTATGAGTATTTTAAATGACTCTTGGGTGAGTAGGAGATATTTAATTCCATTTAATGCATTACAAGTAGTACCATATGCTTTAATTGTGGTACAAAAAAGGAATAGTAGTAAAACCAATGTTGTTAAGTATATATAAAGACTATTTTAAAAAAGATAAGTTAATACTTTGTTTAGAAAATTGAAAACTAAATTTTTTAGGCCTATGCCCCTAACACACCCCCTCGTTCAACTTTATAGTATGACCCCCTCTTTTAAAATATTTTTTTATCATTAAAATTTTTAATTTTCAATGGTTTTCTAACAAAGTATTAATTTATCTTTTTTTAAATAGTCTTTATATATACTTAACAACATTGGTTTTACTACTATTCCTTTTTTGTACCACAATTAAAGCATATGGTACTACTTGTAACGCATTGGATGGAATTAAATATCTCCTACTCACAAGTCATTTAAAATACTCGTACCATCTTTTTTTCTTGTTGAGTTTTGTGCTTGTATCTATTGTTTTCTTGTCCATTTTATGTCGAAAATTCTTTCCTTTTACAGTCTAGAAGGAAAAGGGATAAGCCTTTATCCTTTGTTCTTGCTCAATTTACTTGTTTGTATCCTTCTCGCTCAGTGTAAGTGGTATTTGGTAAGATTGATGGTGCAAGTCTATGCCGGGTTGTTGTGGAGTTGACTTTCAAAGTCAAAATTGAGATGAAATGATCATTTGGGTGTTTTATTGGTATCAAAGACTTTCAAAGTCTTGAACACGTATGTCATGCATAAAAGAAACTTAAATCAAAGCTAAAAGAGGAATTTGGTATGTCTTGAACACGTATCTTGTTGATGGTTTTAATGTATATTCGAAAATGATGAAAGAGAAGTGATGAGTTTCAAGTTTAAATGATGAAGATGATGTTGTTGGTGAAAGGTGGTGCCTTGGTGGTAACCTGGTGGTGGTATGGCGGCTCCTAGTTGGACTCGGGTGGTGGTGGCGCGGCTGTCAAGTGGTGGTGGGATGGTATCGAGTGGTATTGGTGGTAAAAGGAGATGTTGGGTGGTTGTTGAAAGAACCCGAACTCATTTTAGGAAAATAAGAGATTTTTTTTTTTTATAAGCCCCCACTGCGCCGCAGTGGAGGTGTACACCTCCCACTGCGCCGCAGTGGGAAGTTACGGAAGCAGACGACCAAACTTACCCACTGCGCCGCAGTGGGGTGGAAACACTCCCACTGCGCCGCAGTGGGATATTTCTGATCTCAGCCTGCAGTTTTCCTGCAGGTCTAATACTTTTGAAAATCATAATCCAAACTTCAATCTTGCACAATCTTTTACCAGTCATATTCAAACCTTAAATCCCTTTACCAAACTTTAAAATGAGTTAAAGACACGTGATTTAAAATTCCGAAAGCTTTTATTTGATCAAGTGTAGCATTTACAACGAAACGGGTCATTTTACCCAAGTTGACACATTACAAAAGACGACATTCAAATTGGAAATTTCGGCATGACCCATTCGTAAAATCATCATCCAAACCTGTTACGGATTATGAGTTCTCCAAAACACATTTAAACAAAATCAATACATTACAACTACAAACGACCCATTTAAAATACCCAAAAACTCGAGTCTAACACTAGACATCATAATAATTTTCCAAAGGGACAAAACAAGAGTACAAAGAGCCGATAGTTCAAAGGGGTCGCTATGGGTCCTATTACCAATTTCATTATCCGCATTTAGCTAGAGCAACCAATATCCAAAAAGCATCTTTAACTTCAATCCTTACATTACTTAACTTTCTTCCGCATCCGGGACAACCTATAAAAAGGGTAAACAACTAAAAAGTAAGCAAAGCTTAGTGAATAATCTTGCATACGTTTATACATACGAAGGAGGGCAACGCACAAATGACTATTACATGTAACCCATGACACCGTCGTGCCATACCTACATGCTCACCTTTGCACTTTAACGCTATACATGGATCCATATAAGCTATATCAACACAATCGATATCAATAATCTCGGGGTTCTTAGGCCCCATTCACAAGAGGTTCTTAGGCCTCAGAGGTTCTTAGGCCTCATACACAAGGGGTTCTTAGGCCCCGTTCACAAGAGGTTCTTAGGCCTCAGGTTCTTAGGCCCATAATCACAATGCCCCGCACGGGCTTTAACGCCAAATCAATTACCACACACGGAATCCACCATCATATGGTAATTGACCCAAGGCATATATAAAAGTATGCAAGAATACTCACCTCCTTCGCGACCACAAATCAAAAACCATCAAAACCGCAATTACACAATAGTTATGCTTCAACCTGGCAATAATTCACAAATACATATAATGTCATCAAACACACACAGGTCACTTAGCCACATTCAATTGCATCTTAGAACCAAACCCATCTTTTATAGTCTCACATTGTTCTTAGTTTGATTTACAACATATTCGCCTCTTACATCATTATCATAAGGCCAAACTCATTTTTATACGAAAAGTATCCTTTTCATTATTCGACCAAGTGACTTCAAACAAGCATAACTTGAGTTCTACTCAATCTTTTTAGGTGATTCCAGTGGCCAAATTTACTTAACACACTTAGGTACATTTCATCTTTAGATACCAACATGTTAATTATCCCTCAAGAGTGACTTCTGATCGTTTTAAAAACACAAACAGTTGCTGTCCTTACGCACAAAACAGATTTGACCTTACCGACTTCAAATGACCATAACTTGAGTTCTACACAATATTTTGACCTCATTCCAGTGGCCACTTCTTCTTAACACATTTTAGCACATTTTATCTTCAGTGACAAACACAAGATTTGACTCATATACGTGAGTTTTACTCGTTTTAAAACTGACACAGAATCATTTTTGCTGAAAGATCAGCATGACGCTACTGAATTCAAAAATTCATAACTGGAGTTCTACTTCGTATTTTCAACCCATTCCAGTGGCAAAATTTGCTTAACGAAATAACCTACATTTTCTTTTTAGGACTCAACAAGTGAATAATCTGATAAAGCAAAGTTTTTCCCACGACAAGATCAGAAATCAGAACTGTCACATTTTCGTTTTCACTAACAATCATCAACATTTTCATGCTAGACATATCGAGATATTATTATAAGTTCAGCTAGGGTTACGAATGTTACAATAGTTAGAGGGTACTAGTTGTATCTTGTATTCTTATTTATACCCATTGTATTCTCTCATTATTCAATCAATACAATACGTTATTTACCTCAACTTAACCGATCCATCTCTTTTTCTTTACAAGCAGGGTGCAGTTGTTCTTTATTTGCTTGTTTATGTGGATGATATCATTATTACAGGTAATCACTCTGGGACAGTCGATCATGTTATCTCAGCTCTAAGCTCTAATCTTTCATTAAAGGATATGGGGGATCTTGACTATTTCTTGGGCCTTGAAATTGTTCGGAAGGGTGATGACATTCTTTTGTCTCAGCGTAAGTATTTATTGGATGTTATTGATCGCGCTGGTCTCTCTAATGCTAAGCCTGTTCCAACCCCTATGAGCAGCTCCACGGTTTTAACCATTGATGCCAGTACTTTATTTTCTGATCCCGGTAAGTACAGACAGATTGTTGGAGCCTTACAATATGCTACCTTGTCCAGACCAGACATTACTTTTGCAGTTAATCGAGTATGTCAGTTTATGCATTCTCCTTCCGAGACTCATTGGTGTGCTGTTAAGCGGATTTTACGCTACTTGCTTGGTACAGTTGACTATGGTTTATTGATTAGGCATAAGTCTGGGTCCACTCTACATGCCTTTACTGATACTTCCTGGAATCATCTTGCTGCCTACTCTGACGCTGACTGGGCTGGTTGTCCGGTTGATAGGCGGTCTACCGGAGGTTTTGCTATTTACCTTGGTACTAATCTTGTTTCGTGGATGGCTCGTAAACAGAAGACCGTTTCTCGCTCCTCCACCGAGTCCGAATATAAGGCTTTAGGTGACACAGTTGTTGAACTCATCTGGCTTGAATCTCTGTTGCGTGAATTGGGCTTTGCTACTGCTTCTCCTCCGGTTCTTTGGTGTGATAATTTAGGTGCAACTTTTCTCTCTTCCAATCCGGTTTTCCATGCTCGTACCAAGCATGTGGAGATTGATTATCATTTTGTTCGAGAAAAAGTTGCCCGGGGGGGATTACATGTTCGATTTATCTCTACCGTGGATCAAATAGCTGACATCTTCACAAAGCCTCTTCCTGCCGATCGATTTACATTTCTACGTACCAAGCTGCAGGTCGTCCCCCGTCCTCAGCTTGAGGGGGCGTATTAGACATATCGAGATATTATTATAAGTTCAGCTAGGGTTACGAATGTTACAATAGTTAGAGGGTACTAGTTGTATCTTGTATTCTTATTTATACCCATTGTATTCTCTCATTATTCAATCAATACAATACGTTATTTACCTTAACAATCATCAACATTTTCATGCTAGACAACTAGAACCCCTAATTTGGTTAAATTTCAAGAACCCTAACTTCAATTAATCAAAATAATTACTAATTAATCAAATCCCCAAATTCATTCATTTCAAGAACCCTAACTTCAAGATTAATAAATAGAGATGATATACCTTTAATTGATGATGTGTTTATGTTAAAATCATCCATGCAAGCCCTAATTGCACTCTTTCATCTTGATTCTTGACCCTAATTTCGTCCCCCATCACACCACCATCATTCTCAATTCTCCAAATAGATTATTAAAGCTTGAAGATTATTGTTATTGTTATTATTATTCACTTGAAAGATTGCATGATTGAATTGAAGGTAAGAAATTGTTAAAATGAGATTGTGAGGAGGATTTGATGATGAAGAAGAAAAAGAATAAGTTGACTAGTGAAAGGAAAGAAAAGAGCAGGAGGTTGGCTGGCATCCCCATATGATGCCACGCCCCTTATTACTTTTTAGGGATAAAATACCCGCTATCCGCTATAGTTCCAACTAAATTAACCCCATATTTAAAAAAAACTACTAGGAAACTATTTTAATGTCAAAACTATTAATAAGGTTAATTTTCATTGGCTTAAAATATTTAGGATGTTACAGTTGTAGATAGTGCTGTAGATGACTTTGAAGGTGTTTAGTGATTTTTTCGGTGACCGGATAGCGACAGCAGTGGGTGGTTGCCCGGAATCCTAACAAGGTGGGAGAGAGAGTGTTTTATTTGTTTTTTTGTTAAGTGTAGGTGTACGTGAAAATGAAATGTGATCCTAAGTCTATCAAATAATTTATAAGGATGTGTCCCTAGTAGACCTTTTTTTTATGGGAAAGTGATATCTAACATATGTTACTGAATGCATAAGATACCACTGAATTATATCGTTCCAAATTTATAAACCTTGTTTACCGGTTCATAAGAAAACAAAATCCTTAAAAAAAATAAGAAAAATGATTAATCTTTCTAAACATTAGTCTAAAAATCTTTCTAATATCGTATGGATGTGACAAGTGGATTCCACTTAATCTTTTTTCTAATCTTAAATTTTCACATGTAATCATCATATTAGTTAGAAGAATTTTTAGGCCTATGAGTATATTTTGTAATCTTGGAACAAACCAAAAGGAAAACGATAGGAAGTAACTTGGTCAATACAAAACGACAACGTTCCAAAGGACAAAAATAATACGGCTCCGTGGGCAAGAAAAAGGCACGTGAGGTTACCATTTCCTACCCTTAATTTGTACTTATTGTGTAAATGTGTTTTCTGGTCTTTTTCCAAGTTCAAGCTAATAGAAAATTATTTAGAGTATAATTACATAATGGTCTCCCAAACTATTGTTCTACTATAATTTTTAGTCCAAAGTTCTACATTGGTTCATATATGGGTCCAAAGAAGTGTATTTTACTAGGATTTGTTCTCTTATGTTAAATATTAACACTTCTTGGGGAAGCCAATAAAACCTATATTATAAGAGCATCTCAAATAAGAAGGTATGTTTGGATAATAACATCTAGATGACAAGGGGGTATGCAAGGTTATGCTATTGGGAGAGCTTACATAGAAATTAGGCACCCAATGCCGTCTTTTATGGGTTTTGGTCTCAATATCTTGATGATGTATGAGGAAGGTTAGAATGTAGACAGTCTTATCCCTATCATAACGATGTAGAGAGACTGTTTTCAGGTTTTATCTAAGATAAATATGATCTCCAGCTTACATAAATATGGGGGAAAAAAATACCCTTGGGCTTATTGTGTAATGTAAAAAGTTAGGTTTAAAAAGAAGAATAATGTGACAGTTTATAACCCAGATATAAGCTTTGTTATCGGAAATGCTATAACTTATAAGGAAACGGTGAGTAATACTTGTAGTTTAAACTAATCATAATAAACAAACTTCATTTGACTGAAACTACAACTTTTTAAAGGTTTTGGACTAGAACTACATATTGAGCAATACCTTAGTAGCTTAAATGTATTAAGTTACATTTGACTGTGGTCAACAAAGGTAACCCTAAATCTAAATAAAAACATGATACTAAAATTCAAAATCAAAATTCACATGCTATTATTTTAGGAGTTCATATTATTAAATTAAACTATGTATAAATAGTTGTTCTTATAGCCCATCAAAGTGCATTTGACATCATATCATTACAATCAACATTTAACAATCTCATATATCATTCTTTCCCATTTCTTCCAAAAAGAATACAATGATCACAAGACCAAACACCACAGGAACAACAGTCTCATGTTTGTTCTGTTTGCTTTCTTCATTGTATATATTGTTGTCTGATAACGACCATAGCGGATCGTGGTGGTCATGGTTTTACATTCCGGTTGTGGGTATTTTTGTGGTGGGAGGATTTTTGGTGGTTATGGCCAGAGCCACCATGGTGACATTGATAACCGTGTTCGTGATGCTAGCTTGCACGGGGAAGCGGCGTCGTGTACTGGTGCAGGAAGGCAGGAAGATTAGTATTGAAGTTTTAATGTATTTGTTTCAAGTTGAGATCACACAAAGAAGCCTTGTGGTTGTTGCTTGTGCTACATTTGTAACCTCATTGGTCATGCTTTGGGCTTCTTAGACAAGAGGCCTGAACTTAATTCTAGTTTATTTGTATATATCATTTAGTATTATAGTTGAAAGTTTGATAATTTTGTTTGTAACAAGATTCCAAAGGATGGAAACGTAAGTTCATTGCATAAAATGACAACCTGCCCAACAAGCCCCACAACAAAATGTTACTATTGTGTGCATTGACTATTGCTTGTACTAATTTCCAGAAATAACTAACATAAATCTGGACACACTAACATAATTTTTGCCTTTGCAGAAAACATAAAGAACATCAAGTAACCATTTTGGTTGGGTCAATCTAATTGGTTTCTTGCACATAACTACATTGGCTATAACATAAATAACTAAAACAAGCATTAGCTTTGTATATGGAATTGAACAAATGTCAAGACTGGGGAGAATTGGATGGGCCTGCTCTACGTAAACTATCAGTAATCTCATCATGCAGAATACGAGTCCATTAGCAATTCCTTGGCGGCTAACCTATCGGCTACCTTAGCAACACACTTCTCTACAAATGCTTTGACTTCAGGATTCTTTACTTTTGCTAATGAAGCTGGGTTGACACCCTAATAAGATTGAGGAAAGGTCCACGATAGAGATGGCAACATCAACCCAATAATGCACAAATGGGTCAATAAGGGTCTGATCTCAAACAGGTCAAATGGATTAAGCTAAAGACTCAGCAAAAAAGAAAACAGACCGTACAAGTTGAAAGTCATCCGACATGAATTTAAATGCATATATACCTCCAATTTTTTTTTTATCATATAATCATCGTAATGATAAAGATTTGTAACCAAGTTTTATATCATAACCATCTAAAGAATATTAAGAGCAAAAAAAGTTCCGGTGAGTCAGGCCGGACCATATTGACTGTACTAAAAGTTGCCCCTTTACCCATCCCATCCATTTTGCTACCAATAGGAAAAACTAAATACATAAAACCAACATATTTGAAGCAAACGACTGTACTGTAGATTGGTATCATATAACATGAACTCCTTGACTAGACAACAAGAGTTACATGATCTATTCAGTTGTCGATAATATCCAAGACAATCACCTTAATCGTGTGAGAATCAAAGCCAACGGGCCTAGAAGAACTTGTTGCATCAATATTCAGTAAGCTCAATGTTCATAGAATTCACATTAAATTTGGATAACTCTCAAAAGTTAAGCAGAGGAAGTGATATTCTCTAATTTGCTGAATGATGTTGTGGACTAATTTGCCACACCATGTCTTGCCATCGAGAATAGAAAACAGGGTGAGCTGCAACCTCATGCAGATTACTAAACGGGTAAACGGAGGAGGTTTTCCATGTTCAGGTTACCTGGGGGAAAAAGTCTTTTTTGCTTATATGTACGCAGCCTAACTGGGTATTCCCGTGACGGTTTCTGACCATTCCCCTGGCCACCCCCAAGATGTTTACCTAGGGAGGTTTCGAACTTGAGACCTCGTCTGAAGAAAAAAGTCACCTAAACCACTAGGTCACCTTGGTGGTGGTTCAACCTCAATGGAATTACTCTTCTAATAATATAATTGTTTAACCATTTATAACTTATATCTCTGCAGCCTCTCCTATTCTAAAATACTTAATTACCCCAAATTAAAGCCAAAATTCAAAATTCAAGTTCACTTTACTTGACTGAAAATATTTAATCTTACCCCTTTCTCATGATAGTAGCGTTTAGAGTTCATGCGTCTCAGCATACACTCTTCTATAGGTCAGCATGCAGTTAAATATTATACTCCTCTTTTTTTAGTAGTCAAATGCATACCAGTCACAAGTAAATGTAGACTTTCACGGGTGGTTTGATTTGAAGACAAGGATATTACTTGGTCAAAACACTATTTTACTACTATGCTAGAACATCAATCAATTTTGACTGCTTACAAAACAATTAAACTCTAAAGGTCTGAGAATAAAGGGAAGTGCCCAACCAAATCATATAACCAGTATCAACTCTAAGCAGAAAATTGCTATAGTTCCAACCATAGAGAACACTGAAAAACAAAAGGTTCTAAACAAACGGACCGGTGGTTTAAGCTGCTTACAAAATTGTACTTGATGCATCAACTGTGATACACTAATAATTAAGCCCCTTCAAACGAATGCTTCACTTTCTTCACTCTACTTCCAACAATGGCGGCTGCTTCATCTTCTTCACTTCATCTCCAATCTTTATATTTCACCAAACCCACAAACAATCCTTCAATCCAAACAAAACCCACATCCCAAATCTCCTTAAAACCCTTAAAGCTCAAAACTTTAAGCATCAAATCAGTCCTATCACAAACCCCACAAAAGACCCAGAAATTTAACCATTGTTTTACCAAAAAAGATGATGGCTTTTTGTATGTTGAAGGACTTAAAGTCCAAGAAATCATGGAAAGTGTTGAAGAAAAGAGGCCTTTCTATCTTTATAGTAAACCCCAAATTACAAAAAATGTTGAGGCTTATAAAGATGCTTTGGAGGGTTTGAATGATTCCATTATTGGTTATGCTATTAAGGCTAATAATAATTTTGTGATTTTGAAACATTTGAGAAGTTTGGGATGTGGGGCTGTTTTGGTTAGTGGGAATGAACTTAGGTTGGCACTTCAAGCTGGTTTTGATCCTACAAGGTACTATTAAAAAGTTTCTAAGATACTAATATATATCTTGTGACCATATTTGTTTGGTTATAGGTTTGAAATAGTTTTTTAATGACTCTTTGGTTTAGTATGTTTTCTTTAGTTATGTATGTAGATGATAATGTGTAGTTTTTGTCCTTGTTTGTTTGTTTATGTATTGGAATGATGGGGTGTTTGGAATTGAGTTTTGGAAGTGATTGTGGCAATTGGAAGTCAGAAATAAGATGTTTTGCTGTTTTGGAAATTTGGATGGTTTAAGAGTTTAAGAATGTCGATGTGAAATGATGATTATTGACTTTGATTTGATTTCATTGTAGTTAGCGGAAAAGTGATTGTTTGACCTCTTCTGTACAACTATATTTTTGCTATGCCTAAAGTCCTAAACACTAGAAACTGGTAGTCTGCGAGTCTTTGACTTGATAACAAAGGTAATCTGAAAATGTTAGTAGGATGGTTCTGATTATCTTAGACTTTACATGTAAAGTGACCAGCAGTTAGTTTCGTTCAGTCCTATTGTATTTAGAGGGTGTTTGGGATTGCTCTTTGAGGATTATCAGGTTATGGTATTTGCAAAACGTTACTTAACAGAAATAATTTATGGCAAACCAAAAATGAGCACTGCATTTTCTTCTAGAAAATAGTTAGTTTGAAGGAAGCATGCTGAAACCTGCCTTTTATAAATGACATTCTTTTTATGCAACCTATTTAATCAGCTTCACCATGCCCATACACTAGAAACTTATTAGTCGTGACTTATAATCATAACAATCACTTGTAAAACGTAATCCCAAACATAGTCACATGATTCGCGGTTCGTTCCGGTTCGGGTTCGCGATTCGGGATCGCAATTCGCGAGGTCCTATGAATCCGGTTCGGGATGGGTAGACTCATTTCGGATCGTTTTGATACGTTTCGGTTCGGTGAACCCGAATCTAAAAATACGATAATAGATTCGAATATTTAATACTTCAAAGTCAAAGCATTTTCAATACTTAAAAAAAATATATTACAAGTCTTTAAACTTAAAAGTTTAAACCAACTACATAAAACAAAACAAATACTTCAAAAATACTCCATCCTTTATTTTTTTTCCATCCATTTTATATATATATTTGATAACTGCAATATTTAATTATTAGTTAAATCAAAAATCACTGAACCCA
This sequence comes from Erigeron breviscapus, assembly GCA_034093135.1. NCBI lineage: Eukaryota > Viridiplantae > Streptophyta > Magnoliopsida > Asterales > Asteraceae > Erigeron > Erigeron breviscapus. The sequence goes on along the minus strand of CM067175.1, from coordinate 77,164,891 downwards.
AACACAATTAACCGAACCTAGTGCTTCCAAAACACTAATTTTTCCGGTCTAATTTGCTGGACCACACCCATTTGAGGTCGCCGAACCACCCTCTACTAGTTCGGTGTTTTTTGTCTTCGGTTCGCGAATGGGTTCGCGAATCGTATCGCGAATTGGATCGCCGAACCAAAAACGGAATTCGTGGGGTGTTTAGCGAATCCTGTAACTATGATCCCAAACACTCCTTTCGAATTAGAACATAATAATGAACTTTTGGCAACTTGTGTCTTTTTTTTCACCGGGTGAAGGGTTTTAACCCTGGTAAAAACAACAAGTATTATAAGGACCAGCTTGTGATTTCAGTTTCCTGGTAAAACCATAGCGGATTGAGTTCGTGATTTGATGTTAATGATAGGTGTATTTTTAATGGAAATGGGAAGCTTTTGGATGATCTTGTTGTTGCTGCTGAAGAAGGTGTATTTGTTAACATAGATAGTGAATTTGATTTGGATAACATTGTATCGGCTGCTAGAATTGCTGGAAAGAAGGTTAATGTACTGCTTCGGATCAATCCAGATGTTGACCCTCAGGTTTGTTGTGAAATTTCTATTTATATAAATTGTCAATTTGAAACAAAGATTTGTGGAATCAAATTACCATCTCTCTGTTGTTAAAGCAAGTAAACCCTTACATTGACATTGGATGAGGTGGCATTTCAACCTATTTACCTAGAAGTGGGTTGATTCAGGTTGTATTTTACCTCTAAAGGGTTAGTGGGTAAACTTTAATACCTTTGTTAGAAATGGAATGTGCCAAATGGATCAAACTGGTTAAGAATATCTCAAACCGTATATAGATGGCCACAACTTAACCTCGTAACTCATTTTATTTGAAGTAGCAGGTAAATTGTTTAAACAATTTAGTCATATAGTGTTGATATTCATATATATAATTACTAATTTAGTTATTAATAAAATTCACAAAAAAGGGTCAGAAGATTTGCTTGCGGGTTAACTTAATCCCTTTTGACATGAATTTCATATTAACCCGTTCTACCAGAACCTGTTATCCAACCTGTCTGACCCATCCGTTCTGCCACCTGTAGCAGATAAAGCCAGAATTCTATAAATTATCTCATGGTTTTTACTAATATGGGAGTTTGAGTGCCTGCCTGAGGAAGACCTATGATCTCTAATGAGAGTGGTGCATCCCATGAAGACCTAAATTGTAGTGTTTTACAGTGTAAAAGAGACAAAACACTAGAAATTTATTATTGTGAAGGGATGCATTCTCTGAATTAATTTTTTATTCTAGGGTAGACCCTGTTTAGTCATTTCCACTTCTTTGATCCTATATATCCAAAGTTCCAAATTATTAGCTGGCCTAATATGAGGAATCCAAAATCAGTCCAGCTTCAAAGTTATTCTCTATGACGATGCTCAATGCTTTATTGAATGATGTGTCATTTATTTTTGTATTTACATTTGTTATCTACTTTCCACCATGTATACGGTGCAATACGTTTATATGCTTTAATTGTTATTATGTACCTTTTTTATTATTAGGTACATCCTTATGTTGCAACCGGGAATAAGAACTCTAAATTTGGTATTAGAAATGAGAAGCTGCAATGGTTTTTAGATGCCGTGAAGTCTTATCCCGATGAACTAAAGCTAGTTGGGGCTCATTGCCATCTTGGGTCCACCATTACCAAGGTACTCTACATCCCTGCATCCTCTTTGTTTAATTTGTAAAGTATCTATTATCTGTGTGACGTCTTTGTTTTGTGGGTTCTGTTTCTTCGATACTAGGAAAAAAGATGTAACCATGGATCAATGTAAATGGATTGGCAAAATAGAGAACAGGGTGAAATGGTGTGAATTAGATGCGTTCATTTAACCTGTTTGTTCTGGGTTATTTTAGGTTATTTTTTTATCACATGCGTGTCAGATAAAGAATTTAGAATGGGTCACATAGCGCATTAGGGTCATATGTTACTCAAAATATTTTTATCAATACATACAACCTTTTAAATCCCTTTATTCATATATTCAGTTTTTAATTGTCTTAATACTTATCGTAATAGTCTTTCTAATCATACCACCCGATCTGACCCATTTTGACTTGTTACCCAGCCTATCAACCTGGTTAAAATCACTACCTCAGTGTATATATAAGAAGATAACCTCTCTTTTTTCAATATTCCCGTCTTTTAGGTTGACATTTTCAGAGATGCCGCTGCCATTATGCTGAAGTTCATTGATGAAATTCGAGCCCAAGGGTTTGAGATTAATTACTTGAATATTGGAGGTGGTCTCGGGATTGACTATTATCATACTTGTACTGTCCTTCCTACACCCAGAGACCTAATCGACACAGTAAGGATTTTCATATTCGACGACTGCTGGCCATCAAGTCATTTTGGATTCTAAACGTCTTGGCTGACATTCTATTTATATTCTATTTGCTGAAGGTCCGGGAACTAGTTAAGTCTCGAAACCTTACTCTAATCATTGAACCAGGAAGGTCAGTGATAGCAAATACTTGCTGCTTGGTTAATCGTGTGACTGGTGTAAAAACGAACGGCACAAAAAACTTCATCGTGATTGATGGCAGCATGGCCGAGCTTATCCGTCCTAGCCTGTAATGCTTATGAAGTAAGATATAATTATGACCCTTATAGTTTTGAGTTGGTTGACTTGTGTTAGTATTATCTCAAATGGGTGAAATGGGCCAAAAATGTTGAAAGTCGCCTGAGGTATATTCTTAATGCATACCTGATACGACCTCCTAAATTGTTCTCATAAATGGATTAGAAGTATTTCAACAAATTGAGTTCCTGGTCATTCATTCTGAGTTTTTGACCCAACCTCTTTTGACCTGTACACAAAATAACCTGTTTTGACCAGTTGGCTGACCTAGTGACCTGCTCATCTTTTCCATCACTAGTAAATCATTTGAATGCATAAAATATATATTAAAAATATAGAAATATGGGCATAATGGTTTTTTTCGGGTCAATTTGAGCTGCTAACTTGTTTCCTCTACTCACGACTTCACTTGTTTGCCATTCACTTCATGTGTTTTTAACCTTTTTTTAGATAACAGGGTGTAGCTCATATATATTTAAATGCAGCACATAGAACTGGTTTCTCCTCCACCACCTGATTCCCATGTTACAACATTTGATGTGGTGGGCCCGGTTTGTGAATCGGCCGATTTTCTGGGGAAGAACAGGGACCTTCCTGCACCAGCCAGGGTACAAATTTTCACTCTTCATTTTTTTTTAACAATATGCAATTAAGTTCAGAATTACAATTACCAAGTTTTTTTTTGTATTTCTTGTTTTGCACTTTTGCCGCAAAATGTTTTAACAAGTTCACCTCTACAGGGTTCTGGGCTTGTAGTTCATGATGCAGGTGCCTACTGCATGAGCATGGCTTCAACTTACAACCTCAAGATGCGCCCACCTGAGTATTGGGTATGTTTTCTTGAACTTTGACTTCATTATACTCCGTAACAGTTAATGACGTTCGTAAGTTTCTGAAGTTTCTACTGACTAAAACTCTTGATTGATGTTAATGAAGGTTGAAGAAGATGGATCGCTAGTCAAAATCAGGCACGGGGAGACTTTTGATGATCATATGAGATTCTTCGACGGACTCTAGATCTCTAATTGTCACGAAGAATCGAAGTATGTGTTTGTTATTTCTTGAATCATAAGCTTTCAAGTTCCATTAATTGCGAATTTGTTGACCTTTGTGAATGTTCTGTACAATTGAATTAGAGTTCTCTAGTCACTTTAGCCGGATCTTCATTGCTGGTTTAATTGGCAATGCATCATCTTTATGGGTTTAATCCTATGTAAGCTGCATTTCCGAATTATGATGTTTGAATATGTAGTTGAACCTGTGTATGATTTGTTCGAACCACATTAAATGTAAATCGTTCATCATTCGTGATATGATAATTGACGATAATTGAAATCCATATGTCTGGTAAATATACGATAGGTGTATTTATTATTTTAGACATACTATAGGGTTTCTCATTAGGTGATTGGAACTTTGGGGACTAATAATGCACACATTAAACACCAAGGGGTTAGAAGCGTAAATACTCTAATTATAAATAGAGTTGATTAGCCTAACATTTTAACCCTAATCTTCAACTAAAAAACTCTTGTGTGTGTTTTACCTCCCATGGCTCTTACTCCTAGCCGTGAACATCATCTCATCATCATACAATAATCTCGTTTTGGAAACCCGACACAACTGGCTAGTATGCTTAATCATCTTACAGGTTCCTCAGGATCAACGGGTATGTTTTCTATCATGTTTTCATTATATTATTCAATCCGAGTCATGTTTATTTCAACATGATTTGGTAATGATAGTATGTTATGTAGTTTTGATTTCATGGTTTCGATATTAGTTAATTTTCTGCACGGCAAGATAATAAAAGGGTTTAGGCTCTTTCCAAGTGCGTCAATCAACTTAATCTGGTTAATAGATGGGTCGTATTTGAATTGGGTTGTTGATCAGTTGATTGAACATATTATTTGCAATATACCTCAATGTATTAATAGTGTTAATGTTTACGTGTCAAGTTATCAAGACTTTATTAGGTTTGCCTCCTGTGAACTTGTGGGCATGAGAATGATTTACTTATAGGCATTGGAAAACTAGTTGACCAGGAGATAGGCTCGAAGTGAAGTATATATTTGTATGTGATTAGAAATTTTTTCGACTTCTGAGGAGAGATGTTTAGTTGCATCAGTGGTTGTATATCTAGCAATATGATTAGCCGGTTCATGTGTTAGGCTGGAATGCTGGAATATCGAGCTATTTGCTGCCTTCATATCGTTTAGCCAACTTTAATTGTCAATCTGTGCTGAAAGGTTTTGAAATCTTACTTTCTTTGTTTGGATCTCATTTACTGAGTATGCATAGACTATCTTATTTCCATAGGCAGAATCATAGATTTACTTACGTATCATATGCAGTAGGATGAGTGTGTGCTATCATATAAACATCATCTTTACATCACTCGTCTGACGGTATCAAAGACTAATGGTATTTGGTGGTTAAAACAACTTGTCATGGTCAATGTTTCTATCCATATTGAAATTTGGATATAAGATATGTCAGTCATAGTTCCTTAAAAGATCTATAGAAATATTAGACCGGAAATGTTGATGACAGTGTGGGTATAAGTATATCCAACAACTAGAAATACCAAAAAATCAGTAATCACTTAGAGCATACCCAATGCCCTCGTTTGGGGTGCTCGTTCGAGGGCCTCGGACGAGTCCACACCGTTGGGTGGGACTCGTCCCTGGCTCGTTCGGGGCTCTCGTCCGGCTGGCTCGTTCCTGCAGGGACGAGTCTTGACATATTTTTTTTTATTTTTTTTTTTTTTTTTGAATTGTAACGGCTCAAAAAAAAGAAGGAGACAAAATTAAAGTTTCCCCATTTGGCAACTTTAGTCCCTCTAACGGCTGTTTTGTTCAAAACATGTTCAAAAAAGTGTCAACTTTAGTCCTTAACGGCTAGTTTTTCAAAATGGCTATATATACACTTCAATTGAACCACCATTTCACACCACTCTTCCATATATTCAGTTATATTATACCAAAACACACTTTTGTATACACAAAAATCATCATGAACAACCAGTTTCGTTCGAGTTTATCAACGTACATGAGACCCGATTTGTTTCCTAATGAAGACGATGATGATGAGCTTATGGGCATCATGGCCGAATGTGTTGATTTGCTTGAACAAGGTGAATCATCAAGACCATTCATACCCCGTATGCCCGTCGAGAGAGATCGATATGGTGCTGAAGAGCGCCTAATGGCAGCTTATTTTAACGAAAACCCAACGTATTCGTTGAAGAACTTTAGGCGACGCTTCCGTATGTCGAGACCTATGTTCATGCGCATTGTGAACGACATAATATCATACCCATCTCGACATCCAGGTCCTGTGCCTTTGCATTTTCAAAGAATGCAAGACAAGCAGGTTGATGGTCGAGGAAAGGTTGGTTTCAGTGCAATCCAAAAGTGTGTATGCGCCATACGTCAGTTGGCGTATGGCTACAATCCCGACTCGCTTGACGAGTATCTACAGATGGGTGAAGAAACAGCAAGATGTTATCTAGACTATTATTGTAAGTGTGTGTTTGAACTTTACAGGGATGAATACTTGCGCAGACCAACACCGGAGGACATACAACGCTTGTATGCTCGACATGAGGAGCTTCATGGTTTCCCAGGCATGCTTGGAAGCGTTGATTGCATGCACTGGCCTTGGAAGAACTGTCCCAAGGCATGGCAAGGTCAATTTACGCGTGGTGATCACGGTCATCCAACCATCATGCTTGAAGCGGTAGCTTCGTACGATAGGTGGATTTGGCATGCCTTTTTCGGCACAGCTGGTTCGAACAACGATATAAATGTTCTCAACCAGTCGCCCTTATTTAGGGAAATCATAGAAGATTGTGCGCCTGATAGCTCGTTCACTGTTAATGGCACCCACTACAAAAAAGGTTACTATCTCGCCGACGGCATTTATCCCGAATGGTCGACTTTTGTAAAGTCGTATTCATGCCCTCAAGATGAGAAGCGGAAGAAATTTAAAAAGTATCAAGAAAGTGCTCGGAAAGATGTCGAGCGTGCCTTTGGAGGGCTTCAAAATTCATGGCACATTCTAAGCCAACCAGCAAGATCAAAAAGCGTGAATCGAATAACTCGAACAATGTACGCGTGTGTTATATTGCATAACATGAAGGTTGAAGACGCGGGGTACGCCATAAGCTCACTCGAGGATGGAGACGATAATGATCCAATCGTCTTACCTGAGCGTACGTTCCAGGAAAGGATGGCAGTTCACCAACGAACCGGCAAGGAGCTTCGAGATCGCACTATGCATCATGCTCTTCGTCATGATCTTACGGAGCATATATGGCGCCTCCCGGCTTAATGCGTGTTTTTTTAAAATAAACTATTGTAATGTTTTTTTTTAATGTGTGTTTTCTTTATTTTTAATAAGTATTGTAATGTTTTTATTTTTAATGAAGTGTTTCTTATTTGTGTATGTTTTAGTTTGTTATTAATTTTGAAGGGTTAAAAGTGTAAACTTTGGATAAAAGGGTATAATTAAATAATTGGTAGGTCCAAGACTAGTCTTTGGTGGATGAGTGCATTGGGTGTATTTTGGGGGGATTAGTCCTTGGAGTGTTTTTTGCTGATGTGGCGCTGACAGGGACTAGTCTTTGGTGGATGAGTCCTGGGCATTGGGTACCCTCTTACAATAATTAAAAGGATTAGTTTTTGACTTTTTGGTATACCAACAGTAATCCAAATACGAACTTAATTTACATTCTTTTGGTTTTGTTTTTAAAACTTTTCAATTATATATTATATTTAAAATGTAAGTTTGGTTTGTGGGTGCTTTGTAGCTAATAGTACAAGATTGTAAGCATAAAATACAAATTCTATAGCATCTTGAGTTTGTGAGAGGTAAATAACAATATAAGGACAAATATCCCATTTCTACATATGTGAAATTTGGATGTGGGGCCTTGCTACTCCACTTCATAAAAAGTTTCACATCATTTATATCATTTTTTTTCATTCATTATATAATTACCAAATATAAATATACCAAATGCAGTAAAAGAGTCGATCGTTTTGGACATCAAATGTTTGTTTAATTCGACTTATATGTAGGAATCTAGATTACCATCATTTTCACCATTATTTGAATATCATTTTTAAAAAAAATAATTGTTGTTATTTTACAATGAATTTTATGTTAAGATTCGTTTGACGTGTTTTTATAACTAACGTCATATTTATGGTTTTTTTAATAGCACGTATTAAATAATAAAAGATACTTTGTATACTGGGTTATTTTATTGTGGTTGTTATATATGATTCTTGTTTAATAATATGTCGGTTTTCATGATCGTATGTTATATTATTTGTATATGTTCGGTGAGTGTATTCAATAGAAATGTTGTATACTTTGTTGTTTACAAAAACTAAACATTAAAAAGCACGGATTAATTTACTTGTTCAATTCAAAATATAAGTATCGCCTGCTCATGAGCCCCCATCGATCAAGTCCACAGACCACCTACTCACTCTACGTTTAATTGTTGCATTTGGGCCCCGGTTTGTTACATTAGAAAAAGAAGGAGAAAGAGAGTAAATGCTTTGAGTGTTGCAGAGTGTATAACACACTTTGAGTATTCTAGAGTGCTTTGGGTGTTGGCTGTGTTGGATACAGAGTGATCAACTTGTATAGTCTACACGAGTGGTCTTAATTTCATACGAGTGGTCCACACGTGATTATTTAGTTTAGCATTATTTTAAGTGTAGTGTTCTTAAATAGGTCGAATATTAAAACTAATTTCGTGTTATCAAATTTCTAGCATCAAGTCTTAAAAAAATGACAACCATGGTGATTAAGCTTGAACCTAGTGTTGTGATGAATGTCAAACATATAGATATTTCTCACATTGTTTATGTTCATTTTATATACTATTAGTTTTAATAAAATTTCGATACTTAATAGAATAACATAGTTTAAATGCTTGTAACTTTCTCTCCGTAATTGTGGTTTAAGATAGTTCGCTAATGGTATGGATCATGGACCATTTAAAAGCTTGTATTCGATTTTTGGCATACCATTTACACTACAAATAATATTGCATTTGTCTACACTTTTAGTTAGTTTGAACAAATTAAAAATTTTGTCACGCTTTCATGTGTGTAAAAATGTGTAGAACTAAAAGTGTGTAGAAATTTATCCACACTAAAAAGTGTGAACTTTTAGTTCTTCACACTTTTTAGTGTGGACTTTCACAATTATTTTGTAACACCCCATTCGTTCACACTAGTGTGGACAAATGGGGTGTTACAAAATAATTGTAAAAGTCCACACTAAAAAGCGTGAACTTTTAGTTCTACACACTTTTTAGTGTGGATAAATTTCTACATACTTTTAGTTCTACACAATTTTACACACATAAAAGCGTGACAAAATTTTTAAATTGTTCACACTAACTAAAAGTGTGGAAAAATGTAACATTATTTGTATTGTTAATTATATACGTTTTTCACTCGTTTACATGTTCCTTTTAACATTATTGATCGAGTTGTATCATATATATCAAGCTATTAGCTACCCGTTTAGTTTCGTTAATAAGAAATTGATCCATTTTGAATATAATGAATGTATCTACAGTTTTTTGTGTTATATATGGTTAATAGAGTTATAACTAAAGCCTCTTGATTGACATACAAACTATTAGCGAATCATTATTCAGTTATAACTGTATTAACCATATATAACACAAAAAATCTAATTCACAAGCCTAATGAATGTATCTACAGTTTTTTTGTGTTATATATGGTTAATAGAGTTATAACTAAAGCCTCTTGATTGACATACAAACTATTAGCGAATCATTATTCAGTTATAACTGTATTAACCATATATAACACAAAAAATCTAATTCACAAGCCTAATGAATGTATCTCAGCATGACAGTTTATCATTATTCTTCACATGCCTAAAAATCAACCTAATCATAGGATGAGGACATATGAAAGAATCTAAGGGAAAATATTAGGAAAGAGACTTAGTGAAATTCACGTGTCAAATTCTTATAAATTTTGGTTTATTTTTAGGCATATGAGTTAGGTTGATTGATTATTTTCCTTTTGTAAAATGTAAAACACAAAAAAGTGTTAATGTTTCATTATTTCTACTCCAACTACACACTGGCAAACTGCTATAACATTAAATGAATATTTACGATCACACATATATTAATGCGACTACTCAACACAGCCCATCCATCAATGAGGCTTGTCTATCCTTGCAAGCTTTTCATGTATATTTTCATCCAACTAACTAAATTAATAGATCATATGCCCATATTAAATGAATGGGCTCAGAAACTTTCTTAAAATGTTTGTAAAAAGAAGCTCATTCATATTAATTAAATAATTACAAGACAAATATGCATACCTTTATAAATTAACCATTCCCACCCACCCTATTTATTCACATTCAGAACTTTGTCTCTCATTTAGTACCTAACTCTTGTACGTCCCGGCCATATCCCTTCCTTTAATTATAAAAATACAACTTGACAACCATATATGTTAATAATACATACATTAACCATATATAAAGTAGATATATCATCTGATCGAGAGAACAAAATTAAGGCTATATATGCCAGCTGTGACCATGGGTCATGTGTTATAATAGGAGAAAGTTTCGATCTAGTTCGTTTCGAGAATTCGTTTGAGTTTGTGTTACAATGTCTTCGGTACCAAGTTTTTGCTTATTTGGGCGCGCTGAGGTAATATATATATATCCTTGTCATTCTGGTACCGTATATATATATATATATATATATATATATATTATATATATATATTATATATATATATATATAATTGATACTAGACGACTGATTAATTAATTGTTCGAGTTTTTCTAGTCACTTATATATATGGTCTTTAATTTGGGATTTGTTTGCGTAAATCATCTTGGGTATTAATATATATATGGTTTTGTTATTAATGTTTATATTATATATATATATATATATTATATATATATATATATATATATATTATATATATATATTATATATATATATATATATATATATATATATATATTATATATATATATATATATATTATATATATATATATTATATATATATATTATATATATATATTATATATATATATTATTACTCGATATTCTATAACAATGTGATAATAGCATATATATATAATGGACACGTAATTTTCAATGGAGTTATAAAATTGGTAATTAACGATCATAAAAACTCATGGTTGTTGACCCCTCATGATCAATTTTAGTCAAATAGTTTAAACATGGTTGACCCCTGATTTTAATCAAATAATTTAATTTTAAGTATTTATGTTGTTAAATATGTGATTTAATTTTGTTATTAATTGTTAAACTTTTGGATCCACTAGCAAGGGTGATGTGAGAGAAGATCTGGAGTACGTGCAGCCATTACATGAAAAACTTTGAAGTGGTCATGCTCCATTAATTGGATGCTGCTGGCTATTCAGGTATGGCCAACAACCCTATTATTAAATCTGAAATTTGTTAACTATGTTGGGTTTTATTTATGAATGTGATAGTTTATGTCCTATATATATAGTAGTAGCAGTAAGTTTTCTTGTACTCTCATTTTCACAATATTAAGCAAGCTAAGCAGTAAGTAATATTGTGTGATCTTGGGCTTATTTCCAACAATTGGTATCAGAGCTTAGGGCTCGTAAGGCTCAGAAAGAAGGCGTTTTGAGAGTCGATGGCGAGGAGGAAGCAGCCCTTTCGCTGCAGGGCAGAAGTAGCAGTGAATTGGGTTTTTGGTGTAAGGCTTCCGTGATGTTTTATCACAGAATGAAGACAGATTCGAGAAGAGCGGACAATAGATGGTTGTTCGGGATTGAAGACATCAAATAGCAGAAAAGAAGATAGCATCATAGCAAGCAGGTTGATCACGACTTTGTGATTAACAATAAAAAAAATAAAACATCAGCAGTTAGAGGAAGGAGACAGTGGTGTTGTCGTTTGAAAGAGACAGAGTACTGTTCAAAACGACAGGGGTGATAAACATATGAAGCTGCTGTTGAGGGTTCGTTATAAGAAGAAAGCCAAAAAGGAAGTGTAAGCAAGCAGCCATGCTGGTCTAAATTGGTCAGCGGGTAAACAAGAAAGAAAAGAGAAAGAGGCTGGTGGTATTGCAAGATAGAAAGAATGGAGCAAACCACAAAGAAGAAAGAACGGGAGTCGATTAGAAAGAAGAAAGAAGATTCGACAACCAAAAGAAAGTAAGAAAGTCAGACCAAAATTGCGAATCAAATGGAGACCGAAGTGGTTCACATCAGACCGAGAAAGAAAGCAAGACTAAACACGCAAGTCTAAGAAAGAAAGCTGTTAACATCAGCAAGCAAGAAAGAAAGTCGGATTTAAAATCATTGAATCCTTAAGAAAGAAATCAGCATTATAATGAGCAAGTAATCGGCACGTATGGTCGTGTAGCAAGAACTGAGTCGTCTATGGCTCATAGCAAGAAGCAAGAAACCGAACCAAGCAAGATAGCAAGAATGAAGGTTCGTATAGCAAGATTATAGGAAGCATGAAACGGGTAGCAAGTAGCCTGTCAATTGAAGCAAGAAGATTCGAAGAAAGCAAGCAAGAATGGATTCGAATCAAAGCAAGTTAGCAAGAGTAGCAAGAAAAACCGCTTCTGGTTTTAGCATGAATAGCAAGAACGAATGCAAGCAAGAATCGAGTAAGTAACAAGAACCGACATCAAGATTAAGGGGGTGAATGTTGGGTTAATATTGATGTTTCGGGTCAGTTTCGGGTCAAGTCGGATCAAATTAGTTCAGAATTATGGGCCATGGAGCATAACTAGTGGTAAAGAATTAGTCCATATTTTGACCAAGTAAATAGAGTTGAGGAAGTGGTCAAGTTTGACCGGGTTTGTTGCATGTGAACGTGGGCAGTTTAGTATAGTAGTAGTGGGTTTTATTTATGCATGTGATAGTTTATTTCCTATATATATAGTAGTAGCAGTAGGTTTTCTTGTACTCTCATTTTCACAATATTAAGCAAGCTAAGCAGTAAGTAATGGAGTACAAGAAAACCTACTGCTACTACTATATATATAGGAAATAAACTATCACATGCATAAATAAAACCCACTACTACTATACTAAACTGCCCACGTTCACATGCAACAAACCCGGTCAAACTTGACCACTTCCTCAACTCTATTTACTTGGTCAAAATATGGACTAATTCTTTACCACTAGTTATGCTCCATGACCCATAAATCTGACCCGTAACTAATTTGATCCGACTTGACCCGAAACTGACCCGAAACATCAAGATTAACCCAACATTCACCCCCTTAATCTTGATGTCGGTTCTTGTTACTTGCTCGATTCTTGCCTGCATTCGTTCTTGCTATTCATGCTAAAACCAGAATTGGTTTTTCTTGCTACTCTTGCTAACTTGCTTTGATTCGAATTCATTCTTGCTTGCTTTCTTCGAATCTTCTTGCTTCAATTGACAGGCTACTTGTTACCCGTTTCATGCTTGCTATAATCTTGCTATACGAACCTTCATTCTTTCTATCTTGCTAAGTTCGGTTTCTTGCTTCTTGCTATGAGCCATAGACGACTCAGTTCTTGCTACAAGACCATACGGGCCGATTACTTGCTCATTATAATGCTGATTTCTTTCTTAAGGATTCAATGACTTTAAAACCGACTTTCTTTCTTGCTTGCTGATGTTAACAACTTTCTTTCTTAGACTTGCGTCTTTTGGTCTTGCTTTCTTTCTCGGTCTGATGTGAACCACTTCGGTCTCCATTTGATTCGAAATTTTGGTCTGACTTTCTTACTTTCTTTTGGTTGTCGAATCTTCTTTCTTCTTTCTAATCAACTCCCGTTCTTTCTTCTTTGTGGTTTGCTCCATTCTTTCTATCTTGCAATACCACCAGCCTCTTTCTCTTTTCTTTCTTGTTTACCCGCTGACCAATTTAGACTAGCATGGTTGCTTGCTTACACTTCCTTTTTGGATTTCTTCTTATAACGAACCCTCAACAGCAGCTTCATATGTTTATCACCCCTGTCGTTTTGAACAGTACTCTGTCTCTTTCAAACGACAACACCACTGTCTCCTTCCTCTAACTGCTGATGTTTTATTTTTTTTATTGTTAATCACAAAGTCGTGATCAACCTGCTTGCTATGATGCTATCTTCTTTTCTACTATTTGATGTCTTCAATCCCGAACACCCACCGGACGTCACTTCACCACCGTACATCACCCACACCACCGCTAAATCACCGGCACACCTCCCCAGCCGACACCCCCAGTCATCACAGCCTCCGTTAGCCCACTACCCACCACCCAAAACGTCACCACACCCTACCCACCCACCACACAACCTCCGCCTGCCGGCTGTTGATGCTGGTTAGCTACGGCCGCCACCGAAAACCGACAGCAATTCCCTTTACAGTCTTGATTCTCTTACCCTTTTTCATTTAACAACCTTTGAGTTTATTTGTGTCCCACACTTTCTTTTACTATATATTGTAACAACATTTATTAGTATTATTATTATTAACATATTTATTTCCTTTGGTATGTTAAATGTTGTTAAATAAATAGAGATGGTCTAACAATTATATATAATTGTTAGATGGCCACTAAAGTGGTGATAAAATACTGATATATATTATGAGTTAGATGGCCACTGCTACAAGTTGTCGCAGTCACTTTGTGTCCCTAAGATCCCTGTGAATACAAAGATGGTTTGAAGTAAATCTTCACATTCTGATTTCATCATTGAGAGAGTGTGGAGTAATTGACGTATAAGCAATCCAACCGCATGTAATAATATCTCTTGGGTCAAATTACATTTTTAATGAAATAGTGGAAGGAAAGTATATATGGATTACCCTTTCATAATTTGTTTTCTCTAGAACTCTTCTATGGACAATGATTTCCCATTGCAACCTCTCCTGGTTGGCATTCCACCCTGTAAATGCTTGGGTTCGATTGAACATGTCAAGGCTTTCACATACTTAAAACAAATATGTTGGAATAGGTTGTACAAATAAGGTGTTTAAAACAAATAAGGAAGTGGATATACCTACTGAAAACGTATCTGCGTTAGGTGTTTAAACACCTCATTATTTGTTGCCAGTAAGTATAACCACCTCATTATTGGTTTTGAACACCTTATTTGTACAACTCATTCTAATAAATTTGTTTTAAACATGTGAAAGCCGTGACATGTTCAATTGAACCCAAGCATTTACATGGTGGAATGACAACAGGGAGAGGTTCCAAAGGGAATTCATTCTCCCCTGAAGAGTTTTACAGGAAACAGATTATGAAAGGGTAATCCATATATACTTTCCTTCCACTATTTCATTAAAAATGTAATTTGACCCAAGAGATATATTTACATGCAGTGGGATTGCTTTTACCTAAATTACTCCAGACTCCCTCGATGATGAAACAAAATGTGAAGATTTACTTCAAAAAATCTTTGTATTCACAGGGGTTTTAGGGACATAATGTGACTGTAACTGTAAATAAATACAAACACCTTGTGTTTTCAGATTAATTGTTTGTTGTAATTTCAGATTAACATACCTTTTATTATTTGTTCTATTTCTTCATTGCTTATCATCTTCTTCATCCATTGATTAACAATACGAAATCAGTTACTGTTTTAATTGATGGCGGCGAGGTTAATTGACTTTGAATTCCGGTGGCGATTAACAATACTAGTCGGACAAATAGAACGAACGAAGATGAAGATGACGACGGGGAGAGTGTTTGACGTTGATTACCGACAGCGATGAACAATATTAGTATATCAAAGAGGACGTCCGGCGGTGGTTTGTGGCGAGGCTAGAGTTTTCGTTGCCGGAGGAACACGAGGGTGAAGGAGGAGTAGGGTGTTTTTTTCGGTTTATATAGTGTGTGTACAATTACCTTTTTGCCCCTCCATGTTATTTTCACCAAAAATTAAATTTTTACATGAATACAACTCGATATTTTAAAAGTAAAAGTTTACAATTAGTTTCTAACAAAGTGTGATGAGGTATTTTATTTAGCGAATAAACTCTGTATGGATAATGTTCTCATATACACGACCTTCTCGAGCAGCTGGACCCATTAGGTTACACGCCATTCCATTCTTTCCCTTTGGTTTTGAACCCTATTTTACTTTCACAAAAAACATCCCCTTTCACTCTCTTACTCGATCCACAAGCCTTCCACTCTCATTCCCAAGGGGATCTTTACGTTGGAGGCGTCTATAGCTAGATCCAGGAACTGACTCACAAAATACATCCCCTCTCATACTCTATCACAAGTTCCACTCTCATTTACTCTATCCATACACTCTCATATTATCTCATAAGAAACTTTGTAGGTTATTGTATTGAATTGTGATTAATAGGGATTACAAGAGGCTATATTTATAGAGTAGCCTAAATCAATACAAAGAAACTAATATTATGGAAACTTGATAAATGGAAACTTGATATTATGTCTAATACGCCCCCACAAGCTAAGGCCGTTGTGCGACTCTTAGCTTGGATCGCAACCGTAAGAACCGATCAGACGATAAGGCCTTCGTAAAAACATCATCAATTTGATCATGTGAAGATATGAACTTTACTGACAAATTTCCTTGTGCAACCTTCTCTCGTACAAAATGAAAATCAATTTCTACATGCTTTGTGTGAGCATGAAAGACGGGATTAGCTGACAAATAAGTAGCGCCTAGATTGTCACACCATAATGTTGGAGTAGTCCGCATAGGAATGCGCAATTCTTGAAGAAGAGATTAAAGTCATGTAAGTTCAGCAACAGTCATCTGGGCAACCAGCCCAATCAGCATCAGAATAGGCATTAATAGCATTGAATGAGGCATCGGCATAAGCATGTAACTAAGATGTTGAGTTGCTAGAAATGTGTAACCCGTAACTAGATGTCCCTTGTAAGTAATAAAAAATACGCTTAACAGCTGACCAATGATTCTGAGTTGGGGAATGCATGTATTGACACACTTTGTTCACAGCAAATGCGATATCAGGTCTAGAAAGAGTAGCATATTGGAGACCCAACAATACTCATGGTATTTGATGGGATATCTCGTAAAGAAAGTAGCACATAGAACTGGTTTCTTTTCCACCACCTGATTCACATGTTACAACATTTGATGTGGTGGGCCCGGTTTGTGAATCTGTCGATTTTCTGGGGAAGAACATGGACCTTCCTGCACCAGTCAGGGTACAAATTTTCACTATTCATTTTTTTTAACAATATGCAATATAGTTCTTAATTACAGTTACCAAGTTCTTTGTTTTTGTATTTCTTGTTTTGCACTTTTGCCGCATAAAGTTTTAACAAGTTCGCCTGGGCTTGTAGTTCATGATGCAGGTGCCTACTGCATGAGCATGGCTTCAACTTACAACCTCAAGATGCGCCCACCTGAGTATTGGGTATGTTTTCTTGAGCTTTGACTTCATTATAACAGTAAATGACGTTTCGTAAGTTTCTGAAGTTTCTACTTGACTAAAACTCTTGATTGATGTTTATGAAGGTCGAAGAAGATGGATCGCTAGCCAAAATCAAGCACGGGGAGACTTTTGATGATCATATGAGATTCTTCGACGGACTCTAGATCTCTAATTTTCACGAAGAATCGAAGTATGTGTTTGTTATTTCTTGAATCATAAGCTTTCAAGTTCCATTAATGGTATTTGTTGACCTTTGAAAATGTTCTGTACAATTGAATTTGAGTTCTCTAGTGGCTTTAGCCGGTTCTTCATTGCTGGTTTAATTGGCAATGCATCATCTTTATGGTTCTAATCCTATGTAAGCTGCATTTCTGAATTATGATATCTGAATATGTAGTTGAATCTGTGTATGATTCGTTAATGATAGTATGTTATCTAGTTTTGATTTCGTAGTTTAGATATTAGTTAAAAGGGTTTAGGCTCTTTCCAAATGTGTCGATCAACTTAATCTGGTTAATAAATGGGTCTTGTTTGAATTGGGTTGTTGATAAGTTGATCGAACATAATAATTGCAATGTATTAATAGTGCTTATGTTTACGTGTCAACTTATCATGACTTTTTCTAGGTTTGCCTCGTGTGAACTTGTGGACATGAGAATGATTTACTTTTAAGCATTGGAAAACTAGGTTGACCATAAGATAGGCTATGAGGTGAAGTATTTGTATATCTAGCAATATGATTAGCCGGTTTATGTGTATGACAACTCGTAATTTATTAACATCGGGTTAGTTTTAATCTCAATTAGACGGTCTTTGACGTGGAACTTATTAGACTTTTGGACTTTTGACTTAGTCAAATTAGACGTATCTTGATGACGTAGACTATTAGCTATCTAGATGAATGCCCAGTCTTTAAAAAATAACTTTAAATGTATATTTAAAGGTTATGTCTTGTACAAAATAAATAGACTGTCTAGACTTAATATTTATAAAGTTCATTTTGACGAAACTTTATTGACTTGTCTTAATTTAAATAACACGAGGGAAAATACCTTTACTTTAAATTATAACCTTTTAGTCATACGGTATTTAATCGTAAGCATTTTACCGAATAAAGGGTACAAAATATCTCAAATTTAGGCCACATGGGCCGGTCTTAGGCTATGTGGAGGGAAAAGAGACACCAAACACTTTCCCCCTTTTCTTTCTTTTGCCTGGTCGACACAAAACACACACACACACACAAAACACCCACACACAAGAACTCTCTCAAACATTTTGGCAAGGAGAAATCAAAGGGATTTAAGGGAAATAATCATCTTTCAATAATAATTAAGGTTTTAGCATCATCTTCATCATCATCTTCATCTTTTTCATCAATTTCTTCAAGAACTTCAATTTGGTAAGAAATCTCTTTTTAAATTTAACTTTTGATTAGAGTAGATTCAATTTATGGATTGATTTCAGGTTGGTTAATTTGATTATTAGTCTTGAATAAGAAATGAGTTTTTGGGTTTTGTTGGATAAATGAATTTGATTAGAATTAGGCTTTGGAAATCAAAAGTGTTGGATTTGTGAAATGGTAAGTAAAATGGGATGTTTTTTCCAGGTCTTTGAATATGTTTGAAGTCATTGCAATGAAAAGAATTGGTTAGAAAACATTTGGTTTGCGGAAAAAGGTCGAAAAATGAGTTTTTGCTCGTTCAGGTCGAGTCTCGCGCCGCGAGCCCTTCCAGGTCGCGCCGCGAGGTAGTACATTTTGCAGGTCGCGCCGCGAGGGGTTCAGGTCGCGCCGCGAATTTTGTTGCTGCTTGACATTTTCGGATTTTGACGACTTAAAATCTTGAACTTCGTTTATACGAATTGGTACTTTAGACTACCTTGTAATGACAATGTCAATGACATTAGAAACTAAAGTCAAATAAAATGAACGTTTAAATCATATTCTCGGTCGTGGCATTCTATGGTTGATAGCTAAGTAGTTGTACGTAGGATACTTGCCGTCGTGAGATTTGATCCTCACCATTGGTACTCATATCCTAGGTTTTGGATAGACGTAGAGACTAGACTGCTCATTTTCTCAGACTACTTATACTTTTAGCTCATTGATCGCTAAGGTGAGTTTATGGTGCCCTTTTTCCTTTTACTTTGGGCCTGAAAAGCATGTACTACTGTATACACGACTACTTTATAAATGATTTGTCTTTGTCTATGCCATGAGATTTGGCTACTTAAATCATTTGCCTTATGTTTGCCATGTTGACGGCTGCCTGAAAATGTGTATACATGTCTTATGAAATTTTGATCTATATGTCTTGACTTGCCATGTTGTCAGCTGACTAAATTGTTCTTTGTGTTTGACGAACTAAAATGATCCCCCCTTATGTAGTTATTACCATTATGAGATCCTAATGGTTGTCTTGTCAGTTTTTGTGCCTGACTGTCTTGGTTCTGGTCCGCACCCCATTGTAGACGGGAGACCTGTGCGAGGTATATCGGTCCGCACCCCATTGTATACGGGAGACCCGTATGAGGGAAATTGGTCTTATTGTCGGACTTCGGTCTGGACTGTCATTATATATTGTCGGACTTTGATCCCGGCTGTCTTGTATTAGATAACTACATGTCATTGTGTGCTCTCAATGACGACTGGTCTTTTAGTCAAACACACTGTAAACTCACCAACTATTTCGATAGTTGATCCTCTCAAATTTCATGCTTTTCAGGTGACCAACAGTAAGTCTTGGAATCGTATTTGGCATTATAGGGCCATTCTTTTGACTTGGACGTACAATTAGCATCAGACATTGAGGACTCTCATGTTCTTAGCTTTAATTGTAATAGACTGTCCAGATATTGAACTCGTATTTAGTGGGCCCAGTTCCAAATGAGGATGACGTGTATCTGTATTTTGGGGTCCACATTCTAAAACGATTGTACTTGTATTTGGTATTAATGGATGTAATTTCTATTTAACTACGGTTAGTACGCAATTATTTGTTAACCCTGTATTTCCGCTACAACGGGGTGTGACAATGTGTTAGGTTGGAATGCTGGAAAATCAAGCTATTTGCCGCCATAATATCTTTTAGCCAACTTTAATGGTCAATCTGTGCTGAAAGATTCTGAAATCATACTTTCTTTGTATGCGGTTCTCTTGTTTGGATTCTCATTTAGTGAGTGTGCATTGAATATCTTATTTCCATAGGAAGAATCATAGATTTTAGTTACGTATCATATGCAGTAAAAAAGGGTAATTAGATGAGAACCCCCTGATCCCATGTATCATTTGGTACCCACTAATCTCTCAGCCAGGCTAGTGTCCAGGTGAATCTCAACCATTTAATAATCCCCTGATTATCTCAAGTTTGCATTTGACAAGACTCGAACCCAGGTTCCTCCTGGAAAGTGGCGGCTGGTGGCCAGTGGGCTATTACCCAATGGTTCGTATCATATGCAGTAGGATGAGTGTGTACCGTCATATTAGCATCATCTTTGCATCACTCAGTCTGATGAAGCAGAGAATTATGCATTTGAGGATTTAATTTATTTGTATATAAGCTAAATTGAACATGAAGAGTATAATGGAAATGTTGTGGATTTTTGGGGTTGGTAAGAACTACTTGTTCCACCCAGCATAATTACCGAATCATTGCTAGCTCTACTAATGCAAAACCCTCTTATGTCATGTAAACTATGTTTGTTAGACAAGTAGAGCTTCCTAATACCAAATGATCTGGTGGATCCACTTGACTTTTATAGCACATATCATTTTCTTAAGGGAAGTGATATTGGTACCATATAGATTAATTTACCATAACTGTGCATTTACTGTTTGTATGATATGTTG
Source organism: Erigeron breviscapus (assembly GCA_034093135.1). NCBI lineage: Eukaryota > Viridiplantae > Streptophyta > Magnoliopsida > Asterales > Asteraceae > Erigeron > Erigeron breviscapus. The sequence continues at coordinate 77,143,930 of CM067175.1, read as the reverse complement.
TAATACTTATACAGTGTGGTAAGTTAATCAATTTATGTGGTACGATTATCACTTCCCTTTTCTTAAGGTCACAACCACAACTCAGTATGTAAAAGAGTTGAAACTTCCCTGTCTGAATGACTGGTTACCTCTACCTTGTACCTTATGACTTTCTGATCTTAGTTTTTAACTCTGTAGTTTAAGTAATATACCATGGTTGATGGAATAATGCTAAACGATATATCTCCGAGCTATTCTTTTACACCCTAAACATGGTTGTACGATTATTTTCTATATTAGTTTCATATACCATGTTATACCTGCATTGTACTTGCTATATGGATACAGTTTGTAGCCCAATTTGTCTCCTGAATTTCTGTCAGTATATTGCTTGACCAAACCGTTTAACGTGATCTATTACAGGCTGTTGAAAAATGCAAAAGAATAGAAGGCTTAGAAATTCCAAAAGGATGAAAATAGAGTGTTTTCCAAAATCGCCTAAAAAGTTCATTGCATAAAATCACAACATGCCCAACAACACATTTTGCTATTCTGTGCATTGACCATAGTTTTTGCATTAGCAGAATTCATTTTTACAAAAAGCCAATGAAAATTGATATAAAAGAACATCAAGTAACCAGGTCAATCTAATTGGTTTCTTGTACTACATAACTACATTGACTATAACTGAATAACTAAAACAAACACTAGCTCAAATGTCAAGACTCGAAGGTTACAAAAATAACATATATCTATTCTACTTGAAATTTGTATTGTCAGAAATTCACAATTAAACTCAACTTTGGAAACAAAAAAGAAAAATATCAGACCTTTTGTTAATAGAAAAAGCGTATGTACAACTATATTTACTTCAACAAAAAAAACAACATTTCAAAGCCTTTGTGAAATCTTAATGAACTACAAGTTGACGATGCTTATGAGCTCACCTTGTGTATACGAGTTTTGGCTGCTGATTCGGGCTCATCACTTTTCTGGCAATTTGCATACCTTCTTTTATATTTTTGGAAATGACCTCAAATCAACCCTAATATATTATCAGACTCCTGTTTGATAAAAACTTAAAAACTTACGTCTTGGAGGATCACTCGGAGAGATTGACTTTACAGATGTTAGCAACTTCTTGACGAGTTTCTGGACGAAGTTTCTTCAAAATATCTGATACGACCAATCCATGTTTCTTTTTAAGTTCATCCATCTCTGTTTGCTGCTCAAGCAACAAAGTCTCTAATTTCTGTACAATGCTTTCAACTTTATCAATTTCATTTTCATTGTCATCGCCATGTTCAATTGTATCTTCATATTCATCTTCATTTTCAGCTTTATCCTCGTCTTCATTTTCAATGTCATCTTCAATTTTATGTCGATCTTGATCTTCATTATCAATTTTATCTCCATCTTGATCTCCATTTTCAAGATTATCTCCATCTTGATCTTCATTTTTATTTTCATTTTTATTTCCATCTCCGTCTTCATTTTTATCTTCAACTTCCTCTTTAGTTTCGTCAGCATCTTCATTCTCGTTTGTGCTATCATCATCGTCATCATCTGTTTTATTTATCGATTCATCTTTATTTGAATGGTGGTCATCACTGCATGCAGGTCCCGAGTGTGTGTTACCTTCCAAGGCATTTGAGGGGGGTGGTCTAAGTGGAGAAAAGGACCCTTTTGGTGAATCACTCCAATACTTCCTGCCCGAGGGTAATCTTTCGAGAGCTAAAAGTCCAGGTGAGGCGCAAGATTTAACAGTTACGGGGGGTGGAGATTCATTTTGAAGGTCAGAGGCGGAATCAACAGAGTTTGGAGCTTCATTCTCTTCTTGATCGTCAAAGTAATCCCGAGGTGCCCAATCAGGAATACATGACCGAATTTCTGCATCGATCATTTCAGCGATTGTGGAGACATCTTGATCTGTTAAGTCTAGCTCCTCAACCATTTCACTAGCAACAGCAATTGAAGTGTCATTATCGGTGTCAAACGGGAAGTGAATATTCCGAACCTGGCCTGATCCACATTGCATAAGCTCCAGAATTTAAGATAGATAGAAACATAATAAAAATGTGTCAAGATATCCAACTCTAAAACTAAAGATGACAATTTAGACCCGCCTACTTCTTAATGGATTGATTAGGGTTATTGTTTCTCTAACAGGCCAGATGAGTTAACAAAAAATCAATGAATTGGGTAGAAGGTCACTTAAAATCTGATTGTAATGCATGGATTGTTTCATTTGAAAAATTAATTATAAAAAGTATAAATTTCGAAATCATATTTAACTACTGTTTGCATAATGAAACTGAACATATTTTAACAAAAAGTGTTTCACGTCAACCCCAACCTGTTTTTCACCTGACCCCAATACTCGACCCCCATTTGGCCACCTCTATCAAAAATAATCAAAAAGCAACAGATTATATTTTCTGGTAAAACAATAAAATCTTAAAAGTAGACGTGCTGAAAAAGAGTGTATGTGGGTCGTATGTTGACCAAAACAAAAATATTATTATCAAACTAATATATTTGATATTTGCTACAATGATTATTTTAAAATTTTCAAAATTTTGACCAAAAATGTTACCCCATTACCCAGACTGTTCATTTTTCCACCTATATTTGTAATAAACAAAGATCAAGACATGACCTGCGGTATCTTCTATTCGTAGTTTTAGGAAAACCGTGTTCATGTCTCTCATTTGCCCTTTAACAGTGAAATCTCTAGCAGAATCAAGCATAGCTGGAGCTTTGCCATTGCCAGGATTATCGGCATCATCATCTATAAATAAATAATCAAAAAGTGTGAAGATATAGAGATAAGCTTTTTTGTAAGTGCCTTGCAGATGTTACCTGGTTTAAAATTGGATGGACCTGGTCTACGTAAACCATCAGTGATCTCATCATGCAGAAACGGGTCCATTAGCAATTCCTTGGCGGATAACCTATCCGCTACCTTAGCAATACACTTCTCTACAAATGATTTCACTTCAGGATCCTTTACTTTTGCTAATGAAGCTGGTTTGACACCCTAATATGATTGAGGAAAGGTCAACGATAGAGATGCCAACATCAACCCAATAATGGACAAATGGGTCAATTAGATTTTGATATCTAACAGGTCAAATGGGTTAAGCTAAAGACTCAACATAAAAGAACACAGACCGTACAAGTTAAAAGTCATCCGACGTATATTCAAATGCATATATACCTTCCAAAAAATTTTATCATATTTTCATCGTAATAATCAAGTTTTGTAACCAAGTTGTATAGCATTAACCATCTAATAAATTTTAAGAACACCAAAAGTTCCAGTGAGTCAGACCGGACCATTTTGACTGTACTTACCCATCTTATCCATTTGCTACCAATAAGAAAAACTATGTACATAAAACCAACATAATGAAAGCAAACGACTGTACTGTAGGTTGGTATCATATAAACATGAACTCCTTGACTAGACAACATGATATTATCGGTCGTCGATAATATTTAAGACAATCACCTTGATCATGTAAGAATCAAAGCCAATGGGGCTAGAAGAACTTGTTGCATCAATATTCAGTAATCTCAACGTTCATTAATTACCATGCTAAGGAAGTAAGGAACTCATAAACTTTGAATAACTCTCGAAAGATAATGAAAGGAAGTAATATTGTCTAATTTGTTGAAAGATGTTGTGGACTAGATTGCCACACCATGTCTTGCCATGGAGAATAGAAAACATGGTGAGCTGCAACCTCATGAGACATATTAAATGGATAAACAGAGGTTTTCCTTGTTCAGGTTACCCGGAAATGGGGAGTCTATTTGACTTAGATGTACGCAGCCTAACCGGGCATCCCAGTGACGATTTCTGACCATTCTCCTGGCCACCCTGAAGATGTTTACCTACGGAGGTTTGAGACACTTCTAAGGAAACATGACGCCTAAACTACTAGGTCACCTTGGTGGTGGTTCAACCTCAATAAAATTACTCTTCAATAATATAATTGTTCAACCATTTGTGACTTATATCTCTGCAGCCTTTCCTATTCTAAAATACTTAAACGCCCCCAAACTAAAGACAAAATTCAAAATTTAAGTTCATTTTACTCCAAAATTCAATGTTCAAGTTCATTTTACTTGACTAAAAATATTTAATCTTACATTCTTACCCCTTTCTCATGATAGTAGTGTCAATGTAAGATAGAGTACATGCGTCGCACCATACACTCTTCTATAATTTGCAAGGTCAGCATACAGTTAAAAATTACTTTCCCTCTCTTTTTTAGTAGTCAAATGCATACCAGTCACAAGTAAATGTAGACTTTCACGAGTAGTTTGATTTGAAGACAAAGATATTACTTGATCAATACACTATTTTGCTACTATCCTAGAACATCAATCAACTTTGGCTGCTTACATAATAACTCTACGTCTGAGAATAAAGGGAAGTGCCCAGCCAAATCATATAACCTGTATCAACAAAAAGCAGAAAATGGCTATAGTTCCAAGTTCCAACCAGGCAACCATAGAACACCGGAAAACAAAAGGTTCTACATCTTGCAAATCACTAAGATATCAGCCATCTTGTGACCAATAAAGTGGTGATAAAATACTGATATTGTGAGTTAGATGGCCACTGCCACGAGCTGTCTCAGTCACATTATGTCTACCTAATATCCGTGTGAATACAAAGATTCATTTACGTACATACACATGTACCTACTGGCCTATGGTCAAATGGCACTAATTAATCTCTAAAACCCTTGGGATGGGAGTTGGGAGTCCCTTTGAAGACAAGTGTGTGTGTGTGTGTTTCGTTTTCTATGATAACAATATACGTATGTAACTTACACTGCAGGAAAGTGGACAAACAGAATGGAAATAAATAGGCAGACATGAATTACTTACTGATGTCACTTTCTTATATATCTGAGCTGCATTGACACACTCACAATACGGATACTCAAATGTCACCAATTCTAGCAAGCACATTCCGAAGGCATATATATCTACAAGCTCATTGTATTCCTCCTCATAAAGCTCTGGTGCCATGAACTCCGGAGTACCTATATATTATATAGCACCACCCTATATCAAAAGCTTTTAATGTAATCATGACATATTACATAAGCAGAGCGCAAAATATCAAATATGTCACCAGAAAACAAATAAAATGCACTAACCAATGACACTGTGAGCAGAACGAGCCTGACGAAGAATGGCCGCCAGTCCAAGGTCCCCAATCTTCACCTCTCCTTGATTCCCGTTGACAAAAATGTTGTCACATTTCAAATCACGGTGTATAACCGGAGGGTCATGACTATGAAGGTACAAAAGTCCCTCCAATATTTGCTTAGACCACTTTTTCAACGCTCTCAGATCTACATGCTTATGTTTCTTGCGATACCTATGTAAATATCAAACACAATTATTTTTCCTGCCATATACTGATCAATATTAGAACACCTACCTACACTTAGTGTATGAGAAAAAGAAAAACAGATCAAACATACTGTCTGAGCGTTCCAGATGTGAAAATCTCAGTAATAAAGTTGATGTGCTCGTTCTTCGTATCAACCCAAGAATTGTAAAACTTAATAATGTTCTTGTGCTTAAGCGTTTTAAGCAAATGAACTTCCGAGTATAGCCGTTCCAGCTCTTCGGGGCTCCTTAAGAAATCAGAAACCTTTATTTGATTCCATGCTACTTCAATTCCTTCCAATTCATCAAAAGCTTTGTATCTATATTCCAACATCAATCAAGGATCGAACAATACCCGTTCTTTGATTTAATAATATCAAACCTCAATCAAGTTCACCTACTGGATTACCGTGATAGTTGCACATCCAATTAATTTAGCTGAACCAATGATTTTTTTACTTTTATTTTTTGGACATACCACGTTCCTCTTAGGAACCAACTAAAAGCAGATACTTTAAAACTAATATGTTAGAAAAACGAGTTTACCCATGCCCAAATGCCTCAGACTAATCATAAACTACCTCACCTAGCCAGCCAGCCAACCAATTGATCTATCTTTACCAAGGAACTTTCTAAGGAATCAGGTTCCTTTTTGATTGAATAAAAAGACTTGCCCTCCCCAGATAACTTAAACATGGAAAATCACATCCATCTACCCATTAACCCATTTTTCACTCGGAAAGCAATTGAACCCGATTTATATTTTCCAAATGCCACGTCTCCTAAACCAGTTAAACTACACGTCAGGTATTAAAAATAACTACACATGAGAGGTAAATCAAGCTAGCCTAAGTCTAATGACCAACTAATCCACCTTCACCAAGGAAAATTCTTTTCTGATACAATGACGTTCCTTTTTGCCTCCTTGCCTCCGGTAACCACAGCTACTTTCTAGATATCGCATTTCCGGAATCAATTAGACTACATCCCAAAAAAATTATGGATAGACTTAATAACACTTAAAGTTTGATTTTAAGTACTTAACTATTAGAGAATAAAAAAAACAATTACTATAAAAACAAGAGATGTATATAGATAAACAAAAAAGGATACACTTTTTTAAAGGCACCTTTACCCAGCACTTCTTTATACTGCAAAATTAAACAATATTTCATATTTTTCAACTAAAACAGAGATATCTACATACAAAATCTGAATCTATACATTTAAGCTAAATATTAATAAAATAATCAATAAATATATTAAAAATACACTAAAAATTAAAATAATATACTGACCCGGCCATATCGACCAGAAGGATCAATCTCAACGAAATCAGTATCGGCGTCATCTGCTTCATGTTCAGATGATTCTAGTCCCATTTTCAACCCTGATTTCACCAAAACCCTAGTTTTTTTTATTTTTTCTATAAAAAAATTATAACTTTATTTAAATTCACGTAATAATTTTTTTATTACAATTTCACGTGATTTGTGATCGCCTGTGACCTAATTTTGAACTCAGGGTTTCCAATTCTGATATATATATATATAAGTATGTATATGTGTATGTGTTAGTTTAATTAAATTAAATAAAAAAGAAGAAATGAAATTGGAAAAGAAGCTGGAAATGAAGAAAGAGTTTGTGTGAAAGATCCAGAAGTACGAGGGAGGAGAATGAGCTAATGTTATTTTAAGATCAAGAGTAAATTACACTTTTCGTCCCTAAAGTTGGCACGTTTTTCACTTTTGATCCCTAAATTTTAAAAATTACAATTTTGACCTTAAAGTTGGCCAATTTTTTCAATAATCGTCCTTTGGCCATACGGCGTTAAAAAATGGCCGTTAACGTGCGCACGTGAGGGCACTAATGTAATTTCACCTTACACCGAGGGACGAAAAGTGAAAAAATTGCTACTTGAGGGACGAAAAGTGAAAAAATAGCTACTTGAGGGACGAAAAATGAAAATCATGCAAAAAATATATCAACGTGTTTCTGTCTTTGTTCCTTCCTCCCTTCCTTCCTGTTTCTTCTTCTTCAAACATACTATCCCAAAATCAAACAACCTAAAATCACAACAACATCAATCACCTTATGATAATAATCCAATTAACATATTAACGTTTTTCAATCATGTCTCCACACTTCCCTGTTTTCAACTATCATTTCCCCACACACATGCTCATGCTCCATAACATTAGCTTTTAGTACAAATAAATATTTTCAACAAAATCACCAAACGAGGTATCATTCATCTTATAGTACAAATGGGCACAACAACCTGCACTTCTTAAACTAATGAATCCTAATCAAAGAATAATTTTGCTATATCACTGCCTTCTTCTAAAATAAAATTAAAAAAAATAAGAGTTGTTGATCGGTTACTTCGGCAATGGCAAGATTGGTCAAGTCGGCAAATGGCTTATTTTTGCAGAAAAAGCGATGAACAGTTATGGTGTCTGGAAAATGATGAATTTCAGAAGAACAACCCGTCGGAAACTGCAAAACCACGTCGGAAAAGAATAGAATGTCACCGGAAAACTTTAAATCACGATTATTCTCTCGATCCTCCGAATTACGACTCGAAACCGGTTGCAACCAACTCTACATTCAATCGCGAACAATCCTTGACCAAAAAAATTCAGATTCAAAGCTCGCCGGAAAACATGTCAGGTCGCCGGAAAAATTAAATCTCCAATAACTTTTTTGTTTCTTCGAATTACCACTTGAAATCACCACCAATCTTCTCAAAACTTGATCCCGCACAAACCCTGGGCAACAATTGATTTGATCTATACTCTCTGGAAAATTCAATTTCTCACCGGAAAATTCAACCGCCGTCCAAACTCACCAAATCCGAAATATGAAACTATCAAAATGATCAGAATAAAGATCGGTGGCTGCTTTTGTTGTTGACTTTTTTGATTTCCATGATCTTCGCGTTTCACTAACAAATATATATATATATATACACACAGAGATATAGATATAAATTTATTTTTCGTTTTTCGCATGATTTTCATTTTTCGTCCCTCAAGTAGCTATTTTTTCACTTTTCGTCCCTCAAGTAGCAATTTTTTCACTTTTCGTCCCTCGGTGTAAGGTGAAATTACATTAGTGCCCTCACGTGCCTCGCACGTGCGCACGTTAACGGCATTTTTTAACGCCGTATGGCCAAAGGACGATTATTGAAAAAATTGGCCAACTTTAAGGTCAAAATTGTAATTTTTAAAGTTTAGAGATCAAAAGTGAAAAACGTGCCAACTTTAGGGACGAAAAGTGTAATTTACTCTAAGATCAAATCTAATCTTCTAATTTCAATAATATAAAGTTTGAATTTGGATGCATTATGAAAAGTCAATTCGGGGAATTTAGTTACACACGTTAAATTAATAATTAAATAAGATTATATTAATTTGTGATTATAAAAATAATTAAGTTATACTAATCACCCTAAAACTATGTTTCTATGTCGATAAATAATAACTAGAAGAGTTGCGGCGGTGGTAGCGGCGGTGATGGAGGTGGCGGCAGTGGTGGCGATGTAATGACAGCGGTGGTGGTGGGGTAATGACTAGTGGTGGCGCGCGACTAGTAGTGGCGCCGATGGCGTTGACGACGAGTGGTGTAAGTTATTGATGTAATCTGGTTATGAGAAATTGTTGAATGTTGAAAACTTAAAATTCTAAAAAGTGAGATTTGCTTTATAATACTATAAAAGAACACCGGCACGACGCGGCGGCAGCGACGAGTGGTGGTGGTGGACAGGTGGTTGTGGCGGCGGGCAGCGACGAACAGTGTAGATTATTGATGTAAAGGAGTATACTAGTTATTTTAGTAGTAAAGGTAGACGTTGTAAATTAAGTTCATTAAGAGTATTATAAATATTTCAAGTATGAAATTTTAAAATAATGAATAAAAGAGAATGACATTTTGATGTTATCAACTACTTAATTGAGAAAATGAAAGAAATAAATATTTTATAATGTAGTATAAATATAGATAATATAGATATAAAATGAATATAAAAGATATTTGCTGATTTAAAAGTTGAATAACTACAATTTTTATCAATAAGGTAAAATGATCTACATTTACAAAGTTTACATCAACCACTCATATATAAATAAATAAAAATAAATTTACAAAAAACTATGGGATGGTTTAAAATATGAATTCTTGGTTATAAACATATTATCTCTACTCTCTAATAAAGAGAGTACCCTTTTTTTCCATTAAACTTTTCAGCTTTTGAATTACCAAATATGCTTTTACTATAATAAATAAACATTACTATCCATTAATCCATTGAATGTCCCAGAATACCCTTACCTCTCTTATCCCCTAACGGCCTAACCTAGCGTTATCTCACACACACAACAAAAAATACAAACATCACACATTCACCCAAATAACATCGCCATTTAACTGCCGTTTTTAAAAGATGTCGTTGTAAGGCGCGGGTATCCTTCTAGTATACACGAATGCATCATGCATATTTATTTCCATTCAACGTAAATACGTAAAATATATTCATCAGCTTACATCAAAAGATATTTAAATATTCGACGTATATATAAGACAAATATTTTTGTTTCTATGATCTTACTAATCCTCAATATTTATAAAAATATGTCTTTTAATAAAAACTTAATTTGCTTTTGAATATACAACATCCTATAAATGTAAAGATTATGAACATCCATATATGATGCACATGTCGGACACAACATGATAAGTGCTCACCAAACAAGTATTGCTTTTCCATTTGATGTTTATTTGAGATTTGGTTTTGATCAATGATAATTAATGGGACCTAAAGCCTCCAATAACAAGCAATACAATACGAGTAGCATCTAATTGCTTCATTAGAAAAAATTTATCTATCACTATCACACATGATATACAAACCAATACGAAAATTTTTCACCAAAATAAAATTTGATGATGTCTTTTTTGAACGTGTGAAATATGTGTGAAATATGTGATACATTTGATGTTGTCTTTATTCAAAAAGGGAAGGTTGAAGCTTAGTTAGCTAGGGGATTAGGGCGGTAGGGCTGCTGTGATACATATATTTTTATTTTTTTTTTATTTTTTAACGTGTGAAATATGTGATACATTTGTTTTTGGCATCTGCTCATTTCGGTTTCAGCCACTGCCATTAACTTGTTTGATCGGCTTTATTGATTTACTAACTTGGGTCTTGGGCTTAAGTTAGGTGAGCCGTATGGCTTTTTTGGATGGTAAGAAAAGACTGGACCATGTTGTTGTGGCCCATGATGTTGTTTTATATAAAAACTTATATACGACTCATAAAGTCATAATCATAAGTCTAAATACAATGGCGGAAATAGAGCACAATAAGAGCTGAAATCACCATACCAACTTTTTGGACCGGTCAGGTTGTTAATAATTAGCTATTTATATGGCAGCCATCAAATTATATGACAGATTACGTATTTTATTTTGAACTTTTGTCCTGTCCCCTCTTAAGTTCGGCTTATACCTAAGTGTAATAAGAAGACTGTTTGAGCATGAATTGTCAAACTCAATTACAAAAGGGGTTTAACCATGAAAACCATTATAATCTCCTATCATGTAGTGCAAACCTACTAAATTCTTCGCGAATCTAAGGTGAATAATGGTTTTCCTAGAGAGATGTATCGATCTCTGGAGGATATTGAATGTTTGATGATTTTGATGATGATTGATTGATTGAGAGAGAATTGAATGAATATGCGTGTGTTATAAATATGAGAATGAATATATGAATGATCTGACATCCAATCATTGGGTATTTATAAGCACCCAATTAGGTTACATCGTATTTTGGGCCGTTGTCAGATTTGGGCCTTCATTATTAGGACCTGACCCAAAATGACGAGGAATAGAACCTTCGAGAGAGACGTTATGACAAGTGTGTCGAGGAGAGTGGTCATAGCCACGTCATCGTATTCCTTGGTCATTCTTGATATTTTCAAGGAGAGGTTTCCCGACCATAAGTATATTCGTATATATACTTATATAAGTGCTGGGAAATTAAACGTATTTATAGAGACATGTGTTTATATCCCACATGTAAATAATGAGAGGTGGGAGATTCCTTTTGCATCTACTCTCGACTAGGCTTCTCAAGGTTCACCTCCGACATGGCTTTCGGCCTGTGGGGCTCTTGCTGGGCTGTCGTGGACCATATTCATTTTTATTAGGTCAAGAGGAGACATACATATGTATATATATGACTCTCGACTGATTTCCTCAAGGGAGCATATCTCTCGCTACATATACTCCAGGAGGGAGTTAAGGAAACACTAAAGGAAGGAGTTAACTTTCACTCCGGTTTCTCTCTCCTCAAGAGTTACTCTCGGCTGGGTCCCACTACTCACTCTCGGATATCTCTTTCTTCTCTTCACTCTCGTCGAGATTCGTTCTCACCAAGAGTTATTCTCGGCCGAAGTGAACTTTCTTCCCGGAGTGAACTTTCTTCCCGGAGTGAACTTTCTTCCCGGAGTGAACTTTCTTCCCGGAGTGAACTTTCTTCCCGGAGTGAACTTTCTTCCCGGAGTGAACTTTCCTCCCGGAGTGAACTTTCTTCCCGGAGTGAACTTTCTTCCCGGAGTGAACTTTCTTCACCTCCTTTCCTTCCTTTCACTCTCGATATATATATACATAAATATGTATAAATGGTTCTTGGCTGCTTCCTTTTCGATCCCTTCCCTCCTTGAGGTCTCGATCCACTTTATCTATATATAAATTAAGGTTAGGGTTTACTCCCTACCTCATTAAGTCCCCCAAGTTCAAGGGTATAATTTATCCTCAAAAATTTAGGCTTGAACTTAATCGATTTTCTTTGTTGTGTCTCCGAAATCTCCCTTTCTTCTAACTATTTGAAAGAACCCGAACTCATTTTAGGAAAATAAGAGATTTTTTTTTTTTATAAGCCCCCACTGCGCCGCAGTGGAGGTGTACACCTCCCACTGCGCCGCAGTGGGAAGTTACGGAAGCAGACGACCAAACTTCCCCACTGCGCCGCAGTGGGGTGGAAACACTCCCACTGCGCCGCAGTGGGATATTTCGGACCTCAGCCTGCAGTTTTCCTGCAGGTCTAAAACTTGTGAAAATCATAATCCAAACTTCAATCTTGCACAACCTTTTACTAGTCATATTCAAACCTTAAATCCCTTTACCCAACTTTAAAATGAGTTAAAGATACGTGATTTAAAATCCCGAAAGCTTTTATTTGATCAAGTGTAGCATTTACAACGAAACGGGTCAATTACCCAAGTTGACACATTACAAAAGACGACATTCAAAATTGGAAATTTCGGCATGACCCATTCGTAAATCATCATCCAAACCTGTTACGGATTATGAGTTCTCCAAAACACATTTAAACAAAATCAATACATTACGACTACAAAACGACCCATTTAAAATACCCAAAAACTCGAGTCTAACCCTAGACATCATAATAATTTTCCAAAAGGACAAAACAAGAGTACAAAGAGCCGATAGTTCAAAGGGGTCACTATGGGTCCTATTACCAATTCCATTATCCGCATTTAGCTAAAGCAATCAATATCCAAAAAGCATCTTTAACTTCAATCTTTACATTACTTACTTTCTTCCGCATCCGGGACAACCTATAAAAAGGGTAAACAACTAAAAAGTAAGCAAAGCTTAGTGAATAATCTTGCATACGTTTATACCTACGAAGGAGGGCAATGCACAAGGACTGTTGCATATAGACTATGACACCGTCGTGTCATATCTATAATACTCACCTTGCACGCTAAACAACATATATGGATCCATTAGAGAATATCGGGGTTCTTAGGCCCCGAGAGGTTCTTAGGCCTTTTCTCAAAACAACAATAGGGGTTCTTAGGCCCCGGAGGTTCTTAGGCCTCATAACATTTGACCCCACCCGGGTCTAGCCAAATCAATTACCACACATGAATATCACATTTCAACATGATGTGGTCAATTGACCCAACGTAAACATAAAGGTATGCAAGAGTACTCACCTCCTCCGCGACAACCAAAATCATAAATCAACAAGACCGCAAGTACACAATACGTATGCCTTAACCTAGCAATAGTTCACAATTTACACATATAAGGTCATCAAGACCCACCAGCCACCCAATGACCCATTTCCCCCCCCTTATCCCTTTCTCCCCCTCTCATTCTCATTTCTATCTATCTATCTCTTTCTCTCTTTCAAAAACAAAGCAAGATCATTCTTCTCTTCTCCCTACCATCTACTTAGTGTTTAGAAAGGGTATAACACTAGATTCATCGCCATCTATACCACATTATCGTCATATCGAAGAATCAAAGGTGGAAGTCTTGCATTTTGTCCATTTGACCTAATTTCGGGTTCTAGCTCAAGGAGAAGTTTTGGTAAGTCAAATTCATCCCATTTATACCTATTTATGTTTGTTTATGCATCTCTAGTCATCTTGAACATTTACAAGTCCTAAATCGGCTTAAATCTCGTTTTAGGTCAAATTAGGGTTCAAATTAGGGTTTGAAGGTTTTGGGTATGATTTTGATGTTTTGGTTGAATTTGTGGATTGGGTTATGTTTATTTATGGTTAATGATGTTTGTTTATGCTTCAAAACAGGCTAAAAGTCTTCACAAGTCGTTTTGGTAAGGTTTGGGTTGGATTTGGGGGTTTTTGGTTCGTGTTCCTACATAAACTGCAGGTGTTGGCTGCAGGTTGTGGCCACTGCGGCGCAGTGAGCCCTACCCTTGCTCACTGCGGCGCAGTGCCATACTTCTGGTCCTGGTCTGACTTAGCCACTGCGGCGCAGTGAGACTTGGTTTTGGCTCACTGCGACGCAGTGGATAGTTACTGGGAAAGTACGCGCGTCGATTTTCAAACGTTAATAACTTTTGATCCGTAAGTCCAAATAAGTCGGATGACCTGTCGTTGGAATCGTAAGAGAGTCTAGTTTCTAGTAGTAACACTCTTTTTGTATGAATCTTTTGTCATTTCTAAAAAGGTTGAGTCGAATGCGTTTTGTTCCTACTCGTTTAAGTTGTAAAGGCGTTTAGGGTTTGTGACTTGACCTAATTGTGCTAAATCAACTTGTGTGAGATCGTATAGTTGACATTACGGTATTATGATGTATAAATATAGGTTGTGGACGTGTGGACCCCATTACTTGTGTGTAATCTTATACTAGCTTCATTGCCAGACAAGGTGAGTTTTGTATCTCCCTACTCGCTTGAGATTCGGGCTGAAAAGTGTAAATCTGGTGTGTTTACTTGCATTTATTGATATATTGATTGTTGACTTGATTGTTAGATTGATGTGACGTTTTTCTTTCATTTGATTGATTTGGGTTATGTCTCCGTTAATTATTACATATATATATATTAGGATAGACGTACATACATGGAAGTCGGTTATGCCTTCATTGGGTTTTAGATGTGGTGGGAAGGCTGCGGGTGACCCTATATATAAGCATCTGGGACTTGAAGAAAGTAGAATCCTCTGAAGTATATGTACGTATAGTTGGTTTAAATTGTGAATAGTGGTTTATGATTGATGAATGTTGATAGTAGGCTTATGGTTGATGAATGTGATAGTTGGCTTATGTTTGAGGAATGTTGATAGTTGGCTTATGTTGGATGAATATTGATTGTTGGCACAGGTTCATCGTATATTGATTGATGGCACAGGTTCATCGTATATTGATTGTTGGTTTATGATTTATGCATTTACATTTGATTGTAAGCATTGCATACATCGTTGATGAGCCCTCGGCAGGGATTGCCGACATCCTGGTGCATAGATGTATGCACCCATTTTGGATGTAGAACGTGACCCCGAGTATATAGACATATATATCTCGATGATTTTGAGATACAGCCTTGTTCATTGTAATGACAGAAGGGTATCGTTGCATAAGTGACGGAGATCACGCATAGGATAGGCATGTTGGCTTATTCATGCATTGGCACTTACTTTGATTCATATATCATTTGTGCATTCTCATCACACATTTACTAGTCTTGTGTAATCTTGTTGTTGGACGATATTGTGTTGCTTAGAGGCTCGCTGTAAGTCATGCCTAGCCTCTATTCGTATATTGTGATTATTATCGTGGGTTCTTTACGAACCATTACTACGAACTCACCAACCTTGTGTTGACTATGCTTAGTACACTTTTCAGGTAATCAGGTTTCCAGGGCGTGGAGTTTAGTTGCTTTGCTTGCTGTGAACCCGGACCATGGACTTTATGAATCAAGGATTCATTGGCCTCCTTTTTGCATTATACTTAGGATCGTTTGCCATCTTTGGATGTTATTATGTTAACTTTGATGGCTATTTGCTCCTGTTGTATTTTGTTACTTGCTTCGTTACGTTTTGGATTCATCGAATCTTTAATTGCATTTAGTTTGTTCTATTGTAATTCCACCTGGTGCTATGTGTTTTCCGTGATATTCCGAGCCTCGGCTTGGGGTGTTACAGAATGGTGGCCCATTCGTGGTCGTAGAGAATTAGGCGGTTTGACCTAGACTACGGCTTAAGTTAAAACTCTTCATATAGCATGCATGGTTAGGAATTCATGTGCAATGTGAATTATGTGAATCCCCGTGTGAGTTCGTAGTTAAGACCTATTGTATGATAGCTTGAATTCAATGTGATGAATGTGGAATTGTAGTTAATATGGGTTGTTGTTGTTAATTGTTGGAACTAATGTGATGATTTAGGGCAAAATGATGGGATGCCATTAACTTAGTATAATATTGTGGCAACCCTAAAAGAACCCGATCAACTCTTTTATGGTTACCCGATATTATAGCAAGTTCATGACATCGTGGATTGCGCACGTGTGGCTTAAAGTATAATAAGGAACCGATATGCTTAATAGAAGTTGATTAGGTGGAAGGTTAGCCGTTGGTACACCTTGTATACATACCCGGTCAATAACTAGAGAGCATATCGAATTCGGATTATACTTTGAATCATTCGTGTTAGTTGTTGATTGCATGACGTAATGAGCATGATTACTTGATGTTATGATATGTAAAAATCCCTTATGATGCTAACACTTTTGCCTTAGCATAATGTTATGAAATGAGTATGTGGTATCGGTATGAGAGCATTGACTACTTGTGTGACTAACATGTGAGCATTTGAGACTAACTCTCGGGTCAACGTGTCACTTGTTTTATAGAAATGGCGAGACCCAGGAGAACCGGAACGAACTATAGGGCTGAAGAGGAAGAACCTCAACCGGAAGCCCAACCGGAGGTACAAGGAGGTAGGGGCCGTGGTAGGGCCGTGGTAGAGGGCGTGGTAGGGGCCAAGGAAGGGGTCGTGGTGAGGTCCCTGAGCCAAACATGGCCGAGGTGATTGCTCAAACGATCGCCAATATCATGCCAACCATTATTGCTCAAGTCACGGCAAATCTTGGGCAAAATAATGTGGCTCAAAACAATGAAGCCCCAGAAAACGTAGATAACGAAAATGCTCAACCCCATGATGTAGAAAATGAAGAAGAGGGACCAGTGGGTGTTAATGTCGGAATGCCCATGAATAATCAATATGGGGGATACCGTCAAGGGTGCATATTTAAAGATTTTAAAAGTTGTGGGGCACCGGAGTTCGATGGGAAGGGGGTCCCACGGAATGTATAAGATGGTTTGAGGCGATTGAAGCGGTGATTGAAAGGAGTCATTGCACCTATGATGACCGGATTTCCTATGCATCCGGCATGTTTAGGCATGACGCCTTGAGTTGGTGGAACCAAGAAATAACCTTGGGACGGACTCATAACTTGGAGTGGATCGACTTCAAGAACAAAGTAAAAGCAAAGTTTTGTCCTCCGTATGAACTACAAAACTTAACCATTGAATTTGCAAATCTCAACATGGAGGGAGCCGACTACAAGGGCTATGTGAGACGATTTCAAGAGTTGTCCACCCTCATTCCTCACTTGGTGGGTACCGAGTCACAGGCCATCCAGAAGTTTGTATTGGGCTTGAATCCTCAAGTCCGATCTTATGTAAACTCCAACATGCCTACTTCTTTGGCTAATGCGGTCAACCAAGCCGGGAGTGTGACTGAAGATTTATTGAGATGTGGTGTTTGAGTAAATCCTCATCAAGACATAAGATAAGGTTTCCATTCCGAAGTCTTTGCTGCTGTTAAAGGATTTCTTGCTACGCCCCTCTTCCTGATGCCTTTGCTTTGTGCATGGATTCCTTCTCAAGCAAGAGGAAAGAAGTGGGAGAGTCGAGCGGGGTGAAGAAAGTGGGGAGGTTTGACCCCAAGAATGTAAATAGGGGTAGAATAATGGCGGCGGTGGAGCCAACTAGGAAAGCTTTCCCGGGACCCTATCCCTTCTGTGGGAGATGCAACCAACATCACCCCGCCAATGCCCAATGCAAAGCATGCTATAATTGTAACCGAGTCGGGCACCTCTCCAGAGATTGTAGAGCTCCAAGAGCGGGCCCAATGAATGTGGCTCCTGTTCGGGCCGTTCCTCCTCAAGGTAACCAAAGAAGAGGCGAATGTTTTGAATGTGGTAGCCGTGACCACTACCGTAATAATTGTCCTCGATGGGTGGGGCAACAAGTGCAAGTAGCCGTCCACCCCAACCAACTACAAATGGTCGGGCCTAATCAAAACCGGGGACAACAAGGCCACCAAGTGCAACCACGCGGCCGAGCCTTTGCGGCCAATGTAAATGAAGCTCGCAATGACCCCAACGTAGTAGCAGGTACTTTTCTCCTTAATGGTCTCTATGCAACCGTCCTATTTGATTCCGGGGCCGATCATAGCCTCGTGTCTTCTAACTTTGTTCCTTTGATTGATGTGCATCCATGTGCTCTAAACTATGTGCTTGACATTGAAATGGTAAATGGGTCACTAACTAGAATTAGTCAAATACTTCGGGAATGTGTCTTGACTTTAGAAGATGTCGACTTCTTCATTGACCTTATGCCTCTTGACATTGGTAGTTTTGATATTATAGTGGGTATGGATTGGTTGACGGCGGTGAATGCAACCATTGATTGTGGCGAGAGGGTTGTTAAGATACCTTTGGCTAACGGTAAAATTCTTAGGGTTCAAGGCGAAACCTCCGATTCCTCAAATTCTAAAGTCTTTAGTGCTACCATCTCAAAGGTAGAATTGAAGACCGTCCCTATCGTTTGTGACTTTCCGATGTTTTTCCGGATGACTTACCGGGGTTACCTCCGACCCGTGAACTTGATTTTCGTATTAATCTTATTCCCGAAGCCGCGCCCGTAGCAAAAGCCCCATATAGACTAGCTTTAACCGAAATGCAAGAATTACAAGCTCAACTCAAGGAACTCCAAGAGAAGGGTTTCATTCGCCTAGTCAATCTCCTTGGGGTGCTCCTGTTCTCTTCGTCAAAAAGAAAGATGGGTCCTTCAGAATGTGTATCGACTACCGAGAATTAAACAAGCTCACAGTGAAGAACCGGTATCCTCTCCCAAGAATTGATGACTTGTTTGATCAACTTCAAGGAGCTAAGCACTTCTCAAAAATCGATCTTCGCTCGGGTTATCATCAACTCCGGGTACATGAAGATGACATCCCCAAAACGGCTTTTCGCACAAGGTATGGTCATTTTTGAATTCACCGTAATGCCTTTTGGGTTGACTAATGCACCGGCGGTGTTCATGGACTTGATGAACCGGGTGTGTCAACCATACTTGGACAAGTCTGTCATTGTATTCATTGATGACATACTTGTATACTCGAAGACGAAGGAGGAGCATGTTGAGCACTTGCGTGAAGTGCTTGAATTACTAAGGAAGGAGAAATTGTACGCAAATTTTCCAAGTGTGAGTTTTGGTTGGAAGAGGTCCACTTCCTTGGTCACGTAGTGAGCAAGGATGGTATTCATATGGACCCAAGCAAGATTGAAGCGGTCAAGAATTGGAGAAGACCCGAAACGCCATCCGAGATCCGTCAATTCCTTGGATTGGCGGGTTACTATAGAAGATTTATTGAAAATTTCTCCCGTATTGCACAACCACTCACTCTATTGACTCAAAAAGAGAGAAATTTTGAATGGAGCGAAAGACAAGAGAACGCCTTCCAAACACTTAAGGATATGTTATGTGATGCTCCTATTTTGACACTACCGGATGGGATCGAAGATTTTGTTGTTTATTGTGATGCTTCGGGGCAAGGGTTGGGTTGTGTTCTTATGCAAAGGGGTAAAGTCATTGCTTATGCCTCTCGTCAATTGAAGGTGCATGAGAAGAACTACCCGACACATGATTTGGAATTGGGAGCGGTGGTGTTTGCTTTGAAGTGTTGGAGGCATTATCTCTATGGCACCAAATGTGTGATTTATACCGATCACAAGAGTCTCCAACACATCTTTAACCAAAGTGAATTGAATATGAGGCAAAGACGTTGGTTAGAACTATTTAGTGATTATGATTGTGACATCCGTTATCACCCGGGCAAGGCAAATGTAGTAGCCGATGCCTTGAGCCGAAAGGAGAGAGTGAAGCCAAGACGGACTAGAGCTATGAGCCTCACGGTAGGGCCAAATATTCGTGATCGGATCATTGAAGCCCAAGTTCAAGCCACCCTACCAGAAAACTTTGGAGACGAAAGCCTAGATGGTATGGAACAACTATTTGACCGAAAGAATGATAATGGACTATACATGGTTGAAAGACTTTGGATTCCTATCTTCGGTAACTTAAGAACGCTTATTATGAATGAAGCTCATCAATCGCCTTATTCGGTCCATCCCGGGTCGGATAAGATGTACTTTGATTTGAAAGACTTGTATTGGTGGCCGGGCATGAAGCGTGATGTGGCTAAGTATGTGAGTGATTGTCTTACTTGCTTACAAGTCAAGGCCGATCACAAGAAGCCACCCGGATTGTTGGTACAACCGGTGATGCCCGAATGGAAGTGGGAGCATATTTCAATGGACTTCATTACTAAGCTACCGAAGACAAGAAGCGGCCGTGACACGATTTGGGTGATAGTAGATCGGTTAACGAAATCGGCTCACTTTTTAGCCATTCGTGAAACCGATAGATTTGACACTTTGGCTCGTTTGTACATCAAGGAAGTAATATCTAAGCATGGAGTGCCGATTTCTATCATTTCTGATAGAGATGCCCGTTTCAAATCGAATTTTTGGAAAGCCTTTCAAAAAGCCATGGGTACTCGACTTGACATGAGCACGGCGTTTCACCCTCAAACGGATGGGCAAACCGAGAGAACCATTCAAACACTTGAAGACATGTTGAGTGCGTGTGCAATTGATTTCGGTGGAAGTTGGGAAGACCATTTGCCGCTAGTTGAGTTTTCATATAACAATAGCTATCATGCTACTATTCAAATGGCGACCTTTAAAGCATTGTATGGTAGGATATGTCGTTCTCCTCTAGCTTGGGCGGAAATTGGAGAGAGTCAACTTATCGGGCCAGAAATTGTGAGTTGAAACGACTAAGGTAATATCTCAAATTAAGGAGAAGTTGCAATTGGCCCGTGAACGTCAAAAGAAGTATGCCGACGTGAGGCGAAGACCGTTGGAGTTTGAAGTTGGTGATTATGTACTTTTGAAGGTATCGCCTTGGAAGGGTGTTGTACATTTTGTGAAGCGGGGAAAACTTGGACCAAGGTATGTTGGTCCTTTCAAGATTCTTGAACGGGTTGGGAAGGTTTCTTATCGGCTAGAATTGCCTCAAGAGCTTAGCGGTGTGCATGGTGTGTTTCATATTTGTAACTTGCGCAAGTGTTTGGCGGATCCTACATATCATGTGCCTATGGACGAAATTAGGGTTGATTCGAATTTGAACTTTGTTGAAGAGCCGGTAGAGATCTTGGACCGCCAAGAAAAGAAACTCAAGAGTAAACGCTACACGATTGTGAAGGTTAGATGGAATGCTAGACGTGGAGCCGAGTTCACTTGGGAGAGAGAAGACCATACGAAGTCTAAGTATCCGCATTTGTTTGATAATTAGGGTTTTGTTGAATTTCGGGACGAAATTCTTTCAACGGGGGAATAATGTAACATCCGTAAATTTGACCCGTT
>CM067175.1:77117235-77121468 GCA_034093135.1 Erigeron breviscapus | reverse complement strand
TGGCTTGATTGTTACATTGACACCATTGATAGTACCACTATGTCTTCTGGTTGACATGATCTGGGAGTAATAGCTTCTTGCTTCAGATTCATTTGTTATTTTTATACTCCCAGCACCAGCAGCCAGTACAGCGGACTTGATGTCTTCATTAGATACCTCGCCAGTTGGTTCAACAAATGTGCTAAGGTCAGCATCTCTTGTCAGTGGTCTTCTTGGTTGAGAAATCCTTCTTGGTGGATTCAAAACCCTTTTTCACAACCTTCTTAACATGTTCAATTCTTTTTAGAATCCCACTGTCCCTATTCTCCTTAGCCTTCTCCACTGATATGTTCAAACTTCTGGCATCGAATTCAGCTTCATCATCAGGATAGTGTCTGTCCAGTTCTACATCAAGCATTTCTTTCAACTGGTCAACTATCCTGGGATCATGCTTAACTCTGGCATACTCCTCCTTAGTGATTCCCAAAAGATTGGCCTCATATCAAGCAGTTTGATCTGTGTAAGATGTGCTCTGGCTTCAACTTGGTTGGCTTGTTTCATCTTCTTTCTTTCTTTAATTTGATTACCAAGTCTGGCCAGTTGTTTGCTTACACTATCAGAAACTGGAGGAAGTACATCAGCATTGCCAGTTTCTAACATAGGAATATCAGTGGCCGGCTGGGCAGATGTATCAACAGTTAAACCTTTTTCCTTATCCAACACATTCCCCCTAACAACTTGCTCACCAGCTTCAGTACTGGACAACCCGGATCTTAAATTTCAACTTCTTGGAGACTTGGAGAGAATGAACACTTCAAAACCCTAAATTCTTGCAAGATGAAGATTATTATTATTATGGTTTATGTTACTTGGTTAATCTAGCAACAAATCAAGTATTTATTATGAATTTATGGGGGAAATTTGTGGTAGATGAAGGTAGAAGAAAGGGAAATGAATGAGGGGGGAGAGATAGATAAGACTTTTGGTAAAGTAAAAGAAAATGAGTGGGTGAATGTGTAAGGGGGGGGGTGAGGGCCGGCCATGGTGTCTCATTTTTGAGGCCCCGCTCCGCTAATTTCGACAAATAGCTAAACGTTAACCATTTAAACGCTAAAACAAAACCGTAAACACCAATAAACTAAACGTTACTTTAATACATAACAAAACGTTCGATAATTCGTATAAACCAACAAAGTTGCCCACATTCAATTACGTTAAATTTACAAGTCAACTAAAGTCAAAAAAAACAAAATCATGGATGTTACACTTTTTCATATGTTTGAATTCATATATATTGTTTGAATTTGGGTTTTGATGGATTAGTATATGAATGCTGAATGTATTTTGTATAGTTGAACCTTTTGCAGATTTGATGGAATTTGATACATATAATGAGTTTGTTTATGTTTTGGATTTTGTTCTGTAGTGGAATAAGCGGAAACTTTAGTTTCGGTTTAAAATTTTTGGTTTTCATGTAGCTACAATTCTAAGGAAGAATCATAATATTCTTCCGTGAAACTGTTTACGATTCTAAGGAAGAATCGTAAAATTTTTGGATTTTGTTCTGTCCTCAGAATCATCTCATGATATCAACACCTCATTTCTTCTCACTACTTCCCACACACGTATAGTCAACGTTTTACCACATTTACCACTTAAAATTCAACCACATTTCCAACCATTTCCTTTTCATCTCCTTCCTTTCATGTCTTACATTAATCAATGCGAATACCGTCAAATGAACACGTCGGCATCATGATATATACAATTATGTTCCGGACCATAATTCTAACTATATCATTGCTCCCACGTGTACCTTTAACTATATTCACACATCATAATGTCCAACATTTCCTTCACAATCCATCATGCATAATTATACTAACTACAAACACATAATAAACACACATTTCACATACACATATAAACATAAGTATCATCGATTAATCTACTAAGGAATTACTTGGTTAGGTATCTCATCATCACACTCATCTTCCACAGTAGTCATTTGATATGCACGAACCTTGGCTTTTTGAACATCATCCTTCTTCGCATCATCTTTCCATTGAGGACAATCAACAATCAAATGCCCCGTCTCACCACACTTATATCATCGAATATTATCCCTGCAACTAGAAGCAACATGTCCCTGCTTACCACACCTATCACATCTTTTAGTTTTTTCCGAACACGGTCCACTATGATGAGCTCTACAAACTGAACACCATTGTCTCGCTTTACATGATCTTCGCCCTCATAAGTCGAACCATTCTTAAACTTCTCTCCCGAATCTGACGACTCATCCGACCTTCTCTTGAATCCACTATTCTTGTCATCAACAGTCTTCACAACTACCTTCTCGAACTTATAATCATCATCCAACTTCTTTGATTCCTTAATAGCACCCGCAAGAGTAGTATGTTGTCTACAAATACCCCGATAACTAGCCGAAATACCATCCACATATGCAGCAACCAAAACATCGACCATCCAACATTCTATCAACCTCTTACTCCAATCTTGAACTTCCTTGTTCTTCCTTTTAAACTCAAACTTTGTTTCGTCAACTTTTACAAACACTTTCTCAACTTGAACCACTACAACTTGCATCACATACATGACATTTCAAACCTCTTTTCCTTTATGGTCCTTGTATCTAACCCGATGGGTTGGACTCGATACGATGAATTCTATTTAACCTGATACTCCACTTTCAATCACCACTCTTAGAATATATCGCACCATACACAACACAACGACACAATTTATTCTACCGGGAATTTGCACATTACCTTAAGAGATCGTCTATTGTAGCAACAAATACATTTATCGATGTAGGAAGCGAGAAAAGTGAAGGAATAAGGCAAACCGTCATAATCATATACATATCAACAACAAATACATGTTAAGCCTTAATCTTACTCTCACACTCAACCCATCCCGTCCTACATGCATTTCATCTTAAGGCTAAAGCATTCCTACTTAAGCCTATCATTTCTCATACGGTTTAAGTCCAAATCCTATGGCTTTGTTCGGTCTTTGGTTCACTTAAACCATTTCTCTGATACCAACTTGTAACACCCGTCATTTTAAAAACCTGGATTTCAAAAACTTTTGCCAAACGGCGTTTAAAACGTAGCGGAAATAGGATCACTTAAAAACTGCCCCAACCGAAACGGTTGGTACGTTTCATAAACGGTGTTACTAATAGCATCATCAAAATAATGTAAATGAAATCCAAGTCATGGCACCAACATAAATGCCATTCATCAATACATAAAACATAAGTCGTTAATAAGTAGCCAAACAATGGCTAACGGGAAGTCTAAGCATCGGGAAACTAATGCTAATCTTCCTTTATTATTCTACCCATCTCACGATCCACGCACTTCACTAGCTTATACCTGCTTATCCTGAAGGACACAACATTTTCATAAAAGCAAGTGTTAGCTAATAAAATTAGCTAAGTAAGATACACACATTTTGATAAAATGTTCTTCATTTTACTTTCATAAAACTTCGTCATATTTTACTTATCAAAACATGATCACATTACATATCATCCACGACAATCATAGTTCAACCCATACTTCCCCTTTCCCACATTGCATCACATTTCATTTCATATCAACATATACATCATATCATCATATACTCACATCTTAATCAATATCTTATATCATATCAACATAGACTTACCACTTAAACGTAACTTCATATCATAACTTGGCATACCACACATACACTTGTCACACGTATTCATATTAGCACATGTAGAGTAATTACTTCTAATTGTGCCTATCAACGATTATATCACACATATCAACATATCTTACTTAAATCTCACGTCACATTGTAATCCGACGTCTTATGTACATCTTTCTCACATATTCTTATAGGGTCAGCTTGGTAGCTTGGGTTGGGTCAGCTTGGTTAGCTTGGGTTGGGTCAGCTTGGTTAGCTTGGGTTGGGTCAGCTTGGTTAGCTTGGGTTGGGTCAGCTTGGTTAGCTTGGGTTGGGTCAGCTTGGTTAGCTTGGGTTGGGTCAGCTTGGTTAGCTTGGGTTGGGTCAGCTTGGTTAGCTTGGGTTGGGTCAGCTTGGTTAGCTTGGGTTGGGTCAGCTTGGTTAGCTTGGGTTGGGTCAGCTTGGTTAGCTTGGGTTGGGTCAGCTTGGTTAGCTTGGGTTGGGTCAGCTTGGTTAGCTTGGGTTGGGTCAGCTTGGTTAGCTTGGGTTGGGTCAGCTTGGTTAGCTTGG
>CM067175.1:77072235-77112235 GCA_034093135.1 Erigeron breviscapus | reverse complement strand
TCTTATTTACAAATTTCTTACTTTCTTGTAAATCCTTTTTTTTTTATAAATAATAGCATCTAATCGAATAACCCACATAATCGAAAGAAGTCAATATATTGGTTAGTATTCGTTAATATCCTTTTTTATATTGACTAACTCATTTTTTGAATTATATTTGCTTATTTGTAAAAAATCTCGTTTATTTCAGTTTCAGTTTCTACAAAATATAAATCCAAAAATGAGTTATTCAAAAATAAAATACAATTAAGGTATCTCCTGTTTGTGATGATATAAGAAGAAGCTTATAATGAATTCAAAAACTGAGTTTTATTTTCAATATTTTACTATTAGTTTAAAAAATCTAAAACTTTAGGAAAATATTTTAAGCTTTTTAAACATATTTTGTAGCACTACAAACAATAAAGATGTTAATTGTATTTAACTTTTTGGATTAACTCATCTTTTTAATTATATTTGATAACATTGAAACTGAAATTAAATAATTATAATTTTTTTTGCAAACAAGTAAAAATATACTTATATAAAAATGAGATATTAATAAATATTAACCAATTAATCCACCATTTTGTCTAGAAATAATACTAACAAATATATATACCAAATATATATTTATGCTAATAAATAATGAAATCAAAGCTAATACAATATTATGTTGCACTAAAGGCACTTGTCATGTTTTGGTTAGTTACTTTAATTTGGTAGTAAGGAATTTATGACCAAATGGGTAATTTCTTTTTGTAGGTGTCTAAAATTGGACATACACCTTATAAATTGACTATCTAGGTAATTTTTCCTATTATAATTACATGTAAGTTCAGGATTGCCCACGGGAATAAGTTTTGATAGTTAACTAGAAAAACCTATAAACATCGTCGGATTTAAATACGGTGTAAGAAGAACCATGAACGAGAAGACAGGCTCCTTCGGCATTAAGAATGATTTTGCAACATATACATTGAGTATATGTTGTGATCCCACCCATGAGTGGAGTTTGACCCTACTACTTAAATTTAGATCAAAGGTATCTAAATTTAAAGATTGTGCTGAAAGTCTGAAACCATTGAGTTGATCTCCAGACCAACTTGGTTTCTGGAAAAAGTGACGACTACAGAGCCAACCGGATTCCTGGTCTCTCTCTGCCGTCGTTGTCTAGAGATATGAGAAATGAAAAACCGTCAATAGAAGTTTGGTTTATTTCTCTAGTTGAAAACATAAAGCACGTTACAAAATTCAATAGATATGGAAATTCCCCGCTTAAGAAGACAATGAGTTTATCATAAAAAACCCTGCCTCGGTTGAGGATAATATTAGAGTTAGAAATTTCACCATCACCAAGTTATTGAAATTTTGTGATTTTTCCTTTCCAATTTTTACCTTTACTTTATTTCCTTTCTCTTATCCTTTGTTTTTATTTTCTTACACAGACACACCCTTTTTTACATTGAGTATATGTTGTGATCTCCAGACCAACTTGGTTTTCGGAAAAAATGACGGCTACAAAACCAACCGGATTCCAGGTAGTGTTGTTTTTTGGAGATATAAGAAATGAAAAACTGTCAACATATGTTTGGTTCATTTCTCTATTTGAAAACATAAAGTATATTACAAAAATCATCGGATATGGAAATTCCTGCTTAAGAAGGCAATGAGTTTATTGTAGAAAATTCTGTCTCAGTTGACAATAATATTAGAGTTAGAAATTTCAGCATATCCAAAATACTGAAATATGTTATTGTGTCATGTTTTAAAGCAAACATTTCCCCTATGATGGGGGAGAAGCAGAGAAGGAAAAAAAACTCTAAAAGAGAAGAAGAAATAAGGAAAAGACTTGGGCTATCTTATATTCGGGCTCTATTTTATTTTTTCCTTTTCAATTTTTACCTTTACTTTCTTTCCTTTCCTTTTTCCTTTGTTTTTTTTTCTTACACAGACATATACACCCTTTCTTAAGTTTTAAGAAGCAATGCCATGATATGCCAAACATCAAATATACAACAAAAGGAACACAAGGCATTAATTGTCAAATATAATATAAATACTTTTATTTACTAGAGTTAGAAAATCTAAAAACTTATGTGTCCGCCTTCTGCTTTTCCTCATCCATGTATCGCCCCAGTTAGTATATCAACGATTGTTTGATTATCGGCCTTGTTCAACAGAGCCCATGATCTCAATATTACCGTTTGTCACCGGACCCCAAATACACATATTACAATTCAATTTATGGCCTGGACCGTTGTTCTTCAAGTACGAGGCAATATCACGCATAACTGCGATGATCCCAAACAATGTTGGAGCCAACATGGTATATAACTTTTTACGTAGGTAAGATCGTTGGCTCATCGAATTTCTTAAGGTGGTGCACTCATCTTATCAAAAGTCAAATCGAAGATCGAGGATGATATAATGGGGACTACGATATGCCCTGAACCGGAAAAACCTATAAATATCGTCAGATCTAAATACGGTGTAAGAAGATCTGTGACCGATAAGAGAGGTTCTTCCGGTATTGAAAATGATTTTGCAACATATACATTAAGTATTAGGGGTGTTCATTGAACCGTTAAACCGGTCAAACCGGACCAAACCGGGGTATTTGGGCTGGTTTGGGCGGATTGAGTTGTAAAAGCTTGGTCTGGTGGTTTAAGGTTTGAGAAAACCGGGTTTGTTGGTCCAGTTACGGTTTGAACAAAGAAAAAACCGTAAAAACCGGACCGGACCAATATATATATAATTCACATCATGGATGCAATATATATACATGTTTACATGGTTTCATATACATGGGAGCCATACTTAATAACTTAGTATGTTCCCTCCATTACCCTTTACTTAATAACTTAGTATTACCATGATGTCCTCTCACGTAAAGTTTTGGTTTTGCTTTTGTACTGTTAGAATTTGTATGTATCTCACAGTTTTCTATTTTGCGTCCCATTTCTAAGGATCAAGTCACTTACATCACAGTAGGTCTTAAGATGTCTTAGCATATCTCTTGTTTTTGACTCTTATAGTTTTTATAATCATACTGGGTTTGTTTTAAACATCTAATTCATTTGTGGAAAAATAAACAATAGACATAAGTCATCTAAATTTACTGTGATACTACAAGCATTTAGATATGTGGCTTGACTTGCAATGGAAATAAAGGTGTTTGAATTTTGAGTGTTCTTTATGTCTATTTTTGATACAAACCTTGACAAATATACTCAAGATTATATGAAAATAAAATAACGAGAGAGAAAAAGAATTCAAAACCGTTAAACCGGCCAAACCGGACCGGCTTACATGGTCTGGTCTGGTCCGGTCTGACAACATATTTGGTCTCGTTTGGTTTGATATATGTTTAAACCGGGAATGCCGGTTTGGTTTGATATTTAGTCAAAACCGGACCAAACCGGTCCGTGAACACCCCTATTAAGTATATGTTGGATCCCAAATACTCAACCCATGAGTTGAGTTTGTCCCAACTACTTAAATTTAGACCAAAGGTATTAAATTCAAAGATTTTGCGGAAACCAGTGATTTGATCTCCAGACCAACTTGGTTTTCAGAAAAAAGACAGCTACTGAGCCAAGTGGATTCCAAGCCGTTATGATTGTGTTGTTATCTGGAGATATAATAAATGAAAAACCGTCAATAAATGTTTGGTTCATTTCTCTAATTGGAATCATAAAGTATGTTACGAAATTCACCGGATATGGAAATTCCTGATTAAAAAAGGCAACGAGTTTATTGTAAAAAACCCTGCCTCGTTGAGAATAATATTAGAGTTAAAAGTTTCAGCATCTCCAAGATACTGAAATTCTCTTATGTGTCTTGTTTTAAAGTAAACATTTCCCTTATGATGGGGGGAGAAGCAGAGAAGGAGAAAAGCATTAAAAGATAAGAAGAAAGAGAGGACAATCATAAAATGATTAATTTGTGCGGATGAAAGTGAGAAAGTACAGATGAGATTGTGTTGGACACTTTGGAGGGTATTTGTGTTTGTGGTTATGTGTGTTGGTGTGTATGTCTGTGTGTATTCTTTTAATAATGATAATAATAAAAATAATAATAACTAGTAGGTTCGAGCCCTGCATGGCAAGGCATCAGTTATCGTATTGATAAAGTTTTTTATGTTAGTGTACTTGCCTTGAACCTATAATTGCTTAATTAAAATTCCTTTTGTCATGGATAATTTTGCTCAAAAGTTTCTAATATTAGATATATATTGCCTGTCTCCGACTGAATGTTTCCTCATATAGTATGTAAGATACCTATCCTAGTTGGAGAATCAAGGACAACACAACATTAGGTGTCGTTGATGTGCTTTTTTATTTGTGATGAAAAAATGATTTTTTTTAGTTGAAAATACACAGGTTTTAAATTTATAAAAATTGTACAATTAATTATCTCAAACTAAAAACACACTAACGGGCAGAGAGAACTGAGGAGAGTTCATTTTGTGATTATTTTCCTTACTATTAGGCCGTATTTTAATGTCTAAATGAGTTTATAAAAGTGAATTTTGGTACTTAATGAGATTCAATATTAACGTAGGTTCACGGAAGATGCGAACGAGGGAAAATGTCATCTATCGACTCAACTTATATGTGTATGGATTTTACAAGACACAAGAAGGTGAAATGGAAGTCGAACGAAGAATATCTGGAGCCACATGAGAAACCAACGCCGCTGGTAGCCCCGAAGCCAGTTTCGACTTTCACCCTTATAAATAAAAGAATAAATCCTCAAACCCTAAAGAGAGTAGTTTTTCAACTACCAGACGTCACACATAAACCCTAGGTCGAAAATTGCAGCCGTCTAAGAGGATTTGGAGTTCCAAATACCACTTGATCTTCATCTTCAACCTAGATCTTCATTCTTCTTTATCTTTTTATTGTTGGTAAACAATGTCTTTCATCTTTTCAGACTTTGTGATTCCAATAATAATGTCTGGCGAGTAGGCTGAATACTTGTTTGGATTGATGTAATCATGTAGACTTTTATTTATCTTATTTTATTGTTAGATCTGTTGGATTGTGTTTACTGTATATCTCAATATAAAATGATCCGGGGCGTATCTTGGCGGGGTAAACCTTCGGGTTGGCAGCCATGACGTCCCTGACTTCAAATTTCCGGCCCCCGATTTCTGAGCCCAATTTTATTTAAGTTTTATAAAGTTTCCGGCAATATATATGTTTTTCGGCCATATGGTTATATATGTTTCCGACCACGGCACATTTTGGCTAAAATCTGGCACTACCTCTTGTTTTTTGACAACTTTTGGCACATTTTGACAAGTTTTGAGTGTACACGTGTCAGATTACGATTGGATAAAAAATGTTGCTAAAACCTATCAATTGATAAGTTTTGACACTACACCCTTGATCCTAAAGTTCCCAAGTTTAATGATCTCTATCCAATAGCTTGACGTTAGATTTAAGCGTTTAAGGTCGGGTTCAATATTGGTAGAGCCAAAGGGTAGCCGTGTATAGATGGCTCCAACAACACATCCATTTGGGGTTTGAAAAACTTGGCTTTCAATTCATCTTTCATGGGTGCATTCCCATAAACGTGTCAGACCACCATCCGTGTCTCTACCAAACTCCCCTTTCTTCTATTTTATTTTATTAATATAATAATAATAATAATATAATTATAATTATCATAATTTAATATAGTTAGGGTTTTTCGTTGAATTGAAAAAGGCCCAGAGAGAAGAAATCAACAACCTACCAACCGTTACGAACTCAAATCATTATTTAATCATTATTATTATTATTTTCTCATTTTGCATTTCAAATTCCCATTCTCTCTATTTCTGAATCCATTAAAATTCCCCTAATTTTCTTTCTTGCTTTTCTCGCCCTGTTTCAGGTCTTCTTCTTCTTCTTCTTTATAAATCAAATATAATATAATCCTCCTCTCAATTCCTTGTTCTGTTTAATTACTATCGATCATCATTCTATATATATATATATATATATATATATATACATTCAATATATATAATCTTAAAGTTTAATACTGTATCTGTGTGTGTAATTTAGGGTAAGTGTTTAATGAAGTGATATATTTCCATCTAAACCATAAAATCATGCTAAAAATGGAAAGTTTTAACTTATTTTGTTGAAAGTTTTAACTTATTTAATGTTTATTAATTGCAAATTCAAGCTATAAAGGGAAATATATATATAGATCTATTAATAGCCTTTAACAGTTAGAAAAATCCATAATATAATTTAGGGTTTATATATATGTATCTGACGATCTCTTCTTTTCAGGAGAAATAAATAAATAACAAAAGAAGAAGACGAAGACGACGACGATGAAACCAGATATTTTGGAACTTCAACCGCACGACCTGCAGTTCAATTGTAACTTAATATTCTTTTTCTCTTTCTCTCTTGATTTCTTATTTTCTGACTTAATTATAGAACTTATTACTAAAATGCTGCCTGCCCGTCCGCCTGCCTTCTAATATATTTGTGATACAAAATACACATCATGTATATCTACTTACTACGCAGTTTTAGTGAGGTCATATCGACCTGTTTCAGTTTGTTCGGATTAATTTGGCTGACTTCTGAGAGGTGTATGCGATTGTTTACAACTCCTAACGAATAATAAACAATACAAAATATATTTTATACAAACCGTCTCCCCTTGAGTGAAGATATACACCGCACACTATTAGATAATGGAAAATGAACAATGCTGCGTTTAAAACTGAAATGAACAAAAACAGAACGAAAATGTATATAAGAATTGTTGACAAATGTGGTGAGCCATCTAATGGTAGACTTATAGGATTGTTTCATGTAAAATGATTATGCCATTGTGCGTGAAGGTCATTCCCTTTAGACATTATAGGCTTATAAATTTTCTTTAGTATCTTGTCCTGTAGCATGTTCCTGATTTAATGTCTACGTCTCTGTTATAGCGAGTTCATCATCTATGATTTTACAATGACAACCAATGAATGTATGCACATGTCTTTATAATTGGTGATATCCGACATATATATAATTCACCTACAAAATCACCCATTTATCGGTTTCTTTTATTTATACTTGTGTTGCAAATGCAACTTATATTTTTTTTTCTTTTTCATTTTTGTTGCCGATTGTGCTAATTTTTTTTTTTGTTTTGATACTTTATGTTTCTTACCAGTTGAACTGAAGAAACAAAGCTCATGTGCTGTTCAAATGATCAATAAAACCAATCAACATGTTGCTTTTAAGGTGCCGTTTATTCCATGTTTCAGATTTCCAACTTATATTGTTCCTAGTTAATGCTGAAACATAGCAAAAAACTTAACGATTTGGTTAACATTATTTTCAGATAAAAACTACCAATCCCAAGAAGTATTGTGTCAGACCGAATACTGGAGTTATTGATCCAAATTCCTCATGTGATTTTACAGGTATATGCTTGCTTACTGAGTTCTGTAAATTTTCAAAAACAACTGCTGGTTGTGGTAATCCTTTTCAAGTATACCAGCAGTAAATTGAAGCCCATATATTGCATTCCTTTTTCTTTCTTTTTTGGCTTCAGGATTTTTAATTTCTCAAATGTATAATTGCACTGAATATGTCATGTAATAACGGGACTTGATTATAATTGACTATCCTTGCTTCCCCATGAGGTATCCCTGTTTCGAATGTACAATGTCCCCTACATCTACCTGTAGTTTAACAAATATTTTTGAATTGCATTGTTTGACTCTACTGATAGTGTATTCTTGCGGCCAATAAGGACATAATTGATGGTATCAATAATCTGAATAATGAGGTTAGCACAAAATTGAATATTGAAATCTTTTTAATTGCAAATATAAAGGGAAGTTCATTTCTCCAACCTAAACCATCTGTGCATGCCCTAGGTTATGCTTTTGACAAAGTGTTCATGTCTCCTAGTCTCCTTTTAATAGAAATTTATATCTATTAAACATCTAAGCAAGTGCACAGGAAGTTCCACATTTATCAACCACTCGACTCAACTGAGAAGTTCATGGATATTGGAATTAACCATTTCTTCATTACATTTGAACCCATATTCTCTGTTGTTTCATACTTTCATGTACCGACTGAGTTTCCAATTTTCTGTATTTATACTGTGGTATCTTAAAATGTATTCTGATCTCTTAAGTTTTTCTAAAACAATTTGCTGAAACCCATTGACATAACTATGTTTCTTATTTTCTTAAGTGGTTGAAGGAAGTATCCTTCTAAGCTCCAAATGTGAAACCTTGGTCGCAATATGTATTGCAGATAACTGTCTATTCTATATAGATTACCAGAAAATCCTATTTGAGAGAGGTTTTGTTTTTGGAAACATCCTCATGTTATCTATTTCTACCAGGGGAACATTATTTGTTTTAATTGTTTATGGCCTTCTTCATATATGTTCCATACCTTTGAATTCTGTACTGAAATTCAGACTCTGATCAACAGCATTATTCGATTTCATGTACATTCTGTAATATTACTGTGTTTTCACTTCAAAGATCCTGATGCATGTGAAGTGTTTCATATATGTCATGTAGAATCAGCGTACTTCATTCTAAGAACTATGTTCTAGCTAGTGGGTGAAATCTTTGATAGATTCATTGTTAATTGTCCAATTCTTTATGCACCTTATTATCCAATTCTTTTGGTGCTGATGCAGTTACTATGCAAGCGCAAAAGGTAGCTCCTCCTGACATGATCTGCAGGGACAAATTCTTAGTTCAAAGTACCTTTGTCTCAGAGGGGACAAAGGAGGAGGATGTGACATCTGAAACGGTTGGTGTTTTCACAAATATGTATTTTGAGTTTGGATTGTAATCTCTTTAACTGATTGGTTCTATTTGGCAGTTTGCCAAAGAGGATGGTAAACTTGTTGATGAAAAGAGGCTTAAAGTGATTCTTATTCCCACACCAGACTCTCCAGAATCCTCGCCAACTAATGGAACAATGAAGATTGTGCACAGTAATGAAAGCAGAGAGTTGAAAGATGACACAATCCAGAAAAATAGCTCTCAACCCAAGGTAGGAATCGATTTTATGCCAAATGTTGACTTGTAAACTTGAATGAAAAATCATACCCTTTAACTGGTTAACCAACCGCCGATTTGGCCACCTCTAGACTTATGTTTAGGAAGGAAAACATGCATGTCATACGTTTTAAGAGTGCTATAGGGATTTCTTCATTTTGGTATGATATATATCAGCTATGTTTGTCAACTAGAAGTTATTCAGGTTCTGTTTGTAGGAATGGGTGGTTAAATAATTAGTTTCAAACTTATGTCAGGTTGATGGGGGCATGGAAGTGTTCAAAGTAGAGGGTGAAAGTGTAGAGGCAACACGGAGGGAAGACTCGGTGATAGAGAAAGAAGCTGTAAAATGGAACGAAGAAACTGTAAAAAGGAATGAAGAAGTCGTAGAAAGGAACGAAGAACCCGTAGAAAGGAACGAAGAACCCGTAGAAAGGAACGAAGAACCTGTAAAACAGAGCCAGGAATTTATGAAAAGAAATGAAGAGTTTGTGCAGATAAACGATACAGAAGAGTTGGTATTAGCAAAAAATGTTGAAGAGATGAAGTTAAAAGTGAAAGAACTTGAGGTTAAGCTTAATGAGGTCAGTTCTATTTGTGCTTCATGGTGCTGCTTGCATGATGAGTTAGATAGTTTTGTCGTTTTCTCTTTCTGCCTTATCAATTGAATCTGTGGCTTTGTTATCTGTCATCAACCTGTAGTATAAGATTGATTAAAGTGGTTGACTATTTATTTAATGCATAAACACTTCAAGTAGACAAAGGTCATTTATTGTCTCAACTCAAAGTCTTGACAGTTTTTTTTTGTTTTGTAATGAAACATAGAAAACCTTCTATTAGCATAAGCTGGAGTCCTTGTTAGATTTGTCTTCTAAAACTTCATTTCCTGTGAAATAGGTCCACTTTTTTCTTCATAGCATTTGACCATTTGGTGGAGGTTTTTTTGGATTGGGTACGCCTTACTTATGAGATCTCATTGTTCAAGCATAGGAAAGTGTAAAGTGCATGTATACATGGATTTGACCAACATAATGGTGCAGCTGCAGTTCCTTGAGATTGTTAAGACCTTAAATCATTTCGAGAATTTAAAGAATTGCTAGTCTTAATGATACTTATGTTCTTGCATCAAGAACATGTAATATAATGTAAAAGAAGAGGGTGGGTACGTGAATAAGAATTCACTTCACAGGAATTACATTTATGATGCAATAATATAAGTATCATTAAGACTAGCAATTTTCTAAGTTCTAGTATATTCTTCCATTTGCCAAGAATGATTTAAGGTCTTAACATTCTCAACTAATTGCAGTTCCACCATTATTCTAGTTTTTGTCCATATATTTAGGTTTTAACTCCAGCAGTATTCCTTACCCATAACATACACCAGTGGGATTGGGTTTTGTTCCAGCAGTATTCTTGAAAGTCCATTTTACCAACTGCTGCATTATTTTGTTTGCTGGATCTCCATGCTTTATCAGATATAGAGAATCATCTAATCTCCATAAGCTATAGTATCTTGTTTAATGCTACCTCAGTTGTGCCATGTCAATTTGTTTTTGGCTTAATATTGATTTTCGATGATTGGGTTAACAAAGTGTCGTGGCTAACGCAGGCTAAAAAAACTATTCTAGATCTATCAGAAGAGAAAAGATTAGCTACTCAAGAGAAGCACTTCTTACAGGGAGAATTGGTATGTCTCTTCTATCAGTTCATTTGTCATAGTAAGTAGATTAGTTTAATTTTCCCAATATTTTGAAGTGTTATACATATATCCGTTTGAAGTCTTAACAATTTTCCTGCTTTCCTTTTTATAAATGGAGTCGAAATGTTCTTAATTGCATCCTTGGCCCTGAGGAAGTTTCTCTTAATAATTTTCAGGCTGGTTTTAGTGTTTTACTCTTGTTGAATTATAGTTTTCAAATTTTTTTTCTTGCCTTTTGAATTAGTTTAATGAAGATGAGTGGCTGTGCTCAGCTCGGCTAACTGACTTTCTAAGACTAATATATTCTTACAATTTGGAGATTCTTACCTATTAATGCCTAAACTTATTAAGAATTTTTAGATTAACCTGATAATGGTGTCTCGCTTGAACGGTTTTTGTTTGACTAAATCTGAATGTATTCACATAATAGTCTCATGTATGGGTTTCGGATTGAATTTGTGTGAATCTCATATTTTGCAACAATCTAATGATCCTGTAAATGGTAAGAATTACCAGTCTTCCCTTTAAAGTAGGTTATGTCAGATATGTTATTTGAATTGCACAAAATGGCTAATTAACCATTAGTAAACCACTATAGTTATGATATGAATGACGGAAAAAACAAATACGTTTTATATTGAATTTGATTTCCCATTTAGTGTTTTACTTTCAACGAAACTGATTGCTTTTGTTTCAGGACTTTGGACTTTTTTGTAACCTTTTGAATTTGTATTTGGTAATAGCTATTTTGATGAATGAAAATTTTTTAGGTATCCCGACTATGGAGTGTAGTAAGATTTGAGCAAATATGCTTTGATATTGATTTCTTCTTTAATTTTTTACTTCAGACTTCCCTTTAAAGAAACTGATAGCTTTTGTTCCAGGATTTCAGACTTCTTTGTTACTTTTGTATTTGTAATAGTTGTAGCTATTTATAATTGAGAATTTTTTAGGTTAATCTACTATAGAGTAAAGTGAATTTTGAATATTGACCACTATGCTCTATGTTTTGCACAACTGATCCTAACCCAGAGAAAAGGAACGAGACTTGAAAAGTTTTTTTTGTTTCGATAGTTGGAGTTTTCTTCATAGGAAATGGATGCCAATGGTTGTAGAACCAATTGTGTTTTTATCTCGTTTCATAATTTGAAAATCGTTTATCGAGTTGTATTGGTTTTGGTTGACACAGGCCATAATGCCTTTATTGTTATCTGTAGTTAAAATTATGTAACTTTAAATCTTTCATAGTTGATTTGGTAGAGGTGGCAAGGTGGGTGGGGCGGGTATATTGGGTAGTAGGTCAAAGTTGGTTCTGGTTGAAACAAGTCATTTATGGCTCTGGTTTATTTGACCCACAAATACATTTTTGTAGTAAAGAAAATTGAAAGTAGTAAGTGCATAAATATAGAAACCATGCTTTTACAGATCTTCGAATACACCGATGTAGGAGGTTAAAATGAACATTAGGCAACTGCCATCCCATTTCCACCCTTTTGAGCCGTTTGCCTTTCTGCTGATATTTTTGATTTGACCCGTTACAAATAAAATACATTTGAAATAAGCCCACTCATAAGTTGTAATCATGTTGCTTATGCTCTTTTTTTTCTGACATAATATTTATAGATAAAACACATTTAAAATAGGCCCACTCATAAGTTGTAATCATGTTGCTTATGTTTTACTTTTTGATATAATATTCCAGGATTTGCTGAGAAGTAAGAGACACAGAGCTCAGGTGGGATTTCCGTTGCTGTATGTTTTTATGGTGGCGCTTGTGAGCCTTTATCTTGGATACCTGTTGCATCATTGACCAACAAATACCCGGAATGCCTCTTATCTTGAAATAAGCCCACTCATAATGTTTATATATATGTGCAAGTTTTTAATAAAGCCTTCCCTGCTAGAAAATGCTAAGCAGTTGCTCTTTTGTGACCCTCAATAGATTGATCAGTTATCCCCCATCATGATTCCTTTAGTAGAACTCTATCTAGAATACAACCGAGATTGAAAGAATTGTATAAAATGATGTAGGCATGATATAAACTTTTAGAGGCAATGTGGAATGGTGTGCTCTTGTTTTTACCACCTGGTATTGCTCGCATGTATAAGAGATTGGTCATTTTAGCTGTTTAGCCTTTTCATTTAATTTATTCTTATAGTACCTTCATTATGTTAGTCTCCAAATTAATAGGGGACCTTGAAATTTAAGAGTAGTTATTATTCATAATCCCATTTCTTTTAATATGGGCGAGTTACTATTCATAATCCCATACCATTATTTGATCGGCGTGTAGTGTTTTCTTTGAATGACAAATGTGCTCTTAATGTTTCTTATATGTCTTAGTTATTAGGTTTGTATTCACGGAATATAAGTTGAGTGACCTGAAACAATTATAATTTATGATTCTAATCAACTTTTTTCGAGTTTGCAAAACCAGCGAAATTGCAACATGAATGGAAAATTACCATGCCACAATTTCCAATATTGCAACATAATATCCCAAAATTGTGTTGCGGATTTTAGTAAATTGAAAGGGGTAATTTTGTAAACTTTTTCTAATGGGCCACCCGTCTTAATTTAACAACAAATCACAACACCTAAGAGGCTCCCCAATACTAGGGACTCATCCCTCAAGGACTAGTCTCAGTCAGCGCCACATCAGCAAAAAACACTCCAAGGACTAATCTCCCAAAACATACCCAATACACTCATCCCTCAAGGACTAGTCTTGGACCCATCAATTATTTAATTCTACTTTTTTATCTAAATTTTACACTTTTAATCCTCCATAATATAAATAAAACACATTTTACTCCATTAACACAAATTTTAAATAAAACACATAACTTCATTAAAAATAAAAATAAAAATACATTTAGAACATAAAAAAAAAGTACAACTAAAAAAAACACAACCTAAAAATGGGAAGAAAAAAAAACCACATTTTTATATTAAAAAACTAAACTAAGGTAAACTAATTGTCGTTGTCTCCGAAAAGGAAGCCTTTGTACTCGGCCATCAGTTTCTTCTTGGCTTCCTTGATGAACCTCTTTTCCTCCTCATCACACTCTGTTTGGCCCATGAACGAAAGAGCCGAATACATGGTGCGCTTCCTTTCTTCCTCACGAATGGCCGCCAAAGATTGTTGTTGTTCTTCCAAAACTGCTTTGGCGACGATGACCCCCCATGGTAGAAATTAGGGGGTTGTTGAGAGGAAAGTTGAGCGTAATAAGCTGCCATGAATTGTTGAAAACGGGGGTCATTTGGATGTGGAATGAACGGTTAGGGTGGTGGTTGGTTCGGGAACGATTGATTCAAATCGTTCAAAGCGTTAAAGAAATCGTCGGCTCTTTGATTGTTGAAGTTTGACATGATTTGTTGTTAAAATGGATTGGTATGTATTAATATAACTGAATAATGAAAGAGTGGTGTGTTCTAGTGCTTCAATGGAGGTGTATATATAGGAATTTTGAAAAACTAGCCGTTAAGGACTAAAAGTGTCACTTTTTTGAACTTGTTTTGGTCAAAACGGCCGTTAGAGGGACCTGTTTTGCCAATTTCAGAAACTTAATTTTTTTTGTCATTCTTCCTTGTACATAGCCGTTGGAATTCAAAAAAATAAAAATAAAAAATAAAACAACCACAGTTTCTCGTCCCTGGACAAGGGGGACGAGCCAGGCGACCGAACCACGAACGAGTCCCACCCAATGGTGTGGACTCGTCCCTCCATGACGGACGAGTGAGGAACGAAGGGTATTGGGTACCCTCTAACTCAATCTGACAACGCCCAATCTTTGGTGGACCACCAGCAAGCGTTGGCGGGATCACCACCAAGAACTCGTCGTACCATCACCATCACAACCCCTCTCAATCGGAAGATCCATCATTGCTAGTAGAAATCGGCACTGCTAGTGCCGGGTACACACTTGGCATCATCGAACAACACTGGCAATGGACACATAGACTAAAACCGACATTGCTATTGCCGGATTGTGTTGACTTAGACGAACCTGCATTGCTAGTGCGAGTTATACAGATTTTGCAAAAATAAAAATCTAGAAAACATGGTTCACACAATCAAAGACAAATATGCCTCATTTTATCAAAAAATATCGTTGGTTGCCCATCAAAGCTCGACTTAAGTTGGGTTCAAAACATCAACTTTACTACATCTCGGAATTAATATTCATCCGATGTAAGACAATAATGTCATTTACAAAAATTTTACAATATCTAATGCTCATTTGAGTTTTGAAGTAAAACTTAATTACTCAAAACCACACAAAAAAAAAAAAAAAAAGTTTAATCCCAATAAGCCAGATCGATAACATGTGAAATGATATATACATGTAGGTGCTTTACAAAGAAATTACATTACATTACAGGTATTAACAAACACTAAATGGAGGAAATAATGAGCTATTTGTACACTCATATATACTACCCAGCCCTGCAATGCTAGGTTATAATTGAATGAACAAGCCTTTGTTAAAGGCCTGAATGTCTTCTTGATGGACTTCCTGTTATGATTGAAGCAAGTTTTTTCGCGGTCCATGTTAATTTTGATATGTTTCTAAGATGAACCATCATTGCCTTTTTCTCATCATCTGATATCTCAGATAATAAGCCTGCAAACGGTGACATGGAACTCGTTAGAGCTCACTAAACATAAACAGGTTGACCCTAGTGAACTATGGTTATAGTCATTTCAATCTATCCACTCTGAACACTTATCAACAATCACCATTTGATGCTTAATGTAGTAAATCATAGTTTTATTTGAAACGGGCACAAAGCGTGCATACCTGAACTTGTGGAAAGGAAGAGTAAGGAAAATGAGGAAAGAACTCTCTCTTCAACTGTGTTGTCACGATTCAAAGATTGTATCAATTGTCGTATCAGAGTCGAAAAGTTGATACTCTGAAGAATGTCTCCATCCCCAACCGTATGCACAAATTTGCTCATCCATGCAACTGTCACAAGGCTTGTGCGTGCCAAACACGGAATCCCATTAGCTATTGATTCACCTAATGCGCCTATCAGTTCTTTGCCCCCACTGATCCATAAAACCATTGCAGTTTTCCTTTGCCAATGCTCAATCTCGTCATATCCATCCTGAATCACATAATTAAAACTCAGTATATCCGTATAGGTAACAGTTTGACTCGTTTAACAATGAATGAGTTGATTTGTGTTATGTTTTATTTTTAGCTAGCCCAGCATGTGATAATATATACCTATAGACTGAGCCACATGGAAGAGATCGAAAGTTGTCCCAAAGAGAAAAAGAGAGAGAAAAAGGGGGGGGGGGGGGTGGTTAATTTGCCTGTACATATAATTTAAAATTTACACTAAAAAAGTATGCAAAATTTTCTGGCAGAAAGTACTTTTGGTGAACCTGACCCAACCCATTTTAGCTTGTTCAAGAGATTACATGTATCGAACCGAAACCCTTCTGACCCATTACCCGACCCGACAATCTCTGAATCTCGATCCCAAACGATATGGAAGAAAGCTTAAAGATCCAATTAATAAATAAATAAGTGAGGACCATAGATCCTATTTATTACCGCATGGTTGGTTCCTTCAACGACATATCTGCCATGGAAGCCACCCTCCAAGCTTTCATTATAACCAGCTTCTTTCATGATCCACTTTTCTATTTCAGGAGTGCCTGTGTAAGCATACCTGCCTCCTAGTATCAATAAGGCTTTGGTTGCTTGTTCTTGAACATTTTCATTACATATTTGAGGATCCAATGCTTTGGTTAACGCCTCTATTGCCTCCTGTCGATACACACTACTCTTCAGAGTATCTCCCTGCAATATATAGATGCTACATGAAGACTTGATAAAAAGATGCAAATAGTTATCCCTTTATCAAGAAAGTGTTACCATAAGATCAAGCTGAAGCATTATAGCAGCAACCAAGGGGCGTTTTTCTCGTGTAGTTCTGTGTAAAAAAACTAACAAGATTTGCATAGTGTTCAAGCAATCCCACCCCATTAATAATTTCTTGAAAAGTTTGGTTCTTTGCTCCAATCTAAATCCAAGAAAACAGAATCAGACCTCACAACTTTTCTGATAACTTTAATAATTGTCATATCAAGGGAAGATAATTTCGACCCCATTTACTTTTGATTGGGTAGATTAAGATTATGTTCTATCTACCAGGCCAAATGGGAAAAAAACGAAGAAGAAAAAGAAGCTCACAAGGAAATACATTATGGGTCGAAGGAGGTCATCCGACGTGTACTTTTTACACGTAAAACTATGTAAAGCATTTTATTCAAAAATTTAATTACTAATTAATATAATTCAACTGCAGAAGACTGGACAAAAATGGTTCTGGCAAAACAGTCTAACTTGACCAGTGTGACCAATACAAAAAACAACGATTATTTAGCTGCACTCATTTCAACCCATTACCCAAATTGACGATTTTACCACCTAGAGTTATAGATTTTACCTACGCAGGCAGATTAACTCGACAAGCAAACAGACTGTGATCTCATTGCAGTCGAACTCTTTTGCATGGACCAAGAGCTCAAGAATGAGCTGAGGGTTCAAGTTATCGACTAAGTAATGGCGACACCTTCCATCTGCTGTAATACAGCTATAAATGATGGAAATGGCCTTGATCTTTTCCATTGTATCCCCAATCTCTATTCTTCTCAACAATAAACTCAACCCTCCAAGAGAAATAACTTGTCTCGCATTCTCCAAATTCCGGTCTTGGTCAAACTTGTTGAGAAGTTGGTCGAGGAAGTAATATGCTGCTACATGAGGACTGCAACGAACACTGAATAAAGTTTGTGTTTGATCTCCAAATTCAAGAACACGTAAAACTAAAGGGATCCATTCTATGGATATCATCTGTTTGGCTTCTGGCTTCACTAAGTGGAGTAGAGATGCTGCTTTCAAGAACAAACTGCTGTTTCTCATGAGATTCATAAAACCCTCGAGTTGTGGATCTAAGCTCAGTATGATCTTGCCATGTGATTCGTTTTTGGATACAAATTCGGTTAACAATGAGATGACTAGCTCAAGTATTTCTTCATTGCTAGAGGCAAACAACACTTCTAGCAAACCTTCTATTATTGATGGCTTGGACAATATATTTTCTATTAAAGGATCATCTAACCATGCTTTGGTCATGTCACGGATCGCCATTTCACATTCTGGTAAACTTTCAGAAGTGGTAATTGTGTTAATAGCTCGGGTTAGATCTGATGAACATGTAAATGCGACTACACGTGAATTCATCACTTGGGGTTCGGTTACTGAGCTTTGACAGGGAAGAAACCGTGTATAGTCTTGCTTGATTGAAGTTAAGCTTGATGGTTTTTGAAGACCAGTGAGTCTATTCTGTCAGTATTCAAGAAAATAGATTAGTAGAACACATTGTTTGCATACTTTAGTAGCAAATGCCAAAAATTGGTGAACATACATTGATATTGTTTTCTTGGTTAATGCTGTAATAATTTCTACACGCTTCT
Source organism: Erigeron breviscapus (assembly GCA_034093135.1). NCBI lineage: Eukaryota > Viridiplantae > Streptophyta > Magnoliopsida > Asterales > Asteraceae > Erigeron > Erigeron breviscapus. The sequence goes on along the minus strand of CM067175.1, from coordinate 77,094,009 downwards.
TCTTCTTCTTCTTCGTCCTTCTGTTGCATAGCTTCATAGTCGAACTCCATTGATGGTTGTTTCTCAATAGGAACGCCAAATATAGTACGTTGTCTTCATGAATGAGGAATATGTCATGTAACAACACAAAAACATATTATATGATGTGCAGTTTACAATTGATAAACTGCTAATTTATGAGCCAAACCAGTTGTGAACAGTCTAATTCAAAAGCGATATGTGATAACAATTATAACAAATATTTTGATCAGACATTCCACTATAGTAAAATGTGACATTTGAAGTGGTAATAATAATAGATTGCTGTGTCTCTGACAAATTCTTCTTATTTAAGTAACTAATAGATAAAATTGCCGAAAAAGGATACTTCTGAGAAGAAATATGACATGCCTTAACAGCTGAGAGTCAAAGCATGTCGCATTAGTCTCTTATGGTAGTCGAAGAGAGGAGGTCCAAATGTGATTAGTTATTTGGTGAGCAACAAAGAGTCATGTGGCATATATCTAATGGAGCTCCCTAATCTTAGAATGAACAGGGACATGTTTATATATAATAGTATAGATAAATAGATTTGTCGCCCGTTACTATTTATTGGATCATCAAATCTTATTATCGAAACATCTCATACAGCTTATAATCACAAATTGAAATTTCATAACAGCTGATTACCTCATTCATATTATTTAAAAAACACATTTGAACACCCCTCGAGATTCAAAGGATTATAGTACTTACAATATTTTGTTGAAGGATGAACTACTACTTCGTCGTGTAGAAGAATTAGCTGACAATAAATTTCTTGAAGGCAAAGGGACAGAAGGAAGATTGGCAGGAGGTTGACCGCCAGTTTTAAGCCATTCTTTATAGTACAGAGCAAACTGAACTGTACCCATATCCATTTGATCTTCATAAACCTTAGTCAAATGTTTCATCCGTTCTTGTTGATCATTCAAACTATCATCCGAAAGTGTTTCAACTTGTCTATTGAACCAAATTTTGAGATGAAGGAGATGTGGAAGAAAAAAATGGTCCCAAAGATCCGGTAACAAGTGTGTTCTAGCTAATTGAGGTGAATCCACAAATACTTGTAGGATATGTCTAGCACAAATTCTATCATTCTTCTCAAGCTTATAAACAATGGACAAATATAGCTGAGCACAAGCTGAAAGATGTGAATTTGGAGTTCCACATGTTGTCCCATTTCTTGATTCTTTAGAATTTAATGATGCAACTATTGTTAAAAAGCCTATGGCATTCCTTAATGACTTCATTTTCAATTCCTTAACGGTCCCTGGATTATCAATTAACTTCTCAATACTCTCAATTCCTAACTTCATATTTGCAAAAACACCATTATCTGATAACTCACTACTTCTTGTCACAAAACATGAAGTACATTTTTCTCTCAAAGAATCTCGAAAATCTTTGTTTTTTAAGTACTTTCCTGCATAATCAATAATTGGGTATCTCTCAAGAAGTTAGTTATTTACCATACTAAAAAGTTTTTATATATAAAAAGTAGTTAGTTAGTTATTAGTACCTGCATAGCCACTTAGAATTGAGATAACAGCTTTAGTGGCAACTTCATCAATGGCAGGTTCGTTAGAAAGGGACGAACGGCGGCCTTTTGATGAAACGATTGATGCCGTTTTCTTGTGTTTAGGGACATCAAAGCTTTTACAGTTATGGCAAATGTAAATAGGCAAAGAAATGGAGTCATGATCATTATTATTAACTAATGTTGTATTGGATTTAACTTTCAAGTGTTTAGAATTTGAATTTGAAAATCCTTCTTTAGCTAGAAGTTCACTTAAAGAACCCATGTAACATAAATGTTTAGAATGAAAAATAAAATAAAAATGATGATGAAGAATTAATGAATTAAATATATGAATGTAGTGATATTGACATTGGGGGGACATAAGACAACAAGGTGGCGGATGGTGTAATGTAAGGAGTGGTAGTGATTTCCCCAATAATATAAATATCCATCCATCCATTCATTATATATTTAACGGTTAGTGCCTTGGTTGGTAGCTATCTATTCATTTGTTCCACTTCACATAAGAAAATTTTTTAGAATGGCAATGTTATACTACTCCTAAATTATAAGAATAAATCTTGACTTTCAAAAAACCCTTCAAGAATCCACCCCACCTATATGAGAAGTAGATTCGAATCAGGTAAAATACCCCAAAATCAAAGACATTTCCAATAAGTCACTGATCACATTGGCTCTCACTTCACATAATAGTAACATCACTAAGGTTTCGATAACTAAGGTTTCGATAACATATAAAAACATCCATGCTTTTATCCTAGCTTAGGTCCATTAACTGGTATATACGTTCATGTGGTCATTTCCAGACCTTTTTTAAGTTATATGTTTAAAAATGTTATTATTTGTAATGTTAATATATATACACATTGTTTCATACGACTACTTGCTTGTTGTACATGTAATAACACATTCCTTAGCGTTACAAGATTTGAAATGTGGAAAGATATTTAACCTTCAGAAAAAGTTAAACTAAGAAACTGAATATTTTGATGAGACCGGATTGTAACCCCAGTACTGTTGGGGCCACAACTATGACGGATGATAAAAGTTTAACTAATGTGTATAATGTTGGATGACTGGCTACTCTATCGACATGGAATTGATGCCAAGTGACTACGAACCGACAAGGATATATGTCCAGAAGCAACAAAGACATTCCAAACATCAGGAAACAAAGGACATGTGATGGCTTACCTGCCTTGGACCGCACCATGGAAACCGTAGTTTCTGATGTCTTTCTTTTTCTTGATAATTGGATTAATAAAGAAAAAACAGATAATTACACAGAACACGCAACTCAGCTGTCTTACCGATCAAAAAATGTGTGAGCCAATAGACCATCCAACAACAGGAGGCTAGCCAATATCAAGTGTTTAAAGACCATTTGGTTCTAGAACAGACCTGTCTTAGGCTTTATGTCATTGTATTCTAGGCGGAACGAGGACAAGTTTTTTCACAACATTTCGATCATTTAAACAAAGAACCATGCTTATTTTACCTATAGGAAGTACTTTTGTTCATGGCTAAACCAATAGATGCCTTATCGGTTATACATATCATCAGTCAAATCTGAACCAAAATAAATGCTTTACTACACTACTTTCCTCTACTGAAAAGCATATATATATGAAGCAACCTAGAGCTATAATGCAAGGAATTTCTCTGAGAAAAAATGTGTATAACTAAAGCTAAAACGTAGAGCTATTTTGAGCAAAAATGTAGCTAATATGACACTAATGTAACTGCTGGTCCATAAAGAATTAATATGGTCCAGGTTCATTTGCATATCACAATCTCCAGTATTCTAATCACTTGCTTAAACAAAAAAACATCACACCATCCCACAACTTAGCAAAAAAAAGTGTTTCTAGTTTCCTGATAACCTCGTGATCAGTACAAATAGTTTGTAAAGAGCCAAAAAAACAATAATATGAAAAGATGAGAAGATTGGGGTCTTTTCATCTAAACTGCAGGTCTCCACTATCTATCTTTGCTGCCTACCTGCATACATAAAGAATTACTGATCAACTTTTCCAAACATCAAACTCTGTTTACATTACAAACCACCAATCTTTCTAGCAAAGATTCTAAACATAGAAAAGAAGGGACAATTTTTACCCATTTCCTTTGTAATAAGAAAAGGTCAAATGAGTGAAATAAAGACAGAAAAGAGGTTAGCTAAATAGACAAAATGTCAAATGGGCCAAACATGTCAAAAGTCATCCTATGTGTATTTTCAGTGCCTTACCTTCTAAAACATCATCCAAGAAAGTGGACTGTTGTTAAAACGTCAAAACGATATAGCTTTTGTAATCCTATCCAACCAACAAGACCCAATTTCAAACAATAAAGAACCCCATTTTAACCAATTACCCGACCGACCCATTTTGACACATCTAGAAAAAACAAACGTGACCATGGGCAGAATGGTAAAAAACATTAATCAAATTATTGCATTTTGCGCAGAATGATTCAACAAGATGCATTCCAGATATAATCATGTATCAGCTAAGCCACCTTTTTCTAAAAGGGATTATAGTAATTCTGTTTTTGTACTCTTTAAAATGGCTCTCTCATATTGAGAAATTATGTCTAGTGACATTCGACCACAGAATCCATTATAATAAACAAAAAAGATGCATTCCAGTTTAAATTCATTTGTAGCATTATCTTGTTCCTTTTACTTTAACAATCTATAATATATCAATACGCTCCAGAATGGGGGGGTTCGATAGATACTGGTCTTTCAAGGGCAGCATCACCAGCTGCTCATTGCATGTAAATTGGTCCTTGGGAAGGGTTGCCAAACAGACCAACCTTTTTGCAAGATAACTAATATTGAAAAGGTATAACAAAATCCATTAAGTACACTGTAAGGGTAGCAAGATGCCAAGTTGCCAACATAATGGTATATTGGAATTAAAATCAAACACTATACAAACTGAATATAAGCAAAAGCAACTGAGATAACTTGTGACAAGAAAATCTGTTATGACAGGCACGATGTGACCAAGACTTGAGGGTAAATGGTGGCTTTATGTATTATAAATATCATAATGCAATGACCAGTAAGATGGACAAACATATATCTTTTCTATTGAACCAGTTGTGCAACCAAGCTTCTACTGAATATAAATTAGGTGGTAGCCAAGATAAATTTCCTACCAAAGTAGCAAAACAATACTTATGGCAATAGAAAGTAAAAGAGGTTCTGCTAGATGTCCACAGAATAACGATACGAACACAAGTTTGGGTCTCGCAAAGCTACTACGGCCACAAATATATATTCCAAAATGAAGAAAAATTAGAACTAATATAAAAGCTTAGAACTGAAACACAGCTACTAAACACAAGTTCCGTACATAAAAAAAACTTCACAATAAATTACGGTTGTCAGTTACCTGAGTCAGCCAGCCAGCAGGTTGCAATACTCTTTCCCTTTCTATAGATTCGGTCTTCAAGCCATATCTGAAAGAGAAACATCAATAAAAATAGACGTTTATCAAGCTAAACAAATAAAAAACAAACAGTAGCAGATACTACCAAAGTGGCTAACTTGGCTCTTCAATACACATGACAAAAGCAATAGTAGTACCTCCACAGGTTTTAAATTGCATACTTGAACATGAAAGTTTTTATTCGTGTACTTTGTTTCAAAGAATGACAAATATCAGACACTTGGATTTTTGAGATATCACCTTAAAGAGATGATGATAATGTACCTGATATAAATCCATGATCCAAATATGCAATGATAGTAAAAATTTGTGGCATCACTCTAATGGAAGAAAAATGAAGTTCAATAGTCACTTGGTTTATTATGAACTTATGATATCTGAATTCTAAGCCAAGTGACACTACAGAATACTTCATAGGTGTGACACTTCCGAATGGTTTTCTACAAATAGCCCTTTATGAACAGGTTGATTTAAGTTATCTTATATCAAACGGGTCAAATGAGCCAAAGTCTAAACCAAGTTAAATGAAACTAAAGAATATTTCATAGGCATGTGGCACATCCGATAATGATTCTTTTAATAAATAGCTGCTTATCAATGGGTTGATTTAATTTATCTTCTATCAAACAGGTCAAACGGGCCAGATTAGACAGTTAGCTAAAAACTAAAAGAGCTGATAATGGTTTAGTCCTTTAAGTTCTAAAATTTATCTTTTGCAATGATTTTGACATTTTAACTTATCTACTTAAAACCAATAACTTTCAAAAGTTGTGGCTAAACCCTTTGAAGTGTTAAATCAGAACATTGAAAAGATAAAAATGGTTTGTAAGTAGCGTTTAATCCCCGGATACGTATCAAAAAGATATAAACTAGACAAGTAAAAACTTGTGGATCAACCGAACTTGATAACGACTATTACGACCTGCACTAAAATTGACCTGCATGAAGATGAACCTATTTGCTTTTCCAAAATAAACAAGAACCCAATCGACCTGTTACTTAACACACCAATTTGCCAGTATAAAATAGCAACATAAATGACATACCATCCTCAGTCAAGAAAATGGAGGTAGGAGATCCTGGTGATGGTGGAGCTTGCTTTAACAAAGAAGCATGTCGACCAGCTTTGAGAACAGCATCCGGATCAGCAGCAGACAATATTTCCACATGATCAAGGCCTATCTGTCTCCTTATCAACTCTAAATTGTCCTGAAGAACTTCGATCTCACCAAATGGTAGCCTTAGATCCAATGCTTGAACGCCAAGTGTCATGACCTCATCCTTCTTAAACCTCAAGAAAGGCATGCATTGTTTCTGTGTTTGCTTGAAATTACCGTTCTGGCCAATTTCACTTTGCTGCAATGCTTGTAGTATCTCCTGATCAGATGCAAATATACGGTTTTCGCTATCAAACTTGTCGCGTAAAATATTCAAGCATTCTCTTTTCCAGCCTTCATATTGTTCGTTGACATAGATCAGGCCAACTTTTGGTTTGCTCTGAACGGATGCTTTATTATTGCTACCTTTCTTTGGCCCACCAGAAGCCTGCTTCAAAAGAAGCTTCCTGAAAATAATTATCCGCAAATTTTGTTATTCAAATATATCAATCATCAATCGGCATATTAACAGACGTTAAAGGTAAAGAATCGGCTAGATACGCAATAAATAATAGGACTAGGGCCAAAACAGGAACATATGTTGTATGCCCCGGGTTGACAAAAAACTCTCCAATATTTGTATAAATTAAACATAGATAGATCGTGTGACGAAAATGACAATGACCACATAAGCTACATTATTCCATAAAATTCGCCTTTCAAAAAAAAGCTATATTATTCCAACATCTAAGTTGTAGAATAAAGCAATTCAGAACATTTTAAGCACTAGAATACACTTCTAAAACCGGTTTGACTCCTCTGACCTGTTTCCCTTTTAGCAACATTCATGTATTTTAATGCTATACAATTATGTAAATGAGTTGAAAATGCCAGCTTTAGAAAAAAGAACACTTAACTCCATCCAGGCTGCTAGAAAATAGCAACTGTAACAGATAAACGGACAAAAAACGATTTCAAAACACATTATAGTAAAGCAAGTCGAGGTGAACCTGAAATTAGTAATAGAGTCCTGCAAGTATCTATTAGCCTTTTGAAGGGTAAGATCAGGGTTTTCAGCTTCAGGCCATCCAGCTTTAATCACAAACCCTTCCTTTTTCAAAAGTTTCTTCCATACATATTCAGAATAATGAGGGCAGATAGGAGCAATAAGCCGCGTCTGAACATCCATAAACCGCCACAAAAGATCACGATTCATGCCACTTGATCCACAAGAAAGCCTATATTCATCCCTAGCAGCTTGTAGATCATAGAACCCAGTTTTCAAAGCTTCACGGAACATGTAATCACTGTAGTTCTTTTCGGTCATTTTTATGGCAAAGTTCATTTCATTAGCAAAGACACGATCAGCATAAATAGAAGGCGGACCCACTCTTAAAGATGACTCAGCAGCAAGAACTTCCTCCATCCACACTCTCTCCTTCGTAAGCCTCAAAATCGCTGCATTGGCGGTTTCAAATACAAAATTGGCATCATCCATTCCATCACCAGCATCAGCAAGAGAGAATCTAGTGGCATCAGCTGAGAATTCCTCAATAGCTTGTTTTAAGGTCCTAAAATTCCCGGTTGACTTTGACATTTTCTCTGAGTTCAACATAATGTGACCATTGCATCTGAACCCACGAGGCCAATGTTCCTTAGGAAATATCGCGGTGTGGTTATAGATACAGAACGTAAGGTGATTCTGTATGAGATCCTTGCCAGAAACACGAAGATCAACCGGATACCAATACTCAAACTCCTGTCTCATCTTCTTTAGAAGTGATAAAGGAATATCTGAAGATTGAGGTTCTGGGCCTGAAAGAAATAAATAGTCCCAAACATCATCACTAAGCTGCTCAGGTTTTACAGTAGAGGTGTCCACACCAAATAATTCTCCTTTCTGTAACAGATGACACACTGTATAGTAAGCCATGTAGATGGTGGAATCAGATAGTGACTCCACCAGAAACTCCTCGTCCCATGGAATACGAGTCCCCAAACCAAAACTTCTAGAGCATGCCCATTGATTTAACCAGCTCAGGGTATGCTCGAAACCATGGCGAGTCTCATCAGAGTATAAATTCATGTTGGCTAAGCACTCTTCTGCAGCTTCTCTCCAGCTACCTTCACCATAGGTGAGATACCATTGATCAGTTAAGGCAACAACACACTCGTCACCTGAACGTGACATCACTTTCTTCTCAGGTTCACTGTATACAACAGCTTCACCAAGTTCTAGAAGCTTGCTTCTGATCAAGGTTTTAGCATCTTGAACACGCATCCCGGCAAATTCACCAGCAATCATCGTTCCTTCATAAAAACCACCCTTATAGATAACCTTTTTAGCAGCATCGAGCTTTTCTCTCTCATTTTGGCTCTTGATTTTCATGTCAACGCATATTTTTTCAGCAGATTTATCACCAAACTCAGGGTGGCTAATGATTGGGATGACCTCAAAAGGTAATACCCACTCATCTTTTATACCAAACTTAGCCCTGAAAGGAGCTTTTGATTTCAAATCCTGCAACACCATTAAGTTATTGTTAAAGTAGTGACAAAATCCGAATCGAATTGTTATTCTAATTTACTTGAAAACTTGACAAGTTCCTATATCCTGATGTATATAGGCAAAATTTAATGATCCTATAAAAAAATACATATTTTAAAGGTTTTGCACCAATCTAATCCCATTAAGCATACACATAAGAAAAAATTTATCTAATATAATCTTTACTTGGTACTCAAAAAATCAAAACTATATATTCTCCAACTCAATTTTTCCTTTCATGAATTCTGGTTTCTTAGATGGTTTTCAACCTACGAATCCCCAAAAGAGAGACTTGTGATCAGAATGATGTTAGCCACTAGATACATGACGTCCTAAACTGGCAACAAAGAATCAAATACAAGTATATAACTATCAAATGGAGAACAAAATCAATCACACAAGGTAAGTTACAAACCCATCTTGTCTTGGCTTCATAAGTTCAAACGAGCCACTGACAATATGTTCCCACCGACAATATGTTCATTTTTGAGAAAAACTAAACTGAGTTCTATTGAATAACTTCACATGCAATATTATAGAAGACCCAATAAAAGAGAAGAAAAAAAAAAGATAACTGATTCACACAGAGAAAAATTGGGAGGCCACTGAAGGAAAATAATACATAGTTTTCTTGCTTCGATTAGCAAATAAGTTATCCATGTGAGAATCAGCAGCCACAATTTCTCTTGCACATAATTAAAACTTCTAAATAACTTGCCAATGTGTCCATCAATGGATAACTCAACAACTAATTTGGTTCAGTGAATATTATTTCACCAAGTAAGAAACACTGTTATAATTCTAGAACTTTTGCAAGACACAACTTTGACACCCAAGTTTAAGCTCCAAATTCACTTTCAAAATCATAATCTGAATTGTTATAAATCTGTAAGAGGCACATAATAATTCACAACAAAATAATATATATAGGGCTGTATATACAAGAAATATTACCTGCAACGCCATGAAATCATCAGGGGAATCACTGGGCACGCTGGTCACTATTCCAGTACCCTTATCAGTAAGCACCGAGAGCATTGGAAGGCAGTATATGATTTCATTGAATGACAATGGTGACCGAAGGGGTAACCCTATTAGATCTTGACCAATCAACTCTACGAGACATGTAGGCTTCTCATGTACTCGTGACTGACGTTGATATGCCAAATTGCGAGCCGCTCGCTCAGTCAAAATGAAGACCTCATCTTCGTTGATTTCAAAAGCTCCATACTTCCCATCTGGCAAGACCCAAGAATTGGTTTGACCATACATGGTCTCTGGTCGTAAGGTTGCAGCAGCAAGATAAACCTTCTTTCCTTCCAAATGTGCAAATTTAGCAGGGAATGGTGGGACTACCTCCATTTTAATGAGTGTATACTCCTGAGGGATTACACCTTCTCCTGATGCCCGATCATGATCAGAACAAGGCTGCCCATCCAAAGGTGAGTAGATTGTGTATCTCAAGTCCTTAACAACCTTCCCATGTCTTTTCAACTTCTTCATCTGCCACCTCACAAACTTATCAAAAAACGGGTTTACATCTGTAGTAATGAACGACCTCCTCCAGTCAGCACCCAACCCAAAAGCCTTAAGATCTTCTACAGCCAATGGAGGAAAAAACCGAAGCCACTGAACAGGATCTTGAAACGTGGCAATCTCGGCATCAGATAAACCGTACCCACGCATTATTTCCCACTGATATGTCTCCCTACCAGTTTTTGATGCAGCCTTAGATTTTTTCCCCTTAAACTTCTCAGGGTTGCCTCCTTCATTAGCTTTAGGTTCTGGTTCACTAACAATCTCCTCCACCTCCACTGTGTTGAGATTTAATCTTGACTATGGTATGGTTTGGTTGATTAGTCTCCTATGAGTGTTGACAGTGTTTAAAAATATGTGCTTTTGTGTGGTGTCTTGTACGTAGTCCTATTACGAGTGTATGATTGTGACTATGAGTGAATGTTTGAGTGGGTCTAGTTTAGGTAAAGTTGCTTTATTTATTGTTTGTATTAGTTGTATGGTAGGCTATATAAAGCCTTATGTATTTCAGTTGTAAACACCTCATTCTCATTAATAGAAAGCAAGTAAGTTTGTGTAAGTTAAAAAGGGGCCTGATTTCCAACACACTGAAGGGAACACTGGCAGATTCCCAAATCTTTCTGCTTCCCTTCTAAGTTTATCCGCAGAGGCCTTGATTGGCATTCCGGTACAATGAAATCCAAAGGGTAAGAGCACATTCGCACCCCTAAGCCTATGATAGGCAGCAGCGAATTCGAGCTTGGATAGCGAAAACGCATGCCCCAAGTGCAAATACCCATTCATATACGGAAACGGAAAGGTCCCAAAAAACTTGTCGCCCTCTTTAGGCCGTTGAGTTGGCTTCTGCATTGAATACTTGAGCATCTTCCCACCACTCACGTACTTGATGCTCCATTTCAAGAAGCTGGTCCCTCCTCTTAAAACTCCTCCCACTATCTGTCTCTGCCATCTCGTTACTAACTTGACAATAACTGTAGAACGAAAGATAATATTAAAAACATTATACATCACAAGAAAAAAGAAGAGTTTAATCGCACCAAGAAAGCAAGATATTTATAAACCATTCCGTCAGATGTTTGTGAACTAACGTAATGCATTCACCTGACCAAGGTGGCCTAGTGAAGGTTGCTGGGAAAGGGTTCATAAAACAGTCGTTTGAATACATGGTTCATAAAACAGTCATTTGAATACATCTGAGTCAAAAACTAGCCCTCCCAAAAGAGTATAACCTTAGCATTAACATGGAACTTATAATTTTGTTTTAAAGTATAACAAAAAAATAGGAATAATTAAATCCAACTATTTTTTACACGTAAAAAGCATCAAACAATGAGATGAATAGAGGTTAGCAACTAACTAGTATAGTGTGTATAGAAGTTGGTTAATGTAAAACAAGTATTAAGATAAAACAAGTAGGACAAAATCTTGACCCTTAGATCATGATAAAATTGATGCACGAAAATTCAAAAAGTACAAGTATATATATATCGATGCACGATAATTTTCATGATGCACAGTGAAGAAAAACCTATTGTTTTATTTGTTTTACCTTAATACTTATTTATATATAAATCAAACGTATAAAATTTTATTTTCAGAATAGAGGTTAGCAACTAGTAACTAGTAACACAATCAATATATAATAATATCAACTAATAACAAGAAAATTGATAATTTCCAACTCAGAATTTACAATTGAATTGACAAATTTAAATCGAAAGCCAGAAATCCTAGGGTTTTGAAGTAAACTGATTTGGGGGAAATTCGGTTATCTATACTCTTTATTAAAAGAAATAGCATCCCTGTTGAAATTACACAAGGGGAAATACCTAAACTACCCTTACTTACATAACTGCCCTACATCGCCATCTACTCTCTTTCTTTTCTTCTTTCCAACGCCCTCTTCTCTCTCTCTCTCTCTCTCTTTCTCTACACCACCGCCATCACCAAAATCAAACGTCGGCATATGGGCGACGACGGACCTTTATTCAGATGAATATATTGATATAATCATCGATGAATCTGGCGTTATTAATCGTTGATGAACCCCTTGATGACGAATACGATGAGGTTAGCGTTTCTTTTAAAACTTTTCAGTATTTTGATTTCAAGGTTTGATTTGTTGTTTTTTGCGACAGGCAAATAGGTAGATATATTATATTTTATTTTCATTGTTTTATGTTAATTTTTTTATGTTATATCTGGTTTAATCAAATTAGAAACAAATGAACAAATGTTTATTTTCTTTTTCTTTTTATACTAGATTTTAGGGTTTTGTTGATTTGTTTTATGCTACACCTGGTTTAATTAAAATTAAAAATGAAATAAAAAACTTTGTTTTATATTTTTATGCTAGATATGGTTTTAGAAACATTAAAGCTGTGTTTTCTTCATGTATTAATAGCCAGCTGATGTAACTTGATTGAGGTTTGATTTTCTTTGAATTGATGTCACTTTGAAGATACCGAAGCTTCAGTTTATGACCCATAGACTCCATTTTTCACTGGTAAAAGGTTTTTGCTGCCACCCAAGATTGAAGAAAACAAAGGTAACAGTTATGTTAAAGTTTTGTTGTTTATGCTTTAGAGATTGGGTGAATTTATTCATTTAGTATGTAGAAAGTGCAAAAAGTATGATTTGTATGTTTTTTTTGTAGTTTTGGATGGACAATGATGGGTCTCCAAATCTTCTTGTTAACAAGAACTAGACTGTGAAGGTTTGCTAAGAAGGTTTTCTATGCTTATGGGCATTTGAAGCTTGCTAATGGATTGCACGCTAAGAAGCTAGCAATGTGCCTCAAGGTGATTTTTTTTGTATTTTTTTTTTGGTTGTGGATCAATTAAGATTGTGATACAATACTCGAGTCATAAGAAAAGAGTCATTGTGTAAACTAGATGAGTACTTTGCTTTGTTGTTGTTCACAAAAAAAAAAATGAGTAGTTTTGGTTCACTTTTCTAATTCCGAGTTTCATCCAAAAAATACTGGAACTTTCAAAAATTAAATGTAAGGCTTAGGGACCAAATGCAATATACAAAGACCAACGACACTACCCTTATAAGGGTGATTGTGATAAGAACTGAGATCGATATGCAATATATAAAGAACGAGTACCATAAAAAGTAATAAGAGTTTGAATGATGCAGTTCACTGTGAAACATCTGGTCATTATCGGACCTTCCTTCTCTCGCTTCGTTGACCAAATCAATAGGTTGATGATCAGTTGTTACTTTCCTCAACTGACTTTTTTTGTTTGTACCATAATCTCCCAGTTTGTGTTTGTATGGTTACTGATACACCAGATTTGTCTTGTTTATCCCATATGTGTTTTTTGATCTAATGTTGATGAAATTATCTTATGCAAACATGTATTTTTTGATTTTTGTCATGCTTTTTGTGTGTCAGAAGTTGCAACACCACCGGTCACCGGCCGGAGGCCATGGTGACTGGGAAAAAGATTGTTCAGATTAAAAGTTGGGGGCGGCTAAACGTGAAGGAATCGTGAATTTGCTAGAGACACACATGGGAACACTAAAAACTGGAAGACTTTCTAAGAAGCATGTGGGGAATGTTTGTCTCACACTTTTGTCTTACACTTGAGTCTTTTATTTATGAAGCGTTTACTCTGACATATTATTGTCTTTTGCTTACATTTTGTGCAGGTGGGTTGTATGGCTTACCTCGGCTGATGGAACAATTTGGTTTACGATTGCCCTTGGGGCAGGCTGCCATGGTATGTATGAGGTTTGACAGTATTTAACACATTGCTATGAATGAAAAAGTTAAATTACCCTATTTGGATTGTCAACCGGTGCCTTCTCTTGAATATTAGATTTAATTCATTTGTAGTTAAGCTGTTTGACTTGGGTCATGTAACATTTGAAACTCAACAGGGCCCACGGCCTGGATTTTTTCCGGAAGAGACGTCTAAAAAGAAAGGTATTTGATATGTGACTACATTTTGTACTTTAAAGTTGATAAAGACGAGATAAGATTTGTTTATTGTTTCCTCATTTGCTTCTCATATTTAGATGGAACACGGGAAAATGACTAGGAATGCCTGGAATGTGGAAATGTCGATTTTTCTTTTAGAACAGTTTGTAACATGAGGAAATGCAATACTTCTAAACCTGGATCTCAGGTTTGAGCTACTGGTTTGTACCAGTCTTATTTTTGAGTTGACACATTGAAGCATCGTTTTGTATAATGCTCTATCGTTTTCATCACTAACTTTTGTTATTTTTGTAATGGTTCTAATAGCATAATGCAAAGCCAACAAAGAGTTCCAGTAGGTACTTCATGTCTTATGTCTATCTGGTTTGCTTCAGGTGATGTTTGAGACTTTGAGTCTATAAAAACAGATATGCCCGAAAGTGTGACCAATGTAACAACATAACTATCCTTTTAGGACCAAATGTAACTGACAGAATTGCGGTGCAAAGAAGCCATAATTAGGTTTTATTTTATCTTTTTATCAATTGGGTGGATTAGGTAACTTATTATAAAACCTTTTTTCATTATTCTTATTCTGTCTCTTTCTATAAGCAAGGCATTAAACAGTCATGTCTATCAACATTAAAGGAACATGTATACACATACAAATATTTCAATATTTTTTTACCGCATTGTAAGCACGTTATCCATAGTAGGATATTGTTTAACTGATTGTCAACTGTTTTCGGTAATCGCGACATGAGAAGCTCTGTCAATGGTATCCGCCGCAACGCGCGGGTACCATGCTAGTTTCTTATAATGATTCACTAACCGACTTTATTTATACTAACAGTTAATCAGATGCAAAACACGTGGTGCATATCAAAAATCTACATGCAAAAGCATATGAAAATTAAGATCAAAACAATATATAATAATGATGATGATAGTTACGGAAGCATTATGAATTATTACATGTTAATAATAATATAATAATGATGATGATAGTTACGGAAGCATTATGAATTATTACATGTTAATAATAATGTAAATATAGGGGTGAGTTATGAGAACTCATAAAAAAATATTCTTTCTCTCTCTTCAATTAAATAATAAAATTCACCCAAATCATTCAAAATGTTTTATCTGACAAACCGTAAATCGTTAGACGAAACAAAAAGCATGGGTAGTCTTAAAATTTCGTCCTCTTTCATTAGAGATCCAATTCGGATATACTTTTGACGATTTTTTAATTTTCGTTTTCTTTTTGGTACTTACACATAACTTACACATGTGTAGGTTGAACAAAAATTATGATTCGGAGCGGGCTTCGCCCTTAAGGATATTCATAAACCAAAGCTGGTAGGGGTGATAGATCATTGAGGGTGATAGGTCATAGTGTGATAGGTCATAGAGGGTGATAGGTCATAGGGGGTGACCGGTGATGGGTGATCTACCTAACGGGCTCCGCCCTTAGCCGCTATGGCTCCGCCATGGACTGACGGGCTCCACCCTTGGCCACCATGGCTCCGCCATGGATTGACGGGCTCCGCCCTTAACCTTCATTGTTGTGTACATATGTTCATTTACTAATTTACATGTGAAAACAATGATCCTACACATGTGTAGGTACACAAGTACAAGAGGAAAAAAAACGAAAATTAAAAAGTCGTCAAAAGTATATCGAATTGGATCTCTAATGAAAGAGGACGAAATTTTAAGACTACCCATGTTTTTTTTTTCATCTAACGATTTACGGTTTGTGAGATAAAATATTTTGAATGATTTGGATAAACTTTATTATTTAATTGAAGAGAGAGAAAAATAAGAGAAATATGTAGGGCTGTAAACGAACCGAACGAACACGAACGAGACCTTGTTCATATTCGTTCGTTTAACTTAACGAACGGTTCACGAACATATAAACGAACATAATGGCTTGTTCATGTTCGTTCGTTTGTGTTCGTGAAATGAACGAATGTTCACGAACACAAACGAACGAACACTAATGAACGAACACAAACGAACGAAATATTTATAAAATAAGTATTTTTATTTAAACTTTTTCTTAAAATACAGATAACTATCTATTAATAATATATATATTTTATATATACCATGAGAACTCTTAAATTATATATTTGTTCACATGTTTTTTTTGTTCATTCACATATGAAATGATATAAAAATATATGTTGTAGAAGAAACTTTTTCAAGAAACCTTCAAATTAGCCTTTTATGAACTTGTGAATAAATTTGTTCACGTTTTTTGTTCACATGTTTTTTTTGTTCATTCACATGTGAAATGATATAAAAATATATGTTGTAGAAGAAACTTTTTCAAGAAACCTTCAAATTAGCCTTTTATGAACTTGTGAATAAATTTGTTCACGTTTTTTGTTCACATGTGACAAACGGCTATATATAAGGTTTCGGAAAAAATTTCTTCTACAACATATGTTTTTATAACGTTTCACATGTGAATGAACAAAAAAAACATGTGTTCCAATATGAATTTAAGAGTTCTCACGGTTCTTACAAAAAAATGAGTTCTCAAAATAATGGTCCCCTATATATATATTATATGATATAAAAATATTTATTTTTAAACTATTTTTTAAAGTATAATTGATTAGGTATTAATATATGTAATCGAACGTAAACGAACAAATGTTCACGAACATAATCGAACTATTGTTCACGAACGACTATTCACGAACATAAACGAACGAACGTTCACCAATATCGAACGTTCATGAACATAAATGAACGAACGAGAACTTTGTTCATGTTCGTTCATTTAACTAAACGAACGAACACAAATGAACTTCCCGCCGAACGGTTCATGAACTGTTCAATTCGTTTACAGCCCTAAAATATGTGGTCGAGAATGGTTGTTGTGGTTCTTAAATAACCCTTCCCCCCATACTCAACATGAGTTATTTATATACATCAATTTGTTAGTATTCGTATTTAGCAGAGCATATGTGTAACCGGATATATATAGCATTAAACAAATCAAGGAAAAGAAAAATAGAAAAACCCTAACAAGAAAATCAAGAGAAGCGGCAGCAAAGCAGAAAGAGGGCTTGCGATGGTACAATATCAACATTATCGGTTTGAATCTAATAGCCGTTTTAAGGTAATAAAAGGTTCTAGTTTTTTTTGATAAATACTTCTTGAAACTTATGTTATGTTTGTCATAAAAAAAAAAGGGAGGTTGTTGTTATAGTCATGATCATGGAGGAGTAATCTTGCAAGAAAGATGATGCATATGAACTGTAAATTAAAGTTTGGTTTAAACCAATCATGGTCATGTAATGTTAATAAATAATGGATCGACATATATGAGGTCAAGACTTGGCAACTATATATGTTGGATTTTTAAGCTTTGTCATGTTTTTTCTTAAATCAATAGAATTGTATAATTTGTTTTAGTTTTTTCGACTAATTAAAGAGGAAAGCACTATGAGAAAACTATGTATAAGTATATGATAATAAAATACTTTTTGTTTACTGATTGTGCCATGGTTAGTGAACCATAAACATGTTTTCAGGTCTGAATGTTTATAAGTTCTAAATGTAAAGGCACGCTCATAGTTATAATCTTTCAATTATACGTGCCAAGTTTCAGACTAAGTAAGAGTACATATATGGGTCGGTTACATTAGACATGCTCGTACAAACCTAATGCATGAAGTAATTGAACTATACAAAATATTAATAGCTAGCCACTTACGTATGAATACATTGGGTAGTAGACATGGAATTTAACTAACCTATCTTTACTCCTTTATAAAACATTTTGAGTTTTTTATTTATAAAATTAAGCATATTTTTTCCCCCTAAAAAGCCCCTTTCAGCATATTTATGGTTCCCAAAATGCCCCTCCACATACTACAACACTAAATTACCATATCTACCCTTATAACAAATTGTCACTCCTGAAACAAAATTCCGCCGCAACGCGCGGGTATTATGCTCGTATATATAATATCAATTGGTTTTGAGTAAATATTCAATTGTTGCAAGCATTACGAGAGGTGGTATACTAAATATTAAGGTTTGTTAAAGATATACTCGTATAAATTATGACACTATTAGAGTATGCATTTTTATTAGTAGTTAAATAGATATTTGATATCAGTGTCCTTATGTACAAAATTGGTTAGGTGTTCGGATATCGAAGAAGTAACGAGTTGAATTGCGTTATTGTCCGACTTGAGGTAAGATAACTACTTTTGTCACATGAGTGACACAACAAAATGTTGTTTTCGTAATAAACCTTGTTAACTATATCCCGTACGTATGTTGGGTTATGAGGACAACGGGAGGGGTTAATTGGGACATATTTATGTATGCTTATATTGTTGATTATAATGATTGAAATATGTGATGTTTGATTGTTGAATGGCCTGTACATGTAGTACACTAGACTCTAGTAGGATTGCCATGTCACGTTGCACGTTAAGGGCCTTAATGTTGAAATAATGTAGATGTTGATACTCGAGTATAATTGACGTTGGAAGCACTACAACAAAAAGGGCTTTTTAGGACCCTTTATATGGGACACTAATAATAAAGTGTCCTATAAAACTATTTAATAGGACGGGTAAACGTTTGGGGTCCTATTATAATCTACACTAATAAATAGGTGTCCTAAAAAGTTGTTTAATAAGACGGATGAGTGTTTAGGGTCCTATTAGCATATACATTAATAGGACACTTCAAATGCACATCCTAATAAAGTACTTTATTGGACTTGGAGTTGTTGATGTCTTATTATGTGGTAACCTAATAGGACATCTGATCATTGAGGGTCCTATCTACCAATAAACTAAAATAAGATTGTAACTTTAATTGCTCGACATGTGGCACAATATTAAAACGACACGTATACTTTTAGTCATATATGAATTAGAAAACCTATTTAAATAAAGAATTTAAGAAATCTCTAAATTTATAGATTCCTTATTTTAATATACCATATATAACTAAATCGACTACGTTAAATATGATATTAATTAATTAATTATCTTATATATACGTAAAATCTAACATATATCCAAACTATATCCTATGGATTAAAGTAATAGTCATATGGGAGATATGATAATCCTTGAGCCAAATTTTGCATAATAAATAATTTTATATTAATTTTACGGCTAAAATAATAGAGTTGTGTAAATATGATATACTTGAGCTACTATTAAATAATAAATAATTTATATTCTAACATATTTTTTTAATCGGATACAGAAGATATTTTTTTCTCCAAATTAATTCTTTTCCTGTTCCAACTGCTTCTTTTCAAAAACTAATTTATCCAAAATATTTTACCATATAATAATGATTTCTAATGCCTATATATACATTCTTTAATATAATGTTCTAAGCATCATCAATAATATATATTTTATTATAAATAAATCAAAATATAAATATAAACAATTATGAGTCGACCGTACGGGTATTAGTACTAGTTATTACATAACCTAATAGGACATTTGATATTTAAGTCATAAAAGATAAGTGTTATAGGACCTTTATTTATCGAAGTCGTATTAGAACATAACTTAATAGGACACTTGACACATGAGTCTTATAACTTTAACCTTTATAGGACACTTAGTCATTGTGGATTTATTATATTACAATGTAATAGGAACACTCGATACTTAAGTCATTAAACATGATCATATGCTTATTCTGTAGAGTATGTTTTCGTTGTTTTGTTCTTTTAATAACATGTTTTCGTATTTTTATCCGAGGAAATAGTCTCTTGAAAAAGCAAAAAGTAAAAGATATGAAAATAGTGCAGGTTAAGCGCAGAGAAAAAGGTTGATGGCATGTTTAGTTATAACAACTAACCAGTTACCCAGAAGGTTATATTCTGAGATCTTTGGAAAAAAGAAATCGTTTCTGAGAGGAGGCAGTATAAGTATTGTCTAAATGCACAACGGTGTAAGCTATCAAAGTCCGTTTGGTTAATATTATAACCTCCAATATATTGTATCTAGTAAGTAGTAACTATGCTGAATATATGGCCACAATCTAAACTTCCTAGTTCAAGTCTCGATTGGTTTCTTGTATTAGTAAGTTGTATAAGAACAAATCACTCAAGTGCCCAAATACAATGGGAGACAACAAAAAGAAGCCATGATCACCAAATCTTCTTTCTGACTCAAAATAGTAGAATGACTATTCCAAGGACGATTGCAACAGGTGTCCATTTCGGCATCTCTAAATAAAAGCCTGCAACCGGAACTATGAAAACAAACGGGTGAACACAAATTTTTGTTAACGGAAAATATGTTGACTTACAATCATGTGCAGTTAAAAAGACTCCAATGAAACTCAAAAAACCTTTTAATGAATAAAAGAATCCAAAACATTTCCAGATGCAATTTTAATCACAAAGCTACTTGGGTGATTTGTATATCGTGAGGAAAGTTATGTTACAACGTTGTAAATGCTACGCTAATAAAGTTACTTTATATCACCAACCAATGCAACAATAGTCACCATCTCTAATCATCTTATATATATATCTAAAGTTGTAAGAGTAGAATCAATGCTGGAAGTTTAGAATTGATTAAGGCTTTTATGATTTACTTAGAATTTATGATTTTATTGATTTCTTAGGGTTAATCTAGGTATGCTGTAGTAAATTGAATTGTTTTGTGAATTTATTGTATTGATTATTAGTATGATGATCGACTGTATTGATGTATTGATGATTATGATAGTTATGTATTTGATTTAGTGATATGAAGATTTAAGGAATTGAATGATAATAAGTTCAGTAAATGAAAAGGCTTAAACTGTCATTGTTTGGCAGATGAAACAACTTTGGATTGAAGGCAAGTAACTCCCTTTCTAAATCTACATCCGTCAGTCTATAACACACATATACATACGTACATGATACATACATACAATTTTTTTATTCTTTTAACCTACTTTTAAACTTTGTATAAATTTATTTATTGGAATTGTAAAGGTGGATTGGGAAAAAAGACTCCCCTGTTGCAATATGATGAGAGGCTATTCCTCTTGGAACAAAAGGATCAAAGCCCTCCACACCCGATGATGGATTTATAGTTATGCTTTTTGCTTTTGTTTCTTTTTATTAATTTGCAATTAATTTATTTTGTTTCTTCTTTTGCTTTTGATATGTGTTGTTTGTGTACTCAAGATTCTAATAAAATATTCGCACATATGATATGGTGAAGCTAAACTCAATTAGAAGCAGCCCACCTTAGGTTTTTTAACCTAATGTCCTTTCTCAACTGTTAGATGGTTTGTATTAATTTTTATGTATTTATTCTATTTTGTGTATAATAATGTGCAGGTGATTGTTATCACATCATAAAGAGAGAAAATTTTCGTGTTTCAAGGTATGTAAAAATTAAGTTTTTTCTCCTTCTATTTATCGATATCTGTTTTTCCCTGTTTTATATGGATTAGCTTTGTAAGTTACTTTTATGGTAAGTAAAAAGTTTAACTCCATCGACTTCTTCGTTTTCTTAATCTGAATCGGTAATTAATGCACTAATGCACTGGAAACTTTTGGTAGGTGAATGAGCATAATGAATGCAATCCAATTACTCAAGAAAGATGTTAGATCGATTACCCAATGG
>CM067175.1:77056402-77071235 GCA_034093135.1 Erigeron breviscapus | reverse complement strand
ACATAATATTTCGTTTCATAGCACAAGCTGTCAATCAAGTGAATTAATAAAGAAGGGGATCGTGCCATGGAGACGACCTCCTAATATAAAGTAGATTAGAGCACCGCTCGGGTCGGACTGGCAATGAAAGTGGCCACAAAGGAAACCAACATTCCACCGTTACCTATTTTAGTGGGTGAGGGAACGACTCCTAGTTGCGCAACCCTCTAACTACAGGCCTCCCCTTTCGGAGTTAATAGTAGTGTACCGAAGTGATACAGTTTGACAGAACTCAAGCTCATCATATAACTTATAACACATTGAACATACAATATATCCCATTTCATAATCATTCTTTCAAGAATCATTCATATGTATAAAGCAATTTTACTTATCATGCTTTTCACCCCGAAAGTAAAACACATAAAGAGTTTGAAAGGGGGCTATGACTCACCTTGATATGCCGCATATTATATTCACTTATCCAAAATGGGTACTTCCCATCTATCGCTTCCTTGATCATATATTCCATTATGGTCCTTAGTGTATCTTTTAGCCCATTACACAAATTATTGGTTTACTTCAGAATTTTCTGTTTTTACTTCACATTTTTGTGAAATGTTGGCTACTGTTTTGGGGTTAAACCGAATTATTTGGACCCTCCTGATTTTTATACAATAACCTATATGTGTCCACTTATTTTGTGAATTTTGGCTTAATTTATAAAGAATGTTTACTACCTCTAAATATTTTTCCAAGTGGAAGTGGTCAAAACAGTCACTGTTTTGCATACTCGAAAGTTTTATAAAAGTTCTTTGGGTTTTGCTCTTAATAAAAATTCCATGATTTTATTTTAAGTTTAGGACATATTGGAATTACTTTCCACCAAGTATGGCCTCCTGGAACCTTATGGATTAGGAGATAAAAATTGTTAAAGTTGATAAAATATTCAGACAAAAATTTAGTTTTGACCAGTTTTAGTAGAAAAATCATATCTTTTGTTTGGTTCAGTATTTTTGAGTGATTCCAGTTGGTGGTTAAATTTAACTCGTTTATCTACAACTTTTATTTTGAAAGTTTTTCTTGAAACGGCCTCACATGCTCAGTTTATCCGTTCCAAGACAGAAGATTATTTCTGTCAGAATGTTCTTGATTATATCAACTCACCAATGACCATTTTTGGTAGAAAAATCGCAACTTGAGTTCTACTTCGTCTTTTAATCTGATTCCAGTGGGAGATGAAAGTTAACTCAAAAGGATTCGTTTTATATTTTATGAGTTTCACCCAGTTCGTCCATTTTAAACCATTTTTACACGCTCCACTTTCAAAAACAGATTCTGTGAACTTTCTTGTGATTTTCGGTTAGAGATTTTGGACATAGTTTTGGTTTGATTCATATAAGATTCATATTTCTTGTAATATATTCATAAAGTCCAGATTATTATACTTCTTTTAACATATTTTTCACTTAATACAAGTCCATATCCATCTCATAATCCAACAAACAAGATTCAACTTTCTTAGATCTAACATGCATGCATTCAAATAACGATTTTAATACTAGTTAGCATTCGTGATATCAATTTATAGTTTGATTAACGTAATTACTTATGTCCATTCCACTTAATTATCTTTTGTGTTACTTTGATTTCGCTTATCTTTCAAACTCACATACTTCTCGATATATCTTATGATTATCCGGGTTTATGAAATTCGTTTAAGTGTTATGGGCTTTTAGGTGACTTGGGCTTAATTTAGTTATTGGGCTTAACCTTATTTGGGTTATGTGCTTAATGGGTCATCTTGGTTATTGGGCTACATGGTTTATTAGGCCCAGTGGGCCTACTGATTTATGGTTCAAATGGGTTTATTATTTGGGCCGGGTTAGCCCATTATGGTCCTTAGTGTATCTTTTAGCCCATTACACAAATTATTGGTTTACTTCAGAATTTTCTGTTTTTACTTCACATTTTTGTGAAATGTTGGCTACTGTTTTGGGGTTAAACCGAATTATTTGGACCCTCCTGATTTTTATACAATAACCTATATGTGTCCACTTATTTTGTGAATTTTGGCTTAATTTATAAAGAATGTTTACTACCTCTAAATATTTTTCCAAGTGGAAGTGGTCAAAACAGTCACTGTTTTGCATACTCGAAAGTTTTATAAAAGTTCTTTGGGTTTTGCTCTTAATAAAAATTCCATGATTTTATTTTAAGTTTAGGACACATTGGAATTACTTTCCACCAAGTATGGCCTCCTGGAATCTTATGGATTAGGAGATAAAAATTGTTAAAGTTGATAAAATATTCAGACAAAAATTAGTTTTGACCAGTTTTAGTAGAAAAATCATATCTTTTGTTTGGTTCAGTATTTTTGAGTGATTCCAGTTGGTGGTTAAATTTAACTCGTTTATCTACAACTTTTATTTTGAAAGTTTTTCTTGAAACGGCCTCACATGCTCAGTTTATCCGTTCCAAGACAGAAGATTATTTCTGTCAGAATGTTCTTGATTATATCAACTCACCAATGACCATTTTTGGTAGAAAAATCGCAACTTGAGTTCTACTTCGTCTTTTAATCTGATTCCAGTGGGAGATGAAAGTTAACTCAAAAGGATTCGTTTTATATTTTATGAGTTTCACCCAGTTCGTCCATTTTAAACCATTTTTACACGCTCCACTTTCAAAAACAGATTCTGTGAACTTTCTTGTGATTTTCGGTTAGAGATTTTGGACATAGTTTTGGTTTGATTCATATAAGATTCATATTTCTTGTAATATATTCATAAAGTCCAGATTATTATACTTCTTTTAACATATTTTTCACTTAATACAAGTCCATATCCATCTCATAATCCAACAACAAGATTCAACTTTCTTAGATCTAACATGCATGCATTCAAATCAACACTTTTCAATACAAACTTTCATAGATCTCACACCCAACAATATAAAAACACTTTTTAATGAAAAATCTCAGAAATATATTCTTCAAAATATACAAAAACATATAGATCTATCAAAAGGAAATCACTTTAAAAGCTACTTAATCTATAACAACACTTTTGGGTCTTAAACTTGTTGAATCCTTGGATCTTTCTCATGGATTTCGACATGCATGTGCATGAGGAGAAAGATCCTATCAACTTTGCCCTCATCAAGTGTGTATTACAAAGAAAACAAGAAGAAAACATAAACTTTTGATAAAACCTTTGAATATAAACAAGAACAAGATTAAATCTAGTAAAGAGATAAAGATTTATACCCTTGATGAACTTGGATTTGAAGATGAAATAGGGCAGAAATTTTGTGACCCTTAAAGCTCCTATTAACCCTTAATCCTTGCTCAAAACAACCCTTGTTTAATCTAGTATAAACCCTTATTATTGTTATAAGTTTAGATTGATTTTGTCTTGCCTTTTCTTGGTTTGTTTGAGCCGAAATGGAGAAGGAGAGAAAGGAAGGTGGAAGAGTTTTTGAGAGAGAAATGGGATGTGTGTGTGTTGGAAAGTGTAAGAAGTGGTGTTGGGGTGTAAGTGTATTCAAGTTGCCTTGGAAGTGTAAGGGTTTAGTTTTTAGTTGAATTTTGATTGGGTGTAGGGTTTGGGGGTATGGGGGCCGGTTTTTGGGTTGGGTGTAAGGAGGGGATTTTTGAATTTTGGATGTATAATGTAATTGTATATGTATATGGTTTATAAGTATAGGTTGTATGTATAAGTGTAAGTATTTTTGAGTGTTGCTAGTTAATTGAATTTCCTAGGCTAAAATAAATATGTGTATGTATGTGTGCATGCCATATGTATGTATGTGTGTATATATATATACATTTATAGATTTTTGTGTAATAATTTGTTACTTAACTCATTGTATCTAAATTCGTATTTATATTAGACATATATATGTACTTATTATTGTTCAAACACTTTTATGTACATATTAGTTTATAAACTTATTTTTGAAATAGTCATTTTTATTTTCATGACCATCTACACTTTAATTGGCTTTTGATTAAATTGTTGGACATTTTGTAAGGATTCTTGATTGTTATCTCAACTTGTGAGCCTTGCATCCTTATTTATATAATCCCAACTTCTCGAAATAAAATTTTTTTTTTTGTGGGTTTGAATTTGAAACTCAATTTTTCTTTTATTTATTTTGGAAAAACCCTTTGTATTCCATCATAATTATAAATACCTTTTCCAAAACAATTCCTTCATTTACTCCTCTTTACATTTACTCCCAATCATCACTCTCTCTCATTTTCTTATTCCTTCATAACTTCAAAACCCTAAATTCATCTTTCATATTCAGTTTTATAAACTTATTTTTGAAATAGTCATTTTTATTTTCATGACCATCTACACTTTAATTGTCTTTTGATTAAATTGTTGGACATTTTGTAAGGATTCTTGATTGTTATCTCAACTTGTGAGCCTTGCATCCTTATTTATATAATCCCAACTTCTCGAAATAAAATTTTTGGTTTATTGTGGGTTTGAATTTGAAACTCAATTTTTCTTTTATTTATTTTGGAAAAACCCTTTGTATTCCATCATAATTATAAATACCTTTTCCAAAACAATTCCTTCATTTACTCCTCTTTACATTTACTCCCAATCATCACTCTCTCTCATTTTCTTATTCCTTCATAACTTCAAAACCCTAAATTCATCTTTCATATTCAGTTTTCCCTTGTAGAAATAATGGCTAAATCTGCTTCTCACGCCAAATCACTAATAGCTTTCGAATACAAACCATCCAAAGTAGTCAAGGCCAGTGCTCAATGGCCAAAAGGGTTTGATCCATTGACCCTTAGATTCAATATGAATAATTTCATGGCCGCACTGAACGCCAAAGGCAAAACCTTAATGGGAGGATTAATAAATTTCTTGAACAATCCCCTCTCCATTATGCCTTGACTGAATGATTTCAGAATAAGTGTGAAAACTGAGATGGTTCAGATTCCTCAAAATCTGATCATGCTCAGATTTAAATAGGTTACTTCTGAAATGAGTTAGTCCTTTATAATGTCTTTTGGATACTTGGTCTTTGGTATCCCAAAGGCTCAAGTCTAGATCTAATGGGTTATTCAGATTCTGATCATGCAGGTTGTAAAATAGACAGGAAAAGTACCACAGGTGGTTGTCATTTCCTAGGTGGCAAATTGGTTAGTTGGACAAGTAAGAAGCAGACTGCAGTATCACTCTCCACAGCTGAAGCTGAATACATCTCTGCAGCCAGTTGCTGCGCTCAGATTTTGTGGATGAAGAACCAACTAACTGATTATGGTGTTAAGTATACAAAGACTCCTATATTTTGTGATAACACCAGTGCCATTGCCATCTCTCACAATCCTGTCATGCACTCCAAAACCAAGCATATCGACCTCATGTATCATTTTATTAGAGATCACATTATTAAAGGTGACATTGAACTTCATTTCATTCCCACTGATAAACAACTCGCTGATGTTTTTACAAAACCCTTGGATGTCAAAACGTTTAAACATCTCATCAGTGAGTTAGGTATGCTAAATCCTGTATAGCATCGCCTCAGGGGGAAGTGTCAAATATTTTTTTGTTTAAAAGAATTTTTTCTCTAAGGGGGAACTTTGCTTTCAAAAAAAATAAAATAAATATTTTGACTGAAATGATTTCAGAATAAGTGTGAAAACTGAGATGGTTCAGATTCCTCAAAATCTGATCATGCTCAGATTTAAATAGGTTACTTCTGAAATGAGTTAGTCCTTTATAATGTCTTTTGGATACTTGGTCTTTGGTATCCCAAAGGCTCAAGTCTAGATCTAATGGGTTATTCAGATTCTGATCATGCAGGTTGTAAAATAGACAGGAAAAGTACCACAGGTGGTTGTCATTTCCTAGGTGGCAAATTGGTTAGTTGGACAAGTAAGAAGCAGACTGCAGTATCACTCTCCACAGCTGAAGCTGAATACATCTCTGCAGCCAGTTGCTGCGCTCAGATTTTGTGGATGAAGAACCAACTAACTGATTATGGTGTTAAGTATACAAAGACTCCTATATTTTGTGATAACACCAGTGCCATTGCCATCTCTCACAATCCTGTCATGCACTCCAAAACCAAGCATATCGACCTCATGTATCATTTTATTATTCCTTCATAACTTCAAAACCCTAAATTAATCTTTCATATTCAGTTTTCCCTTGTAGAAATAATGGCTAAATCTGCTTCTCACGCCAAATCACTAATAGCTTTCGAATACAAACCATCCAAAGTAGTCAAGGCCAGTGCTCAATGGCCAAAAGGGTTTGATCCATTGACCCTTAGATTCAATATGAATAATTTCATGGCCGCACTGAACGCCAAAGGCAAAACCTTAATGGGGAGGATTAATAAATTTCTTGAACAATCCCCTCTCCATTATGCCTTGACTGCAGATCCTCAAGTAATGTATCATAGATACTTACTTGAATTCTGGTATACTGCTACTCTAAGCAAGGATGAAAAGTCCATTGCTTTTTCTTTACAAGAAGGCATTAAAGTGATGGTAAGGTTTGTGATATTTAATAACAGAATTTTAATAAAATATTAATTAGAGAACCAATCTGATTCAAACACAATCTGAATAGACTTAACAATTGCGATATAATAAATTTTGAGCATGATATTTCGAGAATTTTAATAGAATAAACTGATATTTTCAAAATCAATTAGATCAAATAGTATATAATCTGATTCTTATATGTTGTAAAAAAAACTGAGCTATATCTATACTATTTGTATGGTGTAAAACAAAACTGAGCGATCCTACAAATGATGAAATGTGAAGTAATGATGAAACTGGAAATAAAAAAAATTGTAATATAAAAATAACAATTGTTATTATTATATATATTAAATATGTATACTAAACAATTAAAATGACAAATTTTTAAAGTTGTTTTGAAAACGTAAATTTATCATCTGCGTACCTATTGTAAGATTGTAAATCTTCATTAAATCTATAAATTTCAAAATTCAAATTTTGTATCACTGTTTGATATCTTTTTTAGATCTGGAAGATACATTTAAATTTAAGAATCGTTAAGATTTTATAATATTAAATTCAAATTTGAATTCAAATGAATATACAATTTCAATTAGAATCTATTGTAATATATAAAATTATATTAAAAATAATTCGAAATATCTTTAAATAATTTACTGACAAATTTAAATTCAAAAAGATCTGTTAAAAGAAATATCTTTAAATCAACCGAAGATTTGTAAGCATGATTGTGTATCCTTTGTGTACACCGTTTTGAACTATCATTTTAATACGATATTACACTACATATAACTCATCATATACAATAGAATACAAGTTTTAATAAAAACATAACATTAATCAAATTAAAAAAATATATTGTACTTAGCAGATCATAAATGCATCAAGTTTACATTATTTTGTAATTTTAGTTTACTTACATATTGGTGTTGACAATACATTAAGTTGAACAACTCAAATGGGAGATTGATTAAAAAGTTTGTTTTATCAATAAAATTTTATTAAAACTTAATACAATTGGTTTGGATGACTTTTTAAATCGGTAAAATCTTCAATCTTTTGAACAAAACTTTATCTAAATCAAGAGACAAAAAAATATTTAGAAAAATATTAATTAGAAAACCAATCTGATTCAAACACAATCTGAATAAGCTTAACAATTGCGATATAATAAAATTTGAGCATGATATTTCGAGAATTTTAATAGAATAAACTGATATTTTCAAAATCAATTATATCAAATAGTATATAATCTGATTCTTATATGTTATCAAAAAAACAATACAGTAAGCAACAAGTACATTTAGACAAATTATTAAGTTTCATCTGGATTAATCCTAAAAAATAATAATAATAATAATAATAGTAATAAAAGAATAATAATAATAATAATAATAATAATAATAATAATAATAGATAATAATAATATTAATAATAATAATAATAATAATAATAATAATAATAATAATAACAATAATAATAATAATAATAATAATAATAATAATAATAATAATAATAATAATAATAATAATAATAATAATAATAATAATAATAATAATAATAATAATAATAATAATAATAATAATAATAATAATAATAATAATAATAATAATAATAATAATAATAATAATAATAATAATAATAATAATAATAATAATAATAATAATAATAATAATAATAATAATAATAATAATAATAATAATAATAATAATAATAATAATAATAATAATAATAATAATAATAATAATAATAATAATAATAATAATAATAATAATAATAATAATAATAATAATAATAATAATAATAATAATAATAATAATAATAATAATAATAATAATAATAATAATAATAATAATAATAATAATAATAATAATAATAATAATAATAATAATAATAATAATAATAATAATAATAATAATAATAATAATAATAATAATAATAATAATAATAATAATAATAATAATAATAATAATAATAATAATAATAATAATAATAATAATAATAATAATAATAATAATAATAATAATAATAATAATAATAATAATAATAATAATAATAATAATAATAATAATAATAATAATAATAATAATAATAATAATAATAATAATAATAATAATAATAATAATAATAATAATAATAATAATAATAATAATAATAATAATAATAATAATAATAATAATAATAATAATAATAATAATAATAATAATAATAATAATAATAATAATAATAATAATAATAATAATAATAATAATAATAATAATAATAATAATAATAATAATAATAATAATAATAATAATAATAATAATAATAATAATAATAATAATAATAATAATAATAATAATAATAATAATAATAATAATAATAATAATAATAATAATAATAATAATAATAATAATAATAATAATAATAATAATAATAATAATAATAATAATAATAATAATAATAATAATAATAATAATAATAATAATAATAATAATAATAATAATAATAATAATAATAATAATAATAATAATAATAATAATAATAATAATAATAATAATAATAATAATAATAATAATAATAATAATAATAATAATAATAATAATAATAATAATAATAATAATAATAATAATAATAATAATAATAATAATAATAATAATAATAATAATAATAATAATAATAATAATAATAATAATAATAATAATAATAATAATAATAATAATAATAATAATAATAATAATAATAATAATAATAATAATAATAATAATAATAATAATAATAATAATAATAATAATAATAATAATAATAATAATAATAATAATAATAATAATAATAATAATAATAATAATAATAATAATAATAATAATAATAATAATAATAATAATAATAATAATAATAATAATAATAATAATAATAATAATAATAATAATAATAATAATAATAATAATAATAATAATAATAATAATAATAATAATAATAATAATAATAATAATAATAATAATAATAATAATAATAATAATAATAATAATAATAATAATAATATCAAATAATTATGTATATATAAAGTGACTATATATATAAATTTAACATCCAAAAATGTATAAATGTAAATAATAATAATAATAATAATAATAATAATAATAATAATAATAATAATAATAATAATAATAATAATAATAATAATAATACTAATGTTTCTAGTCGTTTTTATGGGATTTCAAGACATGTTTATGGTAAAAATGGAAATTAGGGTTAGGGTTAGGGTTTGAATGATTCTTGAGTGATTGTGATGTTTTGGTTAAATTTGTGGGTTGGGTTATGTGTATTTATAGTCATTGATGTTTAGTAATGCTTCAAAATGGGTTACAAATCGTTTTGGTGTGGTTTGGGTTGAATTTGGGGGTTTTGGGTTCGTTTTCCTGCACTTGTTGCAGCTGCTGCTTCTGGGACCAGAACTGGGCCACTGCGGCGCAGTGGCTTAGGCTAGCCCACTGCGGCGCAGTGGCTAGGGGCTGGTTGGTTCGAGATTAGCTCACTGCGGCGCAGTGAGCTTGGCAATGGCTCACTGCGGCGCAGTGGTTTGTTACTGTGAATGTGTGCGCGTCAGTTTTCAAACGTCAATAACTTTTGATCCGTAAGTCCAATCGAGTCATATGACCTATCGTTAGAATCGTGAAAGAGTCTATTTTCTTGTAGTAACATTCTTTTTGCGTGAAACTTCTCCCATTTCAAAAAGTGTCGAGTCAAAGTGTCTTGTACTTACTTGTTTAAGATTGTATAGTTGACATTATGGTAATATGATGTATATTTATAGGTTGTGGCCGTGCGGATCCTATTACTCGTTATTAATCTTTTATTAACTCGACTTAAGCTTCTTTGCCGATCAAGGTGAGTTTCGTATCTCCCTACTCACTTGAGATCCGGGCTGAAAAGTGTAAACCTGGTGTGTTTACTTGCATTTATTGATTGATTGATTGATTGATTGATTGATTGATTGATTGTTTTAGTTGTTGGATTGGTGTGATGGTTCCTTTCGTTTGATTGGTTAAATTGTTGAGTATTGAATTGATTGATGATGATTGATTGATTGATTGATTGTTCGGTTGACTTGGTTTTGATTGATTGATTGATTGATTGATTGATTGTGAATAATGGTTTTCCCAAAGAGATGTATCGATCTTTGGAGGATAATGAATGTATATGATTTTGATGATTTTGATGATTATTCATGCATTCCGGCATTTGCATTGATACTCATATCATTTATGCATTCCTTATTTACACATTTACTTGTCTTGTGTAATCTTGTTGTTGGGCGTTGTTGTGTTATGTAGAGGCTCACTGTAAGTCATGTCTAGCCTCTATTCTTGTGCTGTGATTATTGATGTTGGTTCTTTACGAACCATTACTACGAACTCACCAACCTTGTGTTGACTATGCTTAGTACACTTTTCAGGTATCCAAGTTATTCCAAGGCATGGAGTTTGACTGATTTGTTTAGCTTGCTGTTGAACCCGGACTTGGACTTATATGGATCAAGGATCCATTTGCCTTCTTTTGCATTGTACTTAGAACCGTTAACCTTCTGCTGATGCTCTGTTGTAATTCCTGTTGAAGACTTGTGCCTTATGCATTTTGTTACTTGTTTATCGTTTTGTATGGATTCACTGAATCCTCTAATTGCATTTAGCTTGTTCTATTGTAATTCCACCTGGTGCTATGTGATTTCCGTGATATTCCGAGCCTCGGCTTGGGGTGTTACAGAATGGTGGCCCATGCGTGGTCGTAGAGAATTAGGCGGTTTGACCTAGACTACGGCTTAAGTTAAAACTCTTCATATAGCATGCATGGTTAGGAAATTCGTGTGCAATGTGAATTATGTGGATCCCCTTGTGAGTTCGTAGTTAAGACCACTTATGTGATGGCTTGAATTCAACGTGATGAATGTGGAATGGATACAATGTGGTTAATGTGTGCTTTGATTGAATTTGATTGTCATTAATATGGATTGTTGTTATTGATTGGTGCTAGTTTGATGATTTAGAGCAAAATGAAGTTATGTTATTAACTTAGTATAATATTGTGGCAACCCTAAAAGAACCCGATCAACTCTTTTATGGTCACCCAATATTATAACAAGTTAATAACATCATGGATTGCGCATGCTTGGCTTAGAGTATAATAAGGAACCGATATGCTTAATGGGAGTTGATTAGGTGGAGGGTTAGCCGTTGGTACACCCTGTATACATACCCGGTCAATAACTAGAGAGCATATCGAATTCGGATTATACTTTAAACCACTCGTGTTAAGTGACTTGTTTTAGCTGCTTATAATGAGATGTGTTTAATACGAGTAATTGGTTTTGACGATGATTAATTGTTGTGAACTTAGCACGAAAACATGATAGATAACGATTATAGAGAACTTTGATATACTGTCCTTAGTGTAGAAATGTGAAACACGTATGGTATGTTAGTATGATAACATGATATATGACAGTTAATTGAGAATATTATATGTTGGCCTTAGTAAAAGACATTGAACATGTGTAGTGTGTCGACGTTAAAACACTCACTAATAAGGCGGCTAAAATGAGAGAAACGGTGAAGCTAACCCCCGGATCATAAATTCTAGAACTACTACTATTATTGGATTTAGTGGTGGAATGACATGTTGACTAGTATGATTTAGTAACATATATGTTATGTATGTATGTATGTATGGCCCGTAGTGGTCAAGTTGAAATCGTAAATGCTTTTGTTGTAATTTGACTTAAACGTGTTGATAAACGGTTAGGATACGACGTGATAAATATGTCATATGGTATGAGAGCATTAATTACTTGTGTGACTAATATGTGAGCATTGTGAGGCTAACTTTCGGGTCAACGCGTTACTTACCTTGTAGAAAATGGTGAGATCAAGAAGGAATACGACTAGCCATAGCGATGAGCCGGATTTAGCAACCGTGATTGCCCAAGCAGTGGTAAACGCCATACCCACTATCGTAGCCCAAGTCACGGCAAGCCTTCAAAGAAGCAGTGAAACGCGTGAAGCTAGAGTAATTATGGACGACGAGAAGGTGTCGGGTAGAGCCTCATCAAAAAGGAAAGAAATCGGAGAACCTAGTGAGGCAAGGAAAGTGGGCAGGTGTGACCCCAATGGTCATAATAAGGGTAGATTCAGGACGGCAATGGGACTGGCGAGGAGGCCTTACAAGGGACCTCATCCTTTCTGTAACTATTGTAACAAGCATCATCCCCCTAATGCCCAATGTGGAGCCTGCTTCAATTGTAATCGACTTGGACACATGTCCAAGAATTGTAGAGCACCGAGAGCGACACCATTGAATGTAACGCCTCTTCAAACCATCTATCCCCAAGCTGACCACCCTCGGAGCCATCAAGGTGTTTGTTTTGTGTGTGGTAGCCCCGATCACTACAGAGATGCTTGTCCTAGATGGACTGAACCACAAGCCCAGGTGGCGGTTCCTCCCGATCAACTACAAATAGTCGTTTATAACCAAAGCCGTGGCCAACAAGACCATCAAGTTCAACCTCGTAGCCGAGCTTTTGCAGAGAATGGCAAGGGAGACCAAAGTGATCCTAACGTTGGTTAAGGTACATTCCTCCTAATGGTTGTTATGTTACTACACTATTCGATATCGAAACCGACTATGAATCTCGTTTATTCTAACATTACTCCTTTGAGTTACATTTCGTTCGTGTGTTTTGAAATCATATGTTTGCAATTTTGAATGTTTAGCGACTCACTAACTAAATTTATTCAAATACCCCGTGTATCTATCTCGACTCTAAAAGACGACAAAACTCCTCATTTACTTGGTGCCTATGATCTAAAGATTCTTGGCGAAAAAGTGAGTGTAATCTGGATGCCACCGGGTAAGACAGTTCTAAAGTTGCGTAGTAGGGTTACTAGTGTAAAATATCTAACGGTAGGATTCTTAGGGTTCCGTGTAAGTCTTCCAACTCAGACGTCCTTAGAGCTACCGTCTCAAGAATCTGAAAACTAACGTTGTCCTTGTTAATCTTGAGTCTCCCGAACGCTTTTCCGGGTGACTTATCGGGCTTGTCCCATCTCGATAGCTTAAATTTCGTATATGCTAAACTTCCCAACATCGCGCGCGTAGTCAAACCCTTATAAACTTCTGAGATGCGAAAAAGCTCGTAGTGAAAGACTGGGAGAGGGATTCGAAGGAAAATAACTCAGAATGGATTTCGCCATGAAGTTGCCGACGACAAGAAATGATCACGATACGGCGAGGTCGGTAAAATGTGACAACTTGGCACATTAGTATGAAGGATAAATGGGTTAGGTGCACGAAGATTCGATTTCTGTCCTTCCATATAAAGGAAGTCGCTTAACTCCAATTCAGGGAGCCATCCAATGAACGACGGGCACTCAAACCGACTTGAGACTTGATCACATGCGAAGATAATGTACTTATAACCATGACGGCAATCCTGTGCAACGACGATTGTTACGCGAGTATTCGAATGACACTGGCCGAAGAACTAAGTAGTAGAGATGCTACTCCCCATTGGGACGAACCAAGAATCAAAGAAAGCCAAAGTAGCGGGTTAGGATTTCTAATAGGAATGACAAGAATAACTTCTCAAGTTAAGAGAATAGCCCAGCTAGCTCACATGCTAAGTAAGGAGTATGCCGATGTGAGGCTGAGACCATTAGAGTTGGAAGTGGGTGATTTTGTACTTTTGAAAGTATCACCGTGGAAAGGCGTCATCCGATTCGTGAAGCGAAGCAAACTCGGGCCGAGGTATAATTGTCCTTTCAAGATCCTCGAAAAGGGGTTGGAAAAGTTGCTTATCGAATAGAATTACCACAAGAATTTAGCGGTGTACACGGTGTGTTTCATATTTGCAAACTACGCAAGTGGTTGGCGGACCCTACATATCATGTGCCTATGGACGAGATTAGGGTTGATTCGAATTTGACTTTTATTGAAGAACCGGTAGAGATCTTGGACCGCCGAGTCAAGAAACTCAAGAATAAACTCTACACGATCGATAGGGTTAAGTGGAAACGCTAGGCGCGGAGCCGAGTTCAGTTGGGAGCGAGAGGATTACAGGAAGTCTAAGTATCCGCATCTATTTAGTAATTAGGGTTTTGTTGAATTTCGGGACGAAATTCTTTTGACGGGGGAATAATGTAACATCCGTGAATTTTGACCCGTTGACTTTACGTGTAATTTGACTAACAAATTTGTTGAATGAAATATTTGGGTTCATTTTGTGTTTATATGACTATGTGATATGTTAGCCGGGTCGTTAATGTGTTAAATTGGCTTTTAATTGTGTAAGCG
>CM067175.1:77016402-77051402 GCA_034093135.1 Erigeron breviscapus | reverse complement strand
ATTTATAATACAGATCGAAAAAAATATATTAATATAAAAAATATAACTACAGCAAAGATTAAAGCCGAAACTACAGCAAAGATAAAGATGGTAAATTCCACATAGTAGTTTAGGATATTTGGATGATAGTTACAAAGGAGAAATCACAACATTAAAAAAAAACAATTATAAAGAGGTGACTGCAAGTTTTTCAAAAGAAAGATCACAATCTAAAATCTGTTTAGAAAGAAGATGGAAGTTCGATTGCAAATCAGAACTTTCTCTTCTTCGGTTCTTCATCTTCATATTCTCCTTCATCTCATTTTCCAATTTCTTAATATTCAATTCAAGTTGGTTCATCACCTCTTACTCACGCTTCAGAGACATCATTTCATTTAAACGTGGAATAGCACCCACGCCAAACCCATATGTCTCTAACCATATTTGATTTTCCAAATTTCTTTGAAAATATAAACAATGAAAATCATGGAAAATTTTATAAACGGTGAAATCATGGTAGTATATTTAATCGATAGATCTAATATAAT
This sequence comes from Erigeron breviscapus, assembly GCA_034093135.1. NCBI lineage: Eukaryota > Viridiplantae > Streptophyta > Magnoliopsida > Asterales > Asteraceae > Erigeron > Erigeron breviscapus. The sequence goes on along the minus strand of CM067175.1, from coordinate 77,050,875 downwards.
AAAATCAAATTCCATTTTTAAAATTGTTAAAATCTTTTTTAAAATATAGATCTATCGAGAAAAAAGAAAAATAGAAGAGAAGGCAATACTATTTGTATTTGTATGGTATCTAGAGAAGAAAGCAATACTTTTAGTGGATGATGTGGTTAATGTGTTTGTTTATATATTAGAAGCGTATGGTTAGGTTTGTGATATCTAATAACAGAATTTTAATAAAATATTATTTAGAGAACCTAGTAATGATGAAATGTGAAGTAATGATGAAACTGGAAATAAACAAAATCGTAATATAACAATTATTAAATATTAAATATGTATAACAAATTTTTAAAGTTGTTTTGAAAAAGTAAATTGTAAATTGTAAATCTTCTTTCAATCTAAAAATTTAAAAATTAAAATATTGTATCACTGTTTGATATCTTTTTTAAATCTGGAATTTGAGAATCGAAAAGGTTTTATAAATTTGAATTCAAATAAATATACAATTTCAATAATTTACTGACATAATTTAAAATTCAAAAAGATCTGTTAAAAGTAATACAAGAAATTTGTTATTCAAATTGGAATAATACGAATGGAAAAAGATCTTACCTCATTATCTAAAATTAAAATATTGTATCACTGTTTGATATCTTTTTTAAATCTAGAAGATAGATTTCGATTTGAGAATCGAAAAGGTTTTATAAATTTGAATTCAAATAAATATACAATTTCAATAATTTACTGACATAATTTAAAATTCAAAAAGATCTGTTAAAAGTAATACAAGAAATTTGTTATTCAAATTGGAATAATACGAATGGAAAAAGATCTTACCTCATTATCTAAAAGGATAACACGAAAACTCCCTGTGCCATCTAAAACTGTAATATAGAGTTTGAAACTGCATTATATACAAATGGTTCTTAGAAATTAAAAAAATTTATAAATTAGTACGGAGTAATAACATTGAAGAAAATTGAATTAAAAACCCACTTAAACAAAAATATATAGATGGTCTATACCCTTTTCAAGAAACCCACTTAACCTAATTAGGAACACCCGACCGACAAAACAAAAATACGAGCAATATGCCGTTAAAAACATGTATAGCGTAATAAAAAACAGGGATATGAATGTTGTTAGTAAAACAAAAATTTATAGATGTTCTAAACCCTGTTTAGGAACCCCACTTAAGCTAATTAGGAACACCGGACCGACAAACCAAAAATACGAGCAATGTGCCGTTGAAAACATGTATAACGTAATAAAAAACAGGATATGAATGTTTTTAGTAAAACAAAAATTTATAGATGTTCTAAACCCTGTTTAGGAACCCCACTTAAGCTAATTAGGAACACCGGACCGACAAACCAAAAATACGAGCAATGTGCCGTTAAAAACATGTATAGCGTAATAAAAAACAGGGATATGAATGTTTTTAGTAAAACAAAAATTTATAGATGTTCTAAACCCTGTTTAGGAACCCCACTTAAGCTAATTAGGAACACCGGACCGACAAACCAAAAATACGAGCAATGTGCCGTTGAAAACATGTATAGCGTAATAAAAAACAAGGATATGAATGTTTTTAGTAAAACAAAAATTTATAGATGTTCTAAACCCTGTTTAGGAACCCCACTTAAGCTAATTAGGAACACCGGACCGACAAACCAAAAATACGAGCAATGTGCCGTTGAAAACATGTATAGCGTAATAAAAAACAAGGATATGAATGTTTTTAGTAAAAATAAAATTTATAGATGTTCTAAACCCTGTTTAGGAACCCCACTTAAGCTAATTAGGAACACCCGACCGACAAAACAAAAATACGAGCAATGTGCCGTTAAAAACATGTATAGCGTAATAAAAAACAGGGATATGAATGTTGTTAGTAAAACAAAAATTTATAGATGTTCTAAACCCTGTTTAGGAACCCCACTTAAGCTAATTAGGAACACCGGACCGACAAACCAAAAATTTATAGATGGTCTATACCCTGCTTAAAAAACCCCACTTAACCTAATTAGGAACACTCGACCGACAAAACAAAATACGAGCAATCTGCCGTTGAAAACAGTGATATGAATGAAAAATTTATCGATGCTCTATACCCTGCTCAAAAACCCCACTTAACCTAATTAGGAACACCCGACCGACAAAACAAAAATACGAGCAATGTGCCGTTAAAAACATGTATAGCGTAATAAAAAACAGGGATATGAATGTTTTTAGTAAAAATAAAATTTATAGATGTTCTAAACCCTGTTTAGGAACCCCACTTAAGCTAATTAGGAACACCCGACCGAGAAAACAAAGATACGAGCAATGTGTCGTTGAAAACATGTATAGCGTAATAAAAAACAAATATACGAGCAATGTGCCGTTGAAAACATGTATAGCGTAATTGAAACTGCGATATGAATGTTGTTATTAAACGAAAAATTTATAGATGGTCTATACCCTGCTTAAAAAACCCACTTATGCTAATTAGGAACACCAGACCGACAAAACAAACATACGAGCAATCTGCCGTTGAAAACAGTGATATAAATGTTGTTAAAGTTTGTTAAAAAAATTAAAATTCTTTGAAACCATAGGATTACTTGACAGAATCAAATTTTGAAGTTAAAGAGAAAAGATTTACAAAAATGATCCTTGAAATATTTTAGAATAATTATATAATTAATAGTTGTCCAAAATGATCGTATTCAACTGAATAGAATTGGATGACAAGAGACAATGCCAGGCTGATTGCTGAGAGACAATGACAAGGTAATATTGAAAAACAATATATCACCAATTACAAACTGATCGCATTCAAGTGGTACTAATAGAATGACAATAGAGAATGACAGGCTGATTGGTGAAGTCAGTTTGAGGTATTACATTCAAATTTTAAATTAGATTATAAGATTTACCAGAATCTCTAACATAATATAAAAAACAAAAAAGATCTTGGAATATTCACTAACATAATTTAAAATTAATAAAAGATTTCAAGGTTTACATGCGTAGATTAAATTTGAATCGAATTGGATGACAAGTGACAATGCCAGGCTGATTGATGAAGTCAGTTCGATACAAACAAGTTTTTTATAAAATTTAGGGTGGTAATTCGTATTACGAACTTGGTAACAGGCTTGTATAATACGCTTTTGATCAGCGTACAAACAATAAGCAAACATTATACGGAGTATTTCATCAAGATGTAAACAAACTTTGTTATTCAATATCTTTAAAGTGTGTACAAGATAAAACATCATAATTTTCAATATCTTCTATATCAAGTGAACTGCAGATAAATAGTAGACGAAGCAGGAAATACTTTTTTCTTTGATTATTGTAAACTGCAGACGGAGTATTTCATCAAACTTATAATACCTGAAAAATTATAAGAAAAAAAAAGTGAAAACGAAGAAATAAGTAATCATAAACAAAGAAATAAGTAATCATGATATATGATTTAATCGATTAAAAATAATAATTATAATAATAACATATACAATAATAAAACAATTAAAAGGAAAAAAAAAATATATGAAGAATCAGTTTACAAGCAACAATATACTGCAGCTAATCATCTCCATACATCAAGATTATCATCATCCTTATTATACCTGGAAAATTATAAAAAAGTCTTCGCGGGGCGATTTGAAAAGGAGTATATCTTTCTTGTAGTGCCTTAAAGAAGGTAAGAACGAAGAAATAACTAATCATGATCAAAAAATGGGATTAAATCGAATAACAATAAGAATAATAATTATAATAATAACATATACAATAATAAAACAATTAAAAGGAAAAAAAAAGAATATGAAGAATCAGTTTACAAGCAACAATATACTGCAGCTAATCATCTCCATACATCAAGATTATCATCATCCTTATTATTATACCTGAAAAATTATAAGAACATAAAAAAGGCAAGAACGAAGAAATAACTAATCATGATAAAAAAAGGGATTAAATCGAATAACAATAAGAATAATAATTATAATAATAACATATACAATAATAAAACAATTAAAAGGAAAAAATAAGAATATGAAGAATCAGTTTACAAGCAACAATATAATGCAGCTAATCATCTCCATACATAAAAAAGGTAAGAACGAAGAAATAACTAATCATGATCAAAAAATGGGATTAAATCGAATAACAATAACACTAATAATTATAATAATAACATATAAAAGGAAAAAAAAAAGAATATGAAGAATCAGTTTACAAGCAACAATATACTGCAGCTAATCATCTCCATACATCAAGATTATCATCATCCTTATTATTATACCTGAAAAATTATAAGAACATAAAAAAGGCAAGAACGAAGAAATAACTAATCATGATAAAAAAAAATGGGATTAAATCGAATAACAATAAGAATAATAATTATAATAATAACATATACAATAATAAAACAATTAAAAGGAAAAAATAAGAATATGAAGAATCAGTTTACAAGCAACAATATAATGCAGCTAATCATCTCCATACATAAAAAAGGTAAGAATGAAGAAATAACTAATCATGATCAAAAAATGGGATTAAATCGAATAACAATAAGAATAATAATTATAATAATAACATATACAATAATAAAACAATTAAAAGGAAAAAATAAGAATATGAAGAATCAGTTTACAAGCAACAATATAATGCAGCTAATCATCTCCATACATAAAAAAGGTAAGAATGAAGAAATAACTAATCATGATCAAAAAATGGGATTAAATCGAATAACAATAAGAATAATAATTATAATAATAACATATACAATAATAAAACAATTAAAAGGAAAAAATAAGAATATGAAGAATCAGTTTACAAGCAACAATATAATGCAGCTAATCATCTCCATACATAAAAAAAGGTAAGAATGAAGAAATAACTAATCATGATCAAAAAATGGGATTAAATCGAATAACAATAACACTAATAATTATAATAATAACATATAAAAGGAAAAAAAAAAGAATATGAAGAATCAGTTTACAAGCAACAATATACTGCAGCTAATCATCTCCATACATCAAGATTATCATCATCCTTATTATTATACCTGAAAAATTATAAGAACATAAAAAAGGCAAGAACGAAGAAATAACTAATCATGATAAAAAAAATGGGATTAAATCGAATAACAATAAGAATAATAATTATAATAATAACATATACAATAATAAAACAATTAAAAGGAAAAAAAAAAGAATATGAAGAATCAGTTTACAAGCAACAATATACTGCAGCTAATCATCTCCATACATCAAGATTATCATCATCCTTATTATTATACCTGAAAAATTATAAGAACATAAAAAAGGCAAGAACGAAGAAATAACTAATCATGATAAAAAAAATGGGATTAAATCGAATAACAATAAGAATAATAATTATAATAATAACATATACAATAATAAAACAATTAAAAGGAAAAAATAAGAATATGAAGAATCAGTTTACAAGCAACAATATAATGCAGCTAATCATCTCCATACATAAAAAAGGTAAGAACGAAGAAATAACTAATCATGATCAAAAAATGGGATTAAATCGAATAACAATAACACTAATAATTATAATAATAACATATAAAAGGAAAAAAAAAAGAATATGAAGAATCAGTTTACAAGCAACAATATACTGCAGCTAATCATCTCCATACATCAAGATTATCATCATCCTTATTATTATACCTGAAAAATTATAAGAACATAAAAAAGGCAAGAACGAAGAAATAACTAATCATGATAAAAAAAATGGGATTAAATCGAATAACAATAAGAATAATAATTATAATAATAACATATACAATAATAAAACAATTAAAAGGAAAAAATAAGAATATGAAGAATCAGTTTACAAGCAACAATATAATGCAGCTAATCATCTCCATACATAAAAAAGGTAAGAATGAAGAAATAACTAATCATGATCAAAAAATGGGATTAAATCGAATAACAATAAGAATAATAATTATAATAATAACATATACAATAATAAAACAATTAAAAGGAAAAAATAAGAATATGAAGAATCAGTTTACAAGCAACAATATAATGCAGCTAATCATCTCCATACATAAAAAAAGGTAAGAATGAAGAAATAACTAATCATGATCAAAAAATGGGATTAAATCGAATAACAATAAGAATAATAATTATAATAATAACATATACAATAATAAAACAATTAAAAAATTAATAGAAGTATGTTGTTACCAATGTAAAGATATTTACTCGTATATCATTACTTTTACTTATATAAGGCTAACACAGCAGTACTCTCTCACCCAACCCAACCCTATGTTAGGTCCAGTTTTGGTGAAAACTGGAGAGTCTCCAGTTACATCTGGAGACCAGAAGATTTGTCAAGAAATATTAGAAGTCCGGTGGCCAGTGTACAGTTGATGCCACTGGAGCTTCACTCCAGTTGAGATCTGATCAAGAACTGAAAACATTCCAGTTGAAGTCGAAGACAACAAGTGGAAGATAGAAAACATACATGGCAGCGAAGCCCAGTGGATGTTTTACCCAGATCAAGCTGGAGAGCATCAGTGTAAAGTACTTACAAAGCTTTACACTGATTATGAGGAAGACCTTTTTGCTTTATGTACTATTATCCGGACAATAGCATTTGTCTATGATTAAAGTACAAAAGTGCATAAAGCAGGTTGGATAAAGTGACTTTATGTCTTACTTTATCAAGCATTTCAAAGGAATTCAATACACTTCCTTGAATGCTCTCAACCATATTTGTACGGAAAAGTTGGAATCCCAATACCAACCTTTGCCTATAAATAGAGGTCTTTGCACAACCAAGAAACAACTTTGCATATTCAGACATTTGCATTCTTGGTGAACTTGTGCAATATTTTTTCAATCGCAAAAAGGAACATTTCACAACTTTAAGTGTTTCGATTGTTAAGAGAATTTCCAAGTATAGATCAATTGTATTTCATAGGTTGTTAGGATATTTACATATTTGTATTATCTTGGTTCCGCAACAACCTTGTAATTTATTTAACATTAATAAATAAATTACATTTGAAAATTACATATTGTCTCACCAATTTACTTTACAAGTACTTTATTATTGCATTGTCTTTACTTATTTACTTTGTCACCATAATAAGTAATCCTCCAGTTGACCTGGTATACGTTTCATTCCAACTGGCAGATTGTCTAGTTCCTTGTATGTATTGCAAAGTAAACTCACCATTGACATAGAGGTATCTTCAGTAGTACCATCTCTTGAGTTGGGACTTACAAGTGGTATCAGAGCAGAAAGACTAATTTATTGTCTAGATCTGCTTCGATGTCAACTACTGAAGGTGAGAATGGTTCTGGTCAAGATGAAATTCAAGTTAATAATCCACCACCTGGACAAAATGTTAACACTAATCCTCCACCACCTCCTACAGTGTAACACCCTTCATTTAAAAATACGGGTTTCCAAAAAATTTCGCCTAAAGGCGTCAAAATAAAGCGGAAGAAACATTAAAAGTCCAAACCAATTAAAATCTGTTTGGTTTACTTATTCGATGGTGTTACTAATCGCCTCATCAAAACAAGTTTAATAAAACTCGTCGGCTGCCCAACACAAAACAACCGACTACATAATAATCCAACTCCATTAAAGACAAACATAAACAAATGTCTATAAAAGTTCGGCATCTATGGGTAGCTAAGGACTTCATCAAGCTATCTACCCATTCCTCGCTCTTCTTCATCAACTACCTCATCTACGCTAAACCTGAGGGAGCAACACATTTCAAAAGACAAGTGTTAGCTAACGAATTAGCTAAGTAAGATAACACTCAAGTTATAAACAATTGTCCATTTCAAACATTATGGATTTAAACACTTCATTAAGGCACAATACACATCAACCACACAATACTTCATAATAGGATGAACCACCCTAAATGTGCCTATCCTGCTTTACTTCATTACACACATATAACCACATAACTGCTTTCTACATTAGCTGCTTTACTACGTTTTGACTGCTTTACTACATTTTAACTGCGTCAATGTGCAACATAAGTTACACCCGACTAGATGACAACCATTCAGTTGAACATCAAACGTCGTTAAGGAATGGCAAGCCAATCCCCGAGTAATCCGTATGTACAAGACAAATGAGGGCGGGTCAGACCCCTCGTATTACTCAACTACATCTCAATGACCATGTTGCAAGGAGCCACCCAAGCAACCTACGTCAACGCACTTAGCCGGGCTAGGGCAAGTACGGGTTAAGCTTAACACTTTCCTGCATCAAAGTTTTACGAGCTCGAAACTGCATCATTTAGTTTTGGTGACTACATTACCTAAACATTTACTACGTTAACTGCTTTTACGTTTTGGGCCCTTAAACGTGCACGTGACATGGCAACTTAGCAAGTCTAGTGAACTAGATGAGCAAGCCATACAAACATGCACAACATCAATCAATAACAACATATACCGCATCTCATAACATCACAAGTTACTGCATATCATAACACTACATTATACTTCATACATAGCACTACATCCTACGTCATATCATAACATGCACTACAATACATATCATGAGGGACTGCATTTCAAGTCTCAAAGGTCAACTACATAACCCATATTACCTCCCGTGTAACCTACATACCCATAAACAACATAAGTTACTCACGTTATTAAAGTCATATCTCAGACCTCCACACCTACAAACAAGACCCACGACAACGACTACGCATTGGAGGTTCAAAAGTTAAACTTACATCAAATCTGACACTGTTGCGCCGCAACTTATTTGTCTGTATTACAGTTGCGCCGCAACCTACATGTTACGCCGTAACACCAGCCCTCAGTTGCGCCGCAACCTACATGTTGCGCCGCAACTTATTTGTCTGGAAACCAGTTGCGCCGCAACTAGGCGTTGCGCCGCAACCCGACGCGATTCTGCACAACTTCGATCGAAAGAACCCCAAACCAACACCAAACGACTCCAAATCAGATACCAGACTTTCATACATCAAAATACTTCATTTACAAACCATTATAATGCAAGTAACTCCTTTATTAAACCACTCATGATTTGCATTATCAAAACAAACATTATTTCGACATCAATTGACCCTCCAATGGTCTAGATCTGATTTCTAATGACTCATATGATCAAAAAGACATAAAATAAAAATCAATATACCTCTATTACCTGAAGATCACAATGGGGATGCAAAATACTCGATCAATCACTCCTAAGTCTCACGTTTGAAGGATTTTCGGCTTAGAATTGTGATAGGGGATCAAAGGGGTGGCTAGGGCTTGAGAGAAAAGTTATATTTCTGCAAATGGTGAACTAATGACTCCCTCCAAGACCCTAATCCCGTTTTTGACTTTCACACAATGTCAAAATTGGTCCCTAAGCTTCATAAAGTCACATTACTAGCCCAAAACACCTCTATGGACTATATACAACTCATTAAACACTTTGAACACCTCAAAAAGGCATTTAACTACATCTTAACCACATTACTACATCAATTAATAAGACATTCAAGTCTCGCATGTATAACACATTAACTACATCTTAACCACATTACTACATCAATTAATAAGACATTCAAGTCTCGCATGTATAACACATTAACTACATATAAGCATAAAATCTATCGACGACTTAACGACACGTTATGTTGACTTAACGACTCTAATCAACCGTTAAATAAAAAGATTGGGATGTTACAATTACCCCCCCTTAAGAGGATTCCGTCCCCGGAATCTCATCAGAAAGGAACAACTCTGGATATTTCTCTTTCATCACCGACTCGGTTTCCCAAGTGAGACTCTCTCCATGGTTGTGCTTCCACTTGATCAACACAAGGTCAATCATCTTCCTGCGTAACTTCTTTTGCTTCCTTCCAAGTATAGCTATTGGTTCTTCAATCATCCTTTTACTTGGATCAATGCTCACATCCTTGATAGGAATCACACTTAACTCCTCAGCTAAACATTTCCTCAAATAGGATACATGAAATGTGTTGTGAATTCCATCCAATTCTGGAGGTAATTCCAACTGATATGCCACATCTTTAATACGCTTCAGAACTTTAAATGGTCCAATAAACCTTGGACTCAAATTACCTTTCTTTCCAAAGCGAATGACTCCTTTCCATGGGGATACTTTCAGCATCACCATGTCGCCAACTTCAAACTCAACCGGCCTTCTTTTCTTGTCGGCATAAGTTTTCTGCCTTTCTCTTGCCACACGAAGAGCTTCTTTAGCAATATTAACTTTCTCAGCTGTGAGCTCTATAATTTCAGGACCTGTAATTTGCTTTTCATCGGGCTCCATCCAACAACTTGGAGTCCTACACCTTCTACCATACAACATTTCAAATGGCGGCATTCCAATGCTTGCATGGTATCTATTATTATAAGCAAACTCAATCAACTTCAAATGATCGTCCCATGCTCCACCATACTCCAATACACAAGCCCTCAACATATCCTCCAATGTTTGTATCGTCCTCTCACTTTGCCCATCGGTTTGAGGATGATAGGCGGTGCTCAAATTCACTCTAGTACCCAATGCTTTCTGAAGACCTTTCCAAAAGCTAGATACAAACCTCGTGTCTCGATCCGAAACGATAGATAATGGAACACCATGCATTGAGACAACTTCATCTATATACATCTTTGCCATCTTAGTCAATGGCACATCCTGGCGCGTTGCCAAGAAATGAGCACTCTTCGTCAATCTATCCATAATAACCCAAACCATATCATTACCCTTTGGAGTTCTAGGTAACTTGGTCACAAAATCCATCGTTATATGATCCCATTTCCATTCAGGAATCTCCAATTGATGCAACATTCCATATGGCTTTTTGTGATCTGCTTTAACCCGTGCACAAGTCAAACATCTTTCCACAAAATGTGCTACCTCTCCTTTAATATCAGGCCACCAATAGATGGGCTTCAAATCTGCATACATCTTTGTAGCACCGGGATGAACTGAATACCTAGACCTATGAGCTTCTTTAAGTATCAGTTCTCGGTTACCTTCAAGTAATGGCACCCAAATTCTACCTTTATAAGTCCGAAATCCACGGCTATTCGTCTCCATCACTAATCTTTTCTTCTTTCCAATACTTTCTTTGTCGATGTTATCCTTCAATAACGCTTTAACTTGAGCCTCCTTAATACGATCAAGTAATCCCGTCTTCGCTTGTACAACCATGCTCATCAATCTACATGAAAAATTCTGCACTTTCCTACTTAATGCGTCAGCCACCACATTGGCTTTATCGGGATGGTATTTGATTTCACAATCATAGTCTTTCAATAGTTCCATCCATCTCCTTTGTCTCACATTCATTTCTTTCTGAGTAAACACATATTGTAAACTCTTATGGTTGGTGTACAAGGTACACTTAGTGCCATATAGGTAGTGTCTCCATAACTTCAAAGCAAACACCACCGCCGCTAACTCTAGATCATGGGTCGGGTAGTTCTTTTCATGTGGCTTCATTTGGCGTGAAGCATAGGCAATAACCTTATCCCTCTACATAAGAACACAACCCAAACCCGTAATGGAAGCATCACTATAAACAACAAGATCATCCATACCTTCGGGTAAGGCAAGGATAGGAGCTTCACATAACTTCGTCTTCAACGTTTGAAAAGCCTTCTCTTGAGCTTCTGACCACACAAACTTCACTCCTTTCTTCGTCAATTCGGTCATTGGCTTAGCTATACGAGAGAAATCTTGTATAAACCTTCGATAATAGCCGGCTAAACCAAGAAAACTTTTGATCTCCGTGGGAGTCTTTGGCTACTCCCACTTAGAAACAGCTTCAATCTTTGAGGGATCAACTTTAATTCCTTCGGAGGAAATGACATGTCCAAGAAACTGAACTTCTCTAAGCCAAAACTCACATTTAGAGAACTTTGCATATAACTTCTTTTCTCTAAGGACTTCAAGAACAGCTCTTAAGTGTTCTCGATTTTCGGCTTCAGACTTAGAATAAATCAGAATGTCATCTATGAAAACACTCACAAAATGGTCTAAGAATGGACGACAAACACGTATCATAAGATCCATAAAGGCTGCTGGAGCATTTGTCAAACCAAAAGGCATGACTAAGAATTCATAATGTCCATATCGTGTACGAAAAGCTGTTTTCGCAACATCCTCCTTGTTAACCTTCAATTGGTGATAACCGGACCGCAAATCTATCTTAGAAAAGTATGTAGCACCTTGTAGTTGATCAACTCACGGTAGTTTATACACATGCGCATTGAACCGTCTTTCTTCTTTACAAATAAAACCAGAGCTCCCCAAGGCGAGGAACTAGGTTGTATAAAACCCTTGTCAAGTAACTCTTGAAGTTGCGTCATCAACTCCTTCATCTCAGTAGGAGCCAAACGATATGGTGCCTTTGCAACTGGAGTAGCACCGGGAACAAGATCAATCTGAAAAGTAACCTCTCGATCGGGAGGGATACCGGGAAGATCATCCGGAAAGACATCAAAAAATTCCGAAACTACATCAACATTAGAAATAGAAGACTTCTCCTTTCGTGTATCAATCACATAAGCAAGGAAGTGATTCTTATTATGCCGAATGCAATTTAGAGCCCTCATAAACAGAGATGACTACACCATCCGGGGTAGTGAAATGAACTACCTTTTGTGAACATATAATTGTGGCATCATTTTGAGACAACCAATCCATACCTATTCACTATATCAAAACCAGCAAGAGTAGTAGGTAATAACTGGACCGGAAAAGAGCGACCTTCAATCTCAATTTCACAATCATCATAGCCCACACGTATATTACTAATAGTACCATTGGCAATCTCTACCTCTACAGAACAATCTAAGGGAGTAGTGACTCTTTCAAGCTTAGGAGCAAACAAGGTAGACACAAAGGACCTATTTGCACCCGAATCAAAAAGAACAGAAGCAGGTTTTGAATTAACAAGGAAAGTACCGCTTACCACTTCATCGTTGTCCTTAGCTGCTTCCACCGTCATTTGAAGTGCTTGAACTCTTGCCTTTGGAGCGGCTGCCTTCTTTCCATCATTCTTCATCTGTGGACAATCTGCAATGAGATGACCTGTTTCTTGACACTTGTAGCAACGCATCCTATCCCTACAATCCGCTGCAATATGCCCCGATGAACCACACTTATGGCACCTTTTGGTCTTGTCTGAACATTGACCATCATGAGTAGTCTTGCAAGTAGAACACCACATGCCACTCTTCTTCTTGTCTTTACCTCCATTTTAGGTAGAACCACCTCTGAACTTCTTATTAGGACCCGAAGACCAATTAGATCTTCTCTTGAATCCCGACTTCTTATCATCGGCTTTCTCAACAACTTTTTCAGTTTTGAGGTCATCATCTAACCTCTTAGACTCCTTAATGGCTGCAGACAAAGTAGTGTGCTGCCTACATAGACCACGATAACTAACCGGGAGACCATCACAATATGCCTCAATCTGGTCCACCTCCATTATAGGACCGGGCTAAGCAGTCAAAGCCCTAAACTCCTTCTCAATAAGTCTTAACTCTCGAGTTCCAACATACTCCTCCAAGAACTTCTCCTTAAAAGTACCCCAAGGCATCACAACTAACGCCTCGGGAGCTATGGAAACTGTAGTAGCCCTCCACTAATTACGGGCATTCTTTTTCAACATACGAGTTGCACACAAAACTTTCATGTCATCAGGACAATAACATGAAGCAAAGACCACCTCAATGTCTTCCAACCACTCCATGGCACCCACTGCATTCTGAGTACCATCAAAGTCTTTAGCACCACATTTCTGAAAACTCTCATACTTAAAGTTATTAGCACGAGGGGCAACTATGAGTCGAGGTTCCACTACATTTTCTACACCATTCACCGCAGCAACTACATCCTTAGGAGCAACCAATGACCTTACATTCGATGGCTCAACACGATTCGAGCGGTTCGAATAGTTTCCATCGGTATGCTCATTCCGGTGCAAGCTAGCATCCCTTTCTGCCCTCAATTGTGCTAACTCTTCTTCATTTCTCATCAAAAGAGCTCGAATAGCTCTCAACTCTTCATGTAATTCTGCTTGATTGGGAACCTGTTCAATCACCGGGTTTGCCCTATCAATTTCCGACCTTGTGGGCTGAGCACCCGAAAGTGGCCTTTGCGGAGGCCTTTGGTTAGCACCATTCCCAGCCCCATTCCCATTAGGCGGAGCACCACTAGCATTAGTTCCATCTCGTTGACTGTTAGCACGAGTGTTAACCATGTTGTCTACAATGTAATGACGGCAGTTAGTAAGAATTAAAGTGAGAACAAGGAGATTGATACGTCCCACAGTGTATCAATATACCAAAGTATATTGAACACAGAACAGTTGTAGAGGGGGGTGAATACAACTTTCCACAATCTTTACAAACTTTTAAACACAAAACGTTTTAAGATTCAGATAAAGAATATCAAGTAAGTAAAGTGCAGGAATCATTAAAATAGTAAAGCAGTAAAGGAATCAAAACATTCTTGAACACAGATTGTTATTTTTCAAATGTAATCCTTTATTAAGAAATAATCTATACAAAGAATTACAGGGTTGTTGCGGAATAAAGATAGCCTATAGATATCTAAACAACCCTATGAAATGACAAACAACAATCAATTAGTTTCAGCTCAAGAGAATCAGCCCAAGCTGATCTCGTACAGACTAAGCTGTGTGTAAGAGCAGAGAAACTTGTGTGAAGAATGATTCTCAGGAAAATGCCACACATATGCAATCCATGGATGAGGCTTTTATAGGCACAAGCGCTCCTTCATTAGGTGTCCGTTGTAGCTACGTGTAATCAGTTCAGTGGTTTATGAAGGAATAATCAATCGTGCCTTTCATGGTACTTATGGTCCCCCACGTACTGGTGCACATTCATCATCTACCAATAGGAGTATGGACACGCATATGTAAACAACCACCAACCTGGATCCTAGGATTCTTCCTAGTCACGTCATTTGTCCTTATCTTCAATCCAGGTTGTTATCTTCACTTGATTGTCAGACACAGATTGGGCCGTTTGTCAAGGCACCAATCTGCCTAAGTGTTTCCAAGCTGACTGCTAATCCCAAGCTGTCTTCCACTAACAACTTGGTCTTCTATCTTCAATCCAGGTTGTTATCTTCACTTGATTGTCAGACACAGATTGGGCCGTTTGTCAAGGCACCAATCTGCCTAAGTGTTTCCAAGCTGACTGCTAATCCCAAGCTGTCTTCCACTAACAACTTGGTCTTCTATCTTCAATCCAGGTTGTTATCTTCACTTGATTGTCAGACACAGATTGGGCCGTTTGTCAAGGCACCAATCTGCCTAAGTGTTTCCAAGCTGACTGCTAATCCCAAGCTGTCTTCCACTAACAACTTGGTCTTCTATCTTCAATCCAGGTTGTTATCTTCACTTGATTGTCAGACACAGATTGGGCCGTTTGTCAAGGCACCAATCTGCCTAAGTGTTTCCAAGCTGACTGCTAATCCCAAGCTGTCTTCCACTAACAACTTGGTCTTCTATCTTCAATCCAGGTTGTTATCTTCACTTGATTGTCAGACACAGATTGGGCCGTTTGTCAAGGCACCAATCTGCCTAAGTGTTTCCAAGCTGACTGCTAATCCCAAGCTGTCTTCCACTAACAACTTGGTCTTCTATCTTCAATCCAGGTTGTTATCTTCACTTGATTGTCAGACACAGATTGGGCCGTTTGTCAAGGCACCAATCTGCCTAAGTGTTTCCAAGCTGACTGCTAATCCCAAGCTGTCTTCCACTAACAACTTGGTCTTCTATCTTCAATCCAGGTTGTTATCTTCACTTGATTGTCAGACACAGATTGGGCCGTTTGTCAAGGCACCAATCTGCCTAAGTGTTTCCAAGCTGACTGCTAATCCCAAGCTGTCTTCCACTAACAACTTGGTCTTCTATCTTCAATCCAGGTTGTTATCTTCACTTGATTGTCAGACACAGATTGGGCCGTTTGTCAAGGCACCAATCTGCCTAAGTGTTTCCAAGCTGACTGCTAATCCCAAGCTGTCTTCCACTAACAACTTGGTCTTCTATCTTCAATCCAGGTTGTTATCTTCACTTGATTGTCAGACACAGATTGGGCCGTTTGTCAAGGCACCAATCTGCCTAAGTGTTTCCAAGCTGACTGCTAATCCCAAGCTGTCTTCCACTAACAACTTGGTCTTCTATCTTCAATCCAGGTTGTTATCTTCACTTGATTGTCAGACACAGATTGGGCCGTTTGTCAAGGCACCAATCTGCCTAAGTGTTTCCAAGCTGACTGCTAATCCCAAGCTGTCTTCCACTAACAACTTGGTCTTCTATCTTCAATCCTCCTCTTCGACTTGGACTGAATGCTAATACATTGTTGATGCAGCTTGAATAACACTTGCTTCCATAAGATATTACAATTACAAGTATGAAGCGTGATCTGGGTCAGAGACAGATCGTAAGTTGTGTCAGCTTAGTCTGACCCAGATCAGATTACAAGAACCAAAAGATTACTAAGTGTTTATAGGTCAGATTTGTCATCATTAAACTTACAATTAACATTGGGACTCAACAATCTCCCCTATTTGATGATGACAAAACCCAACTACACTTCTAACTATCAGCTTACAAAGAATCAAATGAAAATATGACTAACAACTTGTGACCCTTTGAATCTTTTGGGTTCTTTTCAATCTGATATGAAATTTTAACCAAGAAGCTAAGTTTGTACAACTGCCTTTGTATATATAGAGAATAAACCAAAAATATTACAATCTACATCACTATTCTCCAAGCATTTCAATTGCTTCTTGCTTAACCTCAAATGATGGAGCAACTTTCACATCTAGTTGCCTATCTAACCCTTCATCTATAAGGAACTGCTCATACCCATTACCTTCTTCACTAAAGTTTCTGCAGAATCTATATAAGGTAAATAGGTGCATAGATGGTACCTGTTTTAGTTCAGCAGTCCTTTGAAACACCAAATTCCCTCTAGCATCTACAAAGTACATTCCATGCTCAGGTTCAGTTATGAACTTCCCACATCTTGCATCTTTAACACCAGCAGGTAGAGACAGATTAAGATTATCAAGAATCTTGTAAATTGCACCAGAAGATAATTGTGCTAGCAACTCTGTAGGAGACAAGTTTTGGAGAAAAACTGAATGGTCACCTCCAGGAGCATCAATCCTTTCATACCTTCTTCTTTTCTTCTTCAGTGGCTCAGCTGACTCATCTTCATAATCCATATCATATGAAATTGGTCTTGGAAGGCCAGAGATATCAATCTTGTACTTTACAATAGCAGCTAACTTCTTCTCAATGGCTTCCAAGACTGTCTCTTTGTGAACTCCAGACATACCAGTAATGATATCATGTAGTTCCACCCACTCTGTGTATCCTAGATCAAGCAGTTTGTCAAGATCATGGGTTTCCCAGTTGGTTTCATAACCTTTCCTTGTAAACCTTATGCTTGGAATGTTCTTTCCTTTTCGCCTTTTTAGTAGAACTTGAAGGATTGGTTCTGGATGCTTTCTATAATGGATATTTTCAGTGACTTGTCTTTTCTCCAAGGCATCAAACCAATTATGGGCTTTCACACTCTGCACCACATCTTTAACCTTCTGAGATGGTGTAGAATGAACCACCATTTTCTTCTTTCTTTTCCTTTGCTCACAACTTTCTTTTTAGAACCAATGGCTGCAAGATCTTCTTCATCTTCTTTATTCAGTTGTTCTTGAACAACCATGGCAATTTCAGAATCAGACTTAGTTGCAGCAATTCTTTCTCTTTCTAGTCTGTCCTCCTTAATCATCTTATATACCACCTCAACTGATACCCCAAGCTGTGGAGCAGTTTCAGTTGCAGTCTCCCAATCCTTCTCTTTCTCAGTTAAGAACTTCAGTTGTTCTTTTCTTGATCATGAACTGGGACAGAGTGGCTGTGTCTTCACTAGATAAAGATTCATCAATTTGTACATTGGCAGTTGGGTCAGCTTGAGTTGGCACAGATTGTACAGGGTCAGCTTGGGAGAACTTTCTTTTCTTTTCAACCTTCTTTTCTTTTTCAACTACCTTTTCTTTTTCAACTACAACAGCCTTCCTTATATCTTTTTCAACACCTTTTCTTTTCAACTACCTTATTCTTTTTCAACTACCTTTTCTTTTCAACTACCTTATTCTTTTTCAACTACCTTTTCTTTTCAACTACCTTATTCTTTTTCAACTACCTTTTCTTTTCAACTACCTTATTCTTTTTCAACTACCTTTTCTTTTCAACTACCTTATTCTTTTTCAACTACCTTTTCTTTTACAACTACCTTATTCTTTTTCAACTACCTTTTCTTTTCAACTCCTTTTCTTTTTCAACTACCTTTTCTTTTCAACACCTTCTATTCTTTTTCAACTACCTTTTCTTTTCAACTACAACAGCCTTCCTTATATCTTTTTCAACACCTTCTCTTTTTGAGCCTCCTCAGCTCTAGCTTTATCCTGTCTCACTTTCAACCTTTTAAGATAATCTTCAATATCTCTATCAACCTGAGCTTTTTGTCTTTCTATTTCAGCTTCACTCATAGCACTCCTCTTCTTAGCATTCTTCTCCCCCTTTTTGTCATCATCAGCAGGGGAAGAGCTCACTGGAGTTACAAGAAAGCCTTGGAGTGTATTGTTGATCAAGTCAATTTTGATATTTGTGAGACCACGGGATCTTCTTAGTTCAACATAATCCTCATGGAGGAGCTCAATCTTGGATTTAACACCCTTAGACACTTCAATCAGATCTTTCTTGAAATCTGCTTGTGACTTATATGCAGATCGAAGTTCTATGGTGACATCCCTTTTGAATTTGGTTGCAGCATTTTCAATCTGACCCAGAGTGCTCTTGTTTCTTTCATTCTCTTCATTGACTGCCTTTGTAAGACTATCAAGAGACTCTGTCAGCTTACTCTGGTTCTGTTGCATCACATCAACTGCTTTCTTAACATATTCTTCCAATGCAGTTTGATCTTGACTCAGCTTATCCACCTTCTTATCCGTTAAATCCTGATCCTTTTGGATCTTTTCCAAGCATTCGGTCAGCTTTGAGCTCTCAACCTTAGAGGTTGAAATAAACTCAGTGAGCCGACCCACCACATCTGAAAATGAGATAGTGGCAGCTTGGGAAGAACTTGCAGTTGGCTTAAAAGCCACTGACTCTGGAAAGAGCAGCCTGCAATCCTTAATTTCAGGGTCATTGGGCATATTTAGAAGGGGGTGGAGGTTTAAGGAGTCTTGGAACATTTGCTCATGAGAGTGAGTCTCATGAGTGGATCTGTCAGAATTGATGATGAGTTGGTCAGCCTGAGAAAGATTAACGTTTAATTCAGGCTGAGGGCCAGTGGGAATATGTTGATCTTGATCTTGATTTTGATCAACTCCTCCACTGGCATCTTCCATCAGAGCATCCCTTGAGGATGGATGGGCAAACTCATCATCGAATGAAGAATCACTTCCGGAGATAGTGATCAAATTCTCATTGACATCAAGAGGACCATCAATGGTTCCCTTTGCTGCACAAGGGGCTGACATGACTGCCTTAAAGACAACCAAGTAACCTGCAGAATCCCTCTGTCCAAGGACAGATGCAGACACAGACTCTGCAGGTGTAATGTTTTGTGTAGTTGATTGCCCTTCAACAGAGGTGTGTTGTTGCACCAAAGTATCCTCAGGGAGAATTGAGGCCTGTACCCCTCCTTGTGACATAGAAGGGGCATTGGCAGCCTGTGCAGACTCAGAGTGTAAGATAGAAGGAGTCTGATCAGCTTGGGGAGGAGATCCAGTGTCACCAATGCATTCGATACTTCCCACCTTTGGCTGACCATCCTCAGAAATGATGTGCATAGACTATGACTCACTTTGGATCTGGGCTAGATCCTCTATTACCCCTTTAATGATATCATCAACCTTTTGGGAGGCTGATGACGGTGAATTTGGTTTTGACACAGTATGACCTTGGGAGGAGGTCTTTCTTTCAATACCTTCACCCTGTTTGGAGGGTTGGGTAGCAATGGGTGTTCCCTTTATCTCGTCTACACTCTTTTGGGAGAGTGCAGATGGGCGTGGTGTTTTCGGCTTGTCAGCTTGGGTGGCAGGGACAGCTTTGGAACGTTCCTTAGCTTTCCCTGCACCTTGGGGGATCTCAAGAGATGATGTTGCATTATCAACCCCAGAAGCTGACACAGATTTCTTATTTGATCTTTTCTTTTTGGCCTTGAGAGGTACTAAGTCCTCAACAAGGGGTCTTTTAGAGTCGGATTTTGAGCGAGTAGACGAAGGTGTGGCTAGGGAGGCTGATGTTTTGGCCAACCCTTCACCCTCTTTTGTAGGAGTAGAATTTTGAATAGATTCAGAAGAGTTTGAGGGTTCAGAAGCATGTGTACCTGGGTCCCCCTAATTAGCAGATTGAGTGTCAGACCCAGATCACATCGAAGAAGGGACAGCTTCCCTAAGTGCTTCTTGTTCCTCTTCTCTTTTCCTGCAAAAATCAAGGTAGATCTCCATTGCTCGGGTCATACCCTGCACAGATACCTTTGGACTTTTGAAGATGTTGTTATTGATAGATTTGCATTCAACAGTCTGACCAGTTGCCAGACTGAAATCATTGTCAAGAATGGCTTCAATGATAAGAGCAAGAATCCTACCATAAGGTATGGTAAGACTCTTCTTATGAACGCGATCAACAAGGTCCTTAAAGATTAAAGCAGCAAAATCTATTCTGGTCATGGTGACCATTGCATGAAAAATCTGCAATTCTAGGACATTAGGCTGATCAAAGCTGCCTGCCTTTACTTGTAAGGTTTTCGAAATTGTGCTCAATAAGTAGTTCCAAATACCAGTTAAATGTTTCATTTTAACTACTGAAGCCAATGGACCAGTATATCCAACTTCTTGTAAAACATTTTTGGCTTCAGTATGAGACACAACAACATCATATTCATCATCAGGCATATATGACAGCTCAAAAGCAGACCTAAGCCTCTCATAAGAAATGTATACCTTTTTCTTACCATTGAGGATTGAGCCATAGATTGCAGCATCTCCTTTCTTATTCGGTTTTACAACATAGCTCGCCCAAAATTCACATAAAAATCTTGAAACACCCAGGCTGGCTTCTCAATCATCACTTTGCCAAAAGGATGATGCCACAAGAAAGCCACTATCTCATCGTATCCTTTTGCCCAAGAAGGAGGATAGATATTGGCATAAACCAGACTTCCAATCTTGATTTTACCAGTATCAAGATCAGCTGGAACCACTACTACCTTATCTCCAACCACATAAGGAGACAACTTGTTTGCGCTTATCGGAGCTGGGTATCGACTTTCAGGTTCAGAACTTGATGAAGAATCATTAGAATGAATAGAAACAGATGATGATGCCATTTTGAAAATAAATTTTAGAAGAAATTAATTTGATAAAACAGTAATCAGATTAGAGAAAAAATTGATTTTAAGAAAATAAGAGCAAGTGATTTGGGATTTAGGTTAAATAAGAGTTATATACAAAACCCAAAATATCTTATTTGAAAAAGTTGGAGAGAGAAAGATTTTGATTGGAGGATCAACAAGTAGTGGTGGTACTTTTTCAGTAACCGGTAGGACCACTACACGTGTCACACTCCAATAGGATCAACAAGTAAACTAAATAAAATAATGAAAGTAATAAAACGCACTGAGATATTTAATAACAAAAATAACCACAAAGCTGGGTCAGACTCAGCTTACCCTCTTTCACTCGAAATGCACCAAGTGCAAAAGGGTAATCTGGGTCTGACACAGCTTACCCTCAAAAGTTTAGAATAACTCTAAGGGGTCAGATTTGCTATTACTTAGCTCACTACATTCTACAAATTAAGCATACCTAGCTTACTTATGAGGTAGTTGAACCTTGATTCATCCAATGGCTTTGTGAACAAGTCAGCAAGCTGATTGTCAGTTGGAATGAAATGGAGTTCAACATCTTCTTTCATCACATGATCCCTGATGAAATGATATCTTATATCAATGTGCTTGGTCCTTGAATGAAGTACAGGATTGTTTGAGATTGCTATGGCACTGGTGCTATCACAAAAGATTGGAGTTTTTGTTGCAGTGACACCATAGTCTTGAAGCTGATATTGCATCCAAAGAATTTGGGAGCAGCAGCTTCCTGCAGCAACATATTCAGCTTCTGCAGTGGAGATAGAAACTGAATGCTGCTTCTTGCTGGACCAGCTTACAAGTCTATTGCCAAGCAATTGACAAGCTCCTGAAGTACTTTTTCTGTCAATCTTACAGCCTGCAAAGTCAGAATCTGAATAGCCAATTAGATCAAATCCTGAGTCTTTAGGATACCAAAGACCCAGATTGGGACTACCTTTAAGGTATCTAAAGATTCTCTTTACAGCTTTAAGATGAGATTCCTTAGGACTAGCTTGATATCTTGCACAAAGACATGTAGCAAACATAATATCTGGTCTGCTAGCAGTCAAGTAAAGTAATGATCCTATCATACCCCTATAAGCTGTGATGTCAACAGATTTCCCATTTTTATCCTCATCCAGCTTATCACCAGTTCCCATAGGAGTTTTCATAGGTGAGCAATCAGTAAAACCAAATTTGTTTAAGAGATCTTTAACATACTTTCCTTGGTTTATGAAAATTCCATTTTTAGTCTGTTTAACTTGTAAACCCAGAAAATAGTTTAGTTCTCCCATCATGCTCATTTCATACTCTTTAGACATTAATTCAGAAAACTTTTTGCAAACTCTTTCACTGCTAGACCCAAATATTATATCATCTACATAGATTTGTACAAGCAGAATATCACCATTATACTTTCTCACAAATAAAGTCTTGTCAACATTACCTCTTTTGAAGTTATTAGCCAATAAGAATTTAGACAAAGTATCATACCATGCCCTTGGAGCTTGCTTCAACCCATAAAGAGCCTTGTCAAGCTTGAACACATGGTCAGGAAACTTTGAATTTTCAAAACCTGGAGGCTGTTCAACATAGACTTCTTCTTCCAGCTTTCCATTAAGAAATGCACTCTTCACATCCATTTGATAAACCTTGAAACCCTTGTGAGCAGAGAAGGCCAAGAACATTCTGATTGCCTCTAATCTTGCCACTGGTGCAAAGGTCTCATCATAATCAATTCCATCCTCTTGTCTGTAACCAAGAGCTACCAACCTTGCTTTGTTTCTGGTCACAACTCCCCTTTCATCCATTTTGTTTCTGTAGACCCACTTGGTTCCAATCACAGTCTTGTGATGAGGTCTTGGAACAAGTTCCCAAACCTTATTTCTTTCAAACTGTGTTAGCTCATCTTGCATTGCATTAACCCAAGAGGGATCTTCCAGAGCTTCATCAACCTCAGTTGGTTCCATCTTGCTTATAAAATTGACAAACATGCAGAAGTTGCCTGTTGCCTTTCTTCTTGTTTTCACACCAGAGAGTGGATCACCAATGATTTGGTTGATTGGATGACTCTTTGTCCATCTTGTGACTGGGACAATGGACTGATTCAGCTTAGATGGTTTAGCATGATCAGCTTGAGGAAGAGGCTGATCAGCTTGGACAGGAATGGAGGAGTCTGAACCAGTTGGAGAGTCATTTAATGGATTCTGAACAATAACTTCAGTAGGAGTAGGATCAGCTTGTGCATCTTCAAAGATTGGAACTTCTTCTTCTTCTTCAATGAGTTGCTCCCCCTGAGTTTGAGCATTATTAGCTCCAACTGGAGGATTTGTTGGAGGCTCATTCTCAGGTACAGCCAGTTCTTCAAAATTGAAGTCTTCATCTTCAGGAGGAGAGCAGTTTGGCTTAGAACAACCTTCATCAATGCTTACATTTACAGAGTTCTCAATTGTTTTAGTTCTCTTGTTGTACACTCTGTAGGCCTTCATCATTGTTGCATATCCAAGTAGGATACCTTCATCTGATTTCTCATCAAACTTTCCAAGATGGTCTTTCTGATTTAGAATATAGCAAGGACTTCCAAACATTCTTAGGAAACCAATCTCAGGTTTTCTCCCCCTAAGAAGTTCATATGCAGTCTTCTGGTGTCTTTTTACAATGAGGGATCTGTTTTGGGTAAAGCAAGCTGTGTGTACTGCTTCAGCCCAGAAATGAGACTTTACATTATTTTGAGCCATCATGGATCTGGCAGCTTCAATAAGAGTTCTGTTTCTTCTTTCTGCAACACCATTTTGTTGAGGAGTTCTGGCAGCTGAGTAGACTTGTGAGATTCCCTTTTCACTGCAGAATGAATTAAGAGTGATATTCTTAAATTCAGTACCATTATCACTTCTTAATTGCCTAACAGGTCTTTTGTAGAGAATTTCAGCTTGCTTGATGAAATGAATAATGCTGTCAGCAGCTTCACTCTTTTGTCTTAGAAAGAAAACCCAGGTGTATCTTGAATACTCATCAACAATTACCAACGAGTACCTCATTCCAGTGAATGATGGAGTACTGATTGGTCCAAATAAGTCCATATGAAGCAGATCCAAACAATTATCAATGGTTGAACATGTTTTAGACTTAAAGGTAGCTTTATGTTGCTTGCCTTTCTCACAAGCACCACACAGCTTGTCCTTCTCATAATTGATCACTGGAAGCCCAGACACCAACTCTTTCTTACACAGCTTGTTGATGTCTTTGAAATTCATATGAGACAGCCTTTTATGCCACAACCAATTCAGCTCATCTTGAGACTTTGAAATGAAGCAGACTTCTCTTGTGACAGTTGGATTTCTCATGTCAAAAGAATACAAAGACTCATCCTTGTTTGCAATAAAAACCACATTGCCTTCCAAATCAAGAACAATTCCCTTATCAGACCTGAATCTCACTTCATAACCAGCATCACACAACTGACTCACACTGATCAGATTGTGCTTCAAACCATTTATATATGAGACTCTTCTGAAAGTAAGAGGACCATTTGAAAGAACACCAAAACCTTCAGTCTTTCCTTGAGAATCATCTCCAAAAGTAACATTAGGACCAGCGCGAATCCTAAAGCTACATAGCAGGGACTTACATCCGGTCATATGCTTGGAACATCCACTGTCCAAGTGCCAGGTATTATCGTCGTGACCGCCCTGCAATTATGATAAGAGATTAGTTTATTTTGGGAACCCATCCAAGGATGGGTTCACCAGAGCTGACCTTCTGGTCTGACTCAGATTGGGGAACTAAACACAGACTCTTATCACTTTTTGAAACGCATTGTTGCTTGGTCTGTCCTTTACCAGATTCAAAGTTCTTTTTAGCAACATTTAAAGTTTCCTTCTTAACAAAACCTTTGCCTATTCCAGCTTTCTTAGATTCAGCTCTCAATTTTCTTTGATCAACAATTTTTGGATCAAGCACATCCTTAAGAAAATTGGTTTTCATAGACACCTTATCAGTTCTGGACTCAACATAGTTTTAGATCATTTTTTAAGAGTCAGATTTGGTGTTACTTGAAACAGACTCAGATTTTGCAAGTGACTCATTTCCTAGAGAACCAGACTTCTTACTCTTTAAAAGCTTAATTTTCTCCTTTGGAACACTGTGATCTCTATCCTTTCTTTTGTTTCTCTTTGAACTATTCTTAGTTTTATTCTTTGAATCTGACACAGATTGGGTGATAGTCAGCTTGGACAAGTCAAGACTTTCCTCAGGTTTTAACTCAACAACCTGATCAGCTTCAGACACAGCTTCAGCAATGGTCTGACCAATGGTTTCAGGATCTTTAAACCCAATACCAAATTTCTGAACCAACTTAATTGGTTTAGAAATAGTCTCTTTAGTTTGGACTTTGGGTGGTGAAGGAGGCTGATAACAAGGCTCCATAGCACATACTTCAGCAATGGCTATGGCCCTATCATAATCACCATCAAAGATAGCTTGGATCTGATGAGGTATTTGTTCATTTACACATTTTGCAACTCTTTTAGAACTGACACACCATGTTTCAGTGATCTGTTTGACCTTTAAAAACCTTTCTTCTGCAGTTTTAGCTTCCTTAATCAAAATGGAGTGTAATTGCTTTTGAGCTTTAACTCCAGATTCTAGTTTTTCAATGATGTGACTCTTAGAGCTGTTATCAAGTTTCAAAAGATGTATTTCCTTCTTAAGTTCTTGATTAAAATGTTTTTGTAACAAAACCTCATCACCAAGTTTGTTCAGTCTGGACAGCTTCTCGTTATCAGACAAATTGGAAAAATGTATTTTCACCAGTTCTTCAGCAAATCTTTGAGTAGCTTCTTTAGCCATGAAACACTTGGCATCTTTGTACAGCTCATCATCAGATGATGTGGCACTTTCAGCCCAGTCTTTGGCTACCAGACTCTTCTCATTTCTGTTTACCTTCTCAGTCAGCTCAGCTACTTGTGCTTTCAAGGCTTTGTACTTAGTCTTGAGCTTAGAGTATTTTTCACCTCTTCCACCTTTGGCTGGCACAGCTTGAGCAGTTTCTTTGGATCTACAATCCCCAGCCATATGTCCAGTCTTACCACACTTGTAACAAGTGACTTTGGACATATCAAATGGCTTCATGGTCTTATCAGCTTGGCCACCTCTTCCTTTTCCTTTAAACTTGTTAAAGGATCTCCTTCTGATCCTTTCAGCCAACATAGCAACCTCATTTGCTAGTTCATCACCATCAGATTCTTCACACTTAGATTCAGCACAAACAGAGTTAGGATTTGACATCACTGGAATATCATCATTAACACAAGGAATGATCTCATTACTAATTGAACTAGGGTGTTCAGTCCTGGAAGCAACAAGTGCAGCAGCAGGCTGACTATAAGAATCACCCATAGCAATTAGTTTTTCAGCCTCTGAACATTCTTGGTTATGAAGCAAACCAAAAAGTCCAGGGAGATCAAGATCATGATAAACAGAACTTAATTTAACAGATGAAATATAGTTGTTCCATTTGGGTGGTAATGAATCAAGAAATTTGCTCTTTAAAACCTCATTTTTCTTATTAATTCCAACAGCAGCTAAATCATTTACCAAAGCATTAAAGCGGGTATGAGTGTCAGTTAAGGATTCATTTCTCAAAGAGAAAAATCTCTCATACCTCCTGGTCAATGTGGTAATTGTGGATTCCATGGAGGTAGAGCAACCCTCAAACATAACAGTCAAAGTACCCCACATTTTCTTTGCTGTTGAACACATTTTAATTGAATGATAAAGGTCTTTGGGCACAGCTTGGACAATGAAATTTCTAGCCTTCACATCCAAGTTTGCCAACCTCCTATCCTCATCCCCCCAATCTGCCTTGTCCTTAACAATAGATTTGACTGTGGAAGGAATGGTTGGTTGACCTTCCCTGACCACAGCTTCTACCATAATGGTTTGTGTAGGAACATAAGGACCATCCGTAAGGATGTCAGGCATATTGTTATCGATGGATTCAAGGAACAAAGACATTCTACCTTTCCACCCACTGAAATCATATTTGTCAAACATGGGTGGTCGGGTTGAAGAACCATTATCAATATAAGATGACATTACGCTTTACTATAAATGAAAATAAGCAAGGATCAAGTCAAGTTAATTCTCAACCACCGCTCTGATACCAATTGATACGTCCCACGGTGTATCAATATACCAAAGTATATTGAACACAGAACAGTTGTAGAGGGGGGTGAATACAACTTTCCACAATCTTTACAAACTTTTAAACACAAAACGTTTTAAGATTCAGATAAAGAATATCAAGTAAGTAAGTAAAGTGCAGGAATCATTAAAACAGTAAAGGAATCAAAACATTCTTGAACACAGATTGTTATTTTTCAAATGTAATCCTTTATTAAGAAATAATCTATACAAAGAATTACATGGTTGTTGCGGAATAAAGATAGCCTATAGATATCTAAACAACCCTATGAAATGACAAACAACAATCAATTAGTTTCAGCTCAAGAGAATCAGCCTAAGCTGATCTCGTACAGACTAAGCTGTGTGTAAGAGCAGAGAAACTTGTGTGAAGAATGATTCTCATGAAAATGCCACACATATGCAATCCATGAATGAGGCTTTTATAGGCACAAGCGCTCCTTCATTAGGTGTCCGTTGCAGCTACGTGTAATCAGTTCAGTGGTTTATGAAGGAATAATCAATCGTGCCTTTCATGGTACTTGTGGTCCCCCACGTACTGACGCACATTCTTCATCTACCAATAGGAGTATGGACACGCATATGTAAACAACCACCAACCTGGATCCTAAGATTCTTCCTAGTCACGTCATTTGTCCTTATCTTCAATCCAGGTTGTTATCTTCACTTGATTGTCAGACACAGATTGGGCCGTTTGTCAAGGCACCAATCTGCCTAAGTGTTTCCAAGCTGACTGCTAATCCCAAGCTGTCTTCCACTAACAACTTGGTCTTCTATCTTCAATCCTCCTCTTCGACTTGGACTGAATGCTAATACATTGTTGATGCAGCTTGAATAACACTTGCTTCCATAAGATATTACAATTACAAGTATAAAGCGTGATCTGGGTCAGAGACAGATCGTAAGCTGTGTCAGCTTAGTCTGATCCAGATCAGATTACAAGAACCAAAAGATTACTAAGTGTTTATAGGTCAGATTTGTCATCATTAAATTTACAATTAACATTGGGACTCAACAGAGATTAAGGCTACACGATATCTACGTAAGCTACATATAAAACCACAAACAAGCCTCAACCTACACTCTCACTCAATCCCAACCCGTCCTAATGCACTACATCTCAAAGCTAGGCACACCTACGTAGTCCTAACTTATCCTTCATCGGTTTAAGTCCAAAATCCTACGGTCATGGTCGAACTTTGGTTCACTTAAACCATTTCTTTGATACCAACTTGTAACACCCTTCATTTAAAAATACGGGTTTCCAAAAATTTTCGCCTAACGGCGTCAAAATAAAGCGGAAGAAACATTAAAAGTCCAAACCAATTAAAATATGTTTGGTTTACTTATTCAATGGTGTTACTAATCGCATCATCAAAACAAGTTTAATAAAAACCCGTCGGCTGCCCAACACAAAACAACCGACTACATAATAATCCAACTCCATTAAAGACAAACATAAACAAATGTCTATAAAAGTTCGGCATCTATGGGTAGCTAAGGACTTCATCAAGCTATCTACCCATTCCTCGCTCTTCTTCATCAACTACCTCAGCTACGCTAAACCTGAGGGAGCAACACATTTCAAAAGACAAGTGTTAGCTAACGAATTAGCTAAGTAAGATAACACTCAAGTTATAAAACAATTGTCCGTTTCAAACATTATGGATTTAAACACTTCATTAAGGCACAACACACATCAACCACACAATACTTCATAATAGGATGAACCACCTTAAATGTGCCTATCCTGCTTTACTTCATTACACACATATAACCACATAACTGCTTTCTACATTAACTGCTTTACTACGTTTTGACTGCTTTACTACATTTTAACTGCGTCAATGTGCAACATAAGTTACACCCGACTAGATGACAACCATTCAGTTGAACATCAAACATCGTTAAGGAATGGCAAGCCAATCCCCGAGTAATCCGTATGTACAAGACAAATGAGGGCGGGTCAGACCCCTCGTATTACTCAACTACATCTCAATGACCATGTTGCAAGGAGCCACCCAAGCAACCTACGTCAACGCACTTAGCCGGGCTAGGGCAAGTACGGGTTAAGCTTAACACTTTCCTGCATCAAAGTTTTACGAGCTCGAAACTGCATCATTTAGTTTAGGTGACTACATTACCTAAACATTTACTACGTTAACTGCTTTTACATTTTGGGCCCTTAAACGTGCACGTGACATGGCAACTTAGCAAGTCTAGTGAACTAGATGAGCAAGCCATACAAACATGCACAACATCAATCAATAACAACATATACTGCATCTCATAACATCACAAGTTACTGCATATCATAACACTACATTATACTTCATACATAGCACTACATCCTACGTCATATCATAACATGCACTACAATACATATCATGAGGGACTGCATTTCAGATCTCAAAGGTCAACTACATAACCCATATTACCTCCCGTGTAACCCACATACCCATAAACAACATAAGTTACCAATTGGGAAGTTATAATTATGAAACCATCATTTGTTGAACCCTCAGCGTGTCAAAAGTAGTGTATCTTACCTAAAAGAAGCGCACGACAATAGGCACCTATGTTACCGTGTAAAGCAACTAGTCCCGTCTACCTATATATAGTAAACGACCATTAGACATGCTAATACTCACGTTATTAAAGTCATATCTCACACCCCCACACCTACAAACAAGACCCACGACAACGACTACGCATTGGAGGTTCAAAAGTTAAACTCACATCAAATCTGACACTGTTGCGCCGCAACATACCATGTTGCGCCGCAACTTATTTGTTTGGAAACCAGTTGCGCCGCAACCCGACGCGATTCTGCACAACTTCGATCGAAAGAACCCCAAACCAACACCAAATGACTCCAAATCAGATACCAAACTTTCATACATCAAATTACTTCATTTACAAAACATTATAATGCAAGTAACTCCTTTATTAAACCACTCATGATTTGCATTATCAAAACAAACGTTATTTCGACATCAATTGACCCTCCAATGGTCTAGATCTGATTTCTAATGACTCATATGATTAAAAAGACATAAAATAAAAATCAATATACCTCTATTACCTGAAGATCACAATGGGGATGCAAAATACTCGATCAATCACTCCTAAGTCTCACGTTTGAAGGATTTTCGGCTTAGAATTGTGATAGGGGATCAAAGGGGTGGCTAGGGCTTGAGAGAAAAGTTATATTTCTGCAAATGGTGAACTAATGACTCCCTCCAAGACCCTAATCCCGTTTTTGACTTTCACACAATGTCAAAATTGGTCCCTAAGCTTCATAAAGTCACATTACTAGCCCAAAACACCTCTATGGACTATATACAACTCATTAAACACTTTGAACACCTCAAAAAGGCATTTAACTACATCTTAACCACATTACTACATCAATTAATAAGACATTCAAGTCTCGCATGTATAACACATTAACTACATATAAGCATAAAATCTATCGACGACTTAACGACACGTTATGTTGACTTAACGACTCTAATCAACCGTTAAATAAAAAGATTGGGATGTTACATACAGTCTCTCCCCATGTCCATGTCCATTATTCCAATACTCCTGTTCCAAACTTTGATGGAACTAGTGAGTCCTTTGGCACATGGAAGGCCAGGATGCTTTTGCATTTTGGTGGGATAGAGAGGTATATGTTGAAAATCTTAAAAGATGGACCACATATACCTATCTCTCCTGGGATAAGCCCTCTACTTGATCCAACTGGATCTAGAAGAGGTTCTAGAGAGAAGCCAGAAGACCATTGGTCTGATGAGGATCGTAGGCTTGTTGACTTGGACACCAAGCTCAAAAATATGATCCTTGGGGCTGTTCCTGAAAAATTAATTCCAACCTTTGTATTGTTTCCCAGTGCTAAGGCAATGTGGGATGAGTTGGTTCTTCAGTTTGAAGGAGGTGATGATAGCATTGTCACTAGAAATGTTTCTTTAAACAAGAAGTATGAATCCTTCTTTGCACTCCCTAATGAGAGCCTAACTGGTACTTATACCAGATTTACAAGCTTAATTAATCAATTAAGAGGCTTGGGAGTTGAGAAGGATAAGGATATTCTTCTTGAGAAGTTTTGTGATATTCTTCCTTCCAAATGGGATAACATGGTTCTTGTCCTAAGACAAGGTAAGACCCTGCACAGTCACACTCTTGCATCTCTTTATGGAGCCTTCAGATTCACTGAAGATAATAATGCACAAAGACTTGTGGATGGGCATGATACTAAAAACCATGCTCAGAGTTCTAAGGTTGCTAGTCTAACTGAGAAACCTTGTGCTACTTTAATATCTGCTGAGAGTGTCCAGTCACACTCTATGAGGAAGATGTTAAACAATTTCTTGAACTCTGGCATGACCACTGAAATCAGTGATGATTATGATGAAACTGACAATGATGATCTGGTCGCCATGATTGCTAAAACCTTTAATAGGTTTAAGCACAAATCTAATAGATTTGGTGGACCCAACAATGCTTCCAGCTCCAACTCTTTGGACAAGGCCAATCTTACATGCTATAAGTGTGGTAAGAAAGGTCATTTTATGAAGGAATGCAGATCTAGTCAGTCAAACAATCAAACTGGTCCCCCTGTCCCTACTTACAATCGGCCTGATGATAGCTACAAAGCTAAATACAAAAAGCTTAAGGCCCAGATTGCCCTCCTGTCACTTGAAAAAGAAAAGAATAAGTGCATGATGGCACAAACTGAAGGAAAATGGGAATACTCTGATGACTCATCAGTTGATGTTGAAGAGGAAAGGGACATGTGTTTTATGGCTTTGGAAGACTAGCAACATGTGGTGAAAGATGATGTTATCATTGGAAGATGGGTGGACATCATACTCAAAAAGGTGTGTGATTATGATCATCAAATTGATACAGAACTAAAACTGGACCTTGCTGAATCACTCAATTGTGATTTGTTATTTGTTAAAACTGTGAGAACTGACAGTGAAAGATATCTAGAAACAGTTTTAACTGAGCTTAATAATGTAAACCCCATTTGAATGATTTACAAAGTGTCCAGTTGGCTCTCAAAGAGTCAGTTTTAAGATGTGAAGCTCTTGAACTTGAAAAACAAGAGCTAAAAACTGCTTTGGAAAAGGAACAAAAGGTGATCAAATCCTGGATTAGGTCATCTGGTTTAAATTATGATGCTTTTTCAAAAACCATTGATAAAAAACAAACTGCTTGTAAAACTGGAGATGTGCACATGGCAGGCATCATACCTGATATCCACAGTTTGCCACCAGATCTTAGGCCATAAACTCCATATGACCAGCCTAAATCTGTTAAGACTGAACCTGTTGAGACCATCCCATCTGAGGTCAAAACTGGAGCTGAACAAGCTAAAGCTCCAGTCAAAAAGGTCACTGGTGACAAACCTTTGCCTCAAAAGTCTAAAGAGCCCAAGACTCAAAAGACCAAAATCCCTGCTGAACCTAAGTCCAAGGTTCAGATGCCAAGTGAAAAAGACATTTTGTTTAAACTGGAGAGTCAAATTCAACTGTTGACAAGGCAGGTTCAAAGTTGTACTGCCAGAATTAAAAATCTGGAAGGAGCTTCGTCTCCTTCAGTTGTTAAACAAAATGCACCCCCTTCAAAACAAAAATAAAATGCTCAATCTGGAGCTAAAAATGAGAAGAAATAGGGGAAGAAACCCATCAAACCAGTCGTTTTTACTCCTGAAACTGGAACCGACAAAAAGGGTCCGGTTCCAGTCTCCAGTTCTACACCACAACAATCAACTGTGACTTTCCAGGGAGAGTCCAGTGAACCCATCAAAAGATGGGTTCACAAAAATAACTAATGATTCTTGTGGATGTGCAGGGAGATCGAAAGAAGAATACCTGGTATCTGGACAGCGCAGCTGACCGGACAATGACCAGATGTAAGCCCCTGCTGGAAGAGTTCACTTCCAAGATGGACCGGCAGTGACGTTTGGTAATGATGATAATGGAAAGACTGAAGGATATGGTGTAATCAATAATGGACAAGTCCAGTACACCAGAGTTGCATTTGTGAATGGTTTAAAATATAACCTAATCAGTGTAAGTCAACTTTGTGATGGATACAAGGTATTGTTCGATATTGCTCAAGGCACCATATTTAACAAGGATTGGAAAGTGGTGATGATTGCACCAAGAAAAGGGAATGTGTACATCATGGATATGGAACCTGCTCCAAAAGAGCAATGCTTCTATATCAAGGGAGATGAGGACACCAACTGGTTATGGCATAAAAGGTTATCTCATCTTAATTTCATAAATATCAATAAGTTGTCACAAATAACTGGCTGATGGGATACCTACAGTTTCTTTCAATAAAGAAAAGCCATATCCAGGGTGTGAGATGGGTAAGCAGAAAAGGGCCAGTTTCAAAACAAGGCAAAACTTCAGTATCACTGAACCTCTTCACATGCTTCATATGGATATTTTTGGTTCAGTGAATGTTCAAACTAGAGCTGGCAAGAAATATACTCTAGTTGTGGTTGATGAATTCACCAGATACTGTTGGGTGGTATTCCTCAGATCTAAAAGTGATGCTGCTGCTGAAATCATCTCACTCATCAAAAGAATTAAGCTCAGTTACACTCGAAAAGTCTGTCAGTTAAGAAGTGATAATGGAACAGAATTTCAGAATAAGACTCTTGAAACCTTCTGTACTGACACTAGCATCTCTCAAAACTTCTCATCAGCACACTCTCCAGAGCAAAATGGAGTTGTGGAAATAAAGAATCGTACACTGATTGAAGCTGCCAGAAGTATGCTATCTGAAT
>CM067175.1:76976402-77011402 GCA_034093135.1 Erigeron breviscapus | reverse complement strand
CGTTCGCCAGATCAACTAAAATAACCTAATTAAAACACATAATCGTTTGAATCAGTTATTAGTTTCCCATCAAATGTCCAGTTGTAGATCAAATGATTACACTGATTAAAGACCGGTCAACGTTTCACAAATAGATTAAATGACTCTAAGGCTGCGGTACCAGATCGACCCAAACAAATCAATAAAATAAGTTTGTATATGAAAACCAATAACAAATCAGATTCAAATAAATATGGATCTGCGATTTAGCATAGAAACAGTTCAACAATCAACCATAATCAACAATCAAGTCATGTTTACATCACGTCCAAACGAATGTCTAGTAA
Organism: Erigeron breviscapus; assembly: GCA_034093135.1. NCBI lineage: Eukaryota > Viridiplantae > Streptophyta > Magnoliopsida > Asterales > Asteraceae > Erigeron > Erigeron breviscapus. Next base: position 77,011,076 of record CM067175.1, on the reverse strand, counting down.
TTTAACTACTCATAGACTGAGTAGCCATGAACAATTTGATGAAATAAAATAACATAAAATCTAGAGAAACTGGAAAGAGAAAAAGAATTGAAACCGGGTGATTATGAATCACAGGGTTGGATTCCTTGATGTTTGATGATGTTAAATCTGCTTTGGAGTGCTCAAGAAACCATAATCTTCGACCCTTAGCCATCACTTTCGACCTATGTGCCTCTGATATGTTTTTAGGGTTTATAATGGGGTATTAATAGGCAAAACACGAAAAACCCTAATTCTGCCGACTTAGCCCCAACGGCGCTGGAAGGATGCCCAGCGGCGCTGGGGTGCTTGCCTGATGGTGCCAGTGGCGCTGGCAGTGGTCCAGCGGCGCTGGACTGCTTCCTGTAGGATCCAGCGGCGCTGGACACGTGTCCAGCGGCTCTAGCAGCTCCGCGGTGTTCACGCTTTCTTGTTTCAGCTCCAAATCTTCACATTTAAGTCTTCCGAATCCCATCCTTTATCTCATTTACTTAATTCTAATTCTACCAATGGTAATCTCCAACATCGGCCCTGTTCATAAGCCTAATGCCATTAAGTACCATAAAGTTCATACTAATGGTTCATTTCTATCTAAAATACGCGTCAAACGAATGGGGAAAAAGTCACAAATAAATCACTCATCATATTCCCCCACACTTAAACATTTGCTTGTCCTTAAACAAATCTACTTTAAGATAATTAAAGAACAGGTTAAGAACTAGTTGGACAAATCAGGATTCGTTGGTTTACAACGCTACATTGAACATATGATAATTGGTTTTAGCTAACATCTCTTTTCCTCCCCCACACTTATTTCGTGCATACCTTAATCAATTACTCAAATGTGTCATACAATCAATTTCAATTCCATTTACCATGATTGATAGCTAGCAAAGATCAATTGCAACAATCTCAAAAGTAATCCTCGTTTATTATTTATTATTAATGTGTTTTGCTTGTTCCAATGAAAATACTTCCATTCCATGATGTGCACTAGTTTGATTAATTAATGAGCATATGGTACTTACAATCTAAGATAAACATCTTTAAGAGTTAAGATAGAGGTGAACAGGTCTGCAGACATTGCAACAAAGAGACATAACTTAACTCAAGTCAGGGTGTATACCATTTATTATTTAGGTACTAAACTGTGTAGGTGGTCAAGACAGCGGTGACAGGTCGGTGGTTCCCCACGCACAGAGCGACATAACTTGACCAATTATATATTTATGTTAATTTCATTCTTTCATTTCCAACACAGATAGATAACTCATATGAAGCACATTACACCCCTTTAAGATATATCGGCTATCGAATGATATATATTATTGTTAAGCACAATTTAGCCGATAAATCCCCAGATGGTCCATATAATCATTAAAAATTCGCACTAGATACAAACCACTTCCTGAAATTTAAGGACATCCATAAATCCAAAGGTTCAAGCTCACATGGTAGTTATTATTCTATTTTTACAAAATCTACAAATGAGGTTGCTACCATTTTATCTAATACACACTATCAATCGTTTTCGATTAAGTCCAATTTATCATGCTTAAAACATTGCTTATCACTTAGGGTAGACTAATTCGTGCTAAGGATTCATGAGATGCTAATCATAACCATATCAATAACTAGATTTTCATCATTTTTGTCCAACTATTCACTAGTTCTAAAACTTCAACAAATTAAACTTCCAAATCTTAAACTTTTCGCTAAAAATCATGAAATTTTTACTATTTTTCTCAATTCTCCCCCTACACTTAAATGTTACAATGTCCCCATTGTAATGACTAATACTACGGCATAAAAGAAAAATGGGAAAACTAATAAATAGAAGTAAAAGGGTAACAAAACTTCCCGGGATTATGTCGCGTATCTTCCATAGAAGCTGTTGTAATCACTCCTCACTAATTATGCTCCCTGTTACTATCACTGAACCAACAATCTCAACAAAAGAAGTCAATATTATCATATCATAAAAATACTAAACAAATCATAACTGGTGTTTTATCAATTGTACCTGCACCTACTAAACTAATCAACAGAAGAATTATCGGGGGTTGGGGGAAGAATATTGTCTCATCCGCACGCAGGCGGGCATCGAATACATACCATGATAAAAGAGTTAAATAGAGGGAGAAAGAGAAATTGTTTGAAACATTTTAATAACCTCACATCACTCAAGCAAATGAAATGTAATAGCAGGTCAGAATCATCAGCAGCAACTAACAGCAGCACCATCATCATCATCAGCTATATAGCAGCTACATGTCCTCCTCTCCATTACGATCAACATCAATATGATCAACGCCGCCAGTGGAGGTACCTGCACTCAAGTTAAAGAAATGCCTGTCGAAACCCCTTGTAGGGTTCCTGCTGAATGTGACCATGTCAAAACCTATGGTGGTGCTGGTACTCTGCGGCTGGAATGGTGGGCCTGGATTGTAATGCTCATAAAATGGGCCCTGACCTGATGAACTGATGGAGGTCTGTAATCTGGGAGCATGTTGGGGAAGAGCTGTTGTACATAACCCTCATGCACCGACTGGTAGCGATGGGTATGATACATCATGTATCCCATCGTTGTCCCCAAATACTGCTCCTCCTCCTACTTCTGCAACTATAATTTCTCGACTTCTGCTGCCAAACTCTCTACATCTGTCCTGGATCTACTACTCTGTCCTGCCTTGGCTGTCCTAGGATGCACATCTGCCTGCTCCTCCATTTCCATAGCTACATCATCACCTGCTGGGGTGCTCTGCCTACTCCACAAACGTCCTTTCTTGTCCAAAATGTTCAACTTTATGAAATCCTTTTCGTCTAGAACGTCTATCTTCTTCACCAAAGAGCACTCCCTGTGTGTGCTCTCTAACCCCAAAGTGAGGTATATCTGAGATATAAAGTGGCCACCAACTATCTTTTCATCTATGTGAGTCGGGAGATAGCGGGCCACGAGGAATGGAGCCAAGCAGTAATCAAAGGGTGCCCCCTCTATCCAAAACCTCAAAATATGTGCGTCCTGATGGTATACTTTATCCCAGTTCATCGAGCTGTGTCAAAAGTTATACGCAACTAACTAGTAACCTGTGCACTGGATCGATGATGTCAACAACCTTGCTTGAGTTTCCCGATAACTTACTCTTCCCACTGATTCTATACCAAAAACTGTGCATTAAATATGGATCATGATCTGCCGATGTCTTACCACAAAGAATGAAAGTGTCCAAGTCAGTGTCATTAAGATACTCAAAGTCCCATAAACCCATCAGATATCCAAAATCAGCTATAGTACAATGCCTCCATACTCCACCTGCCCGAAAATGGATCACCTGGGTGGTGGAGATGTCTTCCTGTTTAAAGTTCTCCACATAAATCTAACTGAGAAATTCCAAACACCATTCTCTGTAAACCGGCTCGAAGACTTTGAAAAGAGAGTTCCACATTTGCCAACCAAAATCCTCCCCACCCTCGGGAGGTACCACTCTTGTATTCAAATAAGTCTTCACTTTATCCTTTATCCCCAAACTCTTCAAAACATTCCAATTAATAGTTTTAGGAGCGGCTAATTCCTTTCCTTGAAGTTTTGCCAACCTATTATTCAACCTTATTCGTTCACTTTTCTGAGCTCCCGGCCATTTTAACCACTCATGTTTTTCTTCCCGAAGTTTCCCATAGTCTTTATCTTTTTTCGGTTCAATAAATCTTATGTCGAAGTCGTGACTAATATGGGTCATGAAATCTCATCCATCTGGTCTCTATGGTCCTTCAGATGCTTCACTGCTGCTTCTTATGCTTTCGCTCTCTGCTCGAGCCCTTTTATGCTGCAAAACAGTTCAAAAACGAAGAAAACGAAAAATGTTAAAACTGAACAGGGGCCTCCAGCGGCGCTGGCAAGGTGCCCAACAGCGTTGGGGCTTCAGGTGAGGTTTCCAGCGGCGCTGGCAAAGTGTCTAGCGGCACTGGGGTGTTCCCAGCGGCGCTGGCTTGATGCCCAACGGCGCTGGCATTGTCTAATGATGTATGAAACTTCGATTTTTAGCTTTTTAATCCAGTGTTGTTTCCCTAAACCACTTTTATCACATTCCTAACTTAAAATATCCATTATTTACAGAAAATTAGTTATTTTTCCTCAAAACACAAGTTAACTATCTAATTAAGTGTTACTATTCATGATATGAACTAATTAATCTACATTTTGCTAATCTAAAGGTTTAAGTGAATTCTAAGGATGAGGTTTTGTTATACTAAGTTCAAATTAGCTCATCTAACCATTTTTATTCCAAAATTCTACCTAAATCATCAAATCCTAATTTTGACATAAAACTATTTAATTAGGGCTAAATAAGCAAAATCACAAGTAAAAGAGATTAGGGGGAAGATACATTACCTCATGAGACATGTTTGAGAGATGAAAAGATAAAGAAAATGGAGAAAAATGGGGATAGTGGTGGTGGCCGATCGGATTTTGGGGGAAGGGGGGGTTAAAATTTTTAATTTTGTTGTTGTTGTGAAGAAGAAAGAAAAGAAAAGGGGTTTTAAGCCCTTTGTTGACTAGTCAAAACCTGACCGGCTCACGTTAGCGTGGCCGGCACACGTTAACATTTTTTTTTATAAAATAAACCTGAACAAAACTTCCTCCCAGACCTCACCAGCGGCGGCGCTGGTGCTTCCGTTTCCACATCAAAATTTACCTTTTACTTCCATTCGAGGTTCGTAAGCTTCCCATTTCTTCTCAACCTGCAATCTTAATAAAATATACAGATTTTCTATGTCTAATTCTATAATGTTAACTTAGTTAGTACCTAACCTAATCTAATATCCTAATTAAGTCATATTAAAGGTGAAGTCATCATTTGGATCGACTTCTTTCTCTCCTACTTCTTGGTTGTAAATCTTAACTCTATGTCCGTTAACTATGAAGGTGTCTCCATTCTTAGCTCTTAATTCTACATATCCTGAGAAAACTCCTAACAACTAAATATGGTCCTGACCATTTCGGTTTAAACTTAGGTGACTTAAGTTTGAATCTAGAATTAAAAAGTAACACTAAATCTCCTTCCTTAAAACGTTTAGCTCTAATCCTCTTATCATGCCAAGCTTTTGTCCTTTCCTTGTACAATCTAGAATTCTCATAAGCCATCCACCTAGTTTCATCTAATTCATGAAGCTGTAAAAGTCTCCTATCTCCTGCTTCGAAGATAACAAGATCACAATTCCTAAGTGCCCAGTAAGCCTTATGTTCCACTTCTAATGGCAAATGACAAGTCTTACCATAAACTAACTTATATGGTGTTGTTCCTATTGGTGTCTTATAAGCTGTCCTAAATGCCCAAAGTGCATCATCTAACCTTTTGGCCCAGTTCTTAGGATTATCCTTAACTGTTTTCTCTAAGATTCTCTTAAGTGCCATATTGGTGTTTTCTACTTGTCCACTAGTTTGAGGATGATAAGTTGTCGAAAACCTATGGTTAACTCCATATCTCTTAAGCACTTTTTCTAATTGAGCATTGGCAAAATGACTACCTCTATCACTAATCAAAGCCTTAGGCATTCCAAACCTACTAAATAGATTCTTAAGGAAATCTATGACAAACTTTGCATCATTAGTTGGTAAAGCCTTGGCTTCAACCCACTTTGACACATAATCTACAGCCACAAGTATGTACCTATATTTATGAGATGGTGGAAATAGTCCCATAAAATCTATTCCCCATACATCAAACACTTCACATACCTGTATGCTCCTTTGTGGCATCTCGTCTCTCTGGGTGATCGATCCTTGGAGCTAGCATGCATCACATAACTTAACTAAAGTCTTGGCCTCTTGAAAGACTGTAGGCCAATAAAATCCTGCTTCAAACACCTTCCTAGCTGTTTTTGAGGGACCGTAATGCCCTCCTGTGGGTCCTGAATGACAATCATCTAATATCTTCCTACTCTCACTCTCTGACACACATCTCCTAATCATACCATTTGCACACATCCTAAACAAATATGGTTCCTCCCAGTAGTAATACTTAAGGTCCGAAAAGAACTTCTTCCTATGGTAATAATCTAAGTGCAATGGTAAAACTCCTGCAGCTAGGTAATTAGCTATATCTACGAACCAAGGTGCTTCTTCCTTATCATCTACTTCTATCCTCATCAAATTCTCTTCTGGAAAGGCCTCATCTATCTCCTCATAGCTTGCTTCCTCTTCATCTAGGTGGTCTGCAGCTACGTTTTCTGCTCCTTTCTTATCCTTAATTTCTAAATCAAACTCTTGAAGCAGTAACACCCACCTAATTAACCTAGGCTTAGCATCCTTCTTATTAATTAGGTATCTAATGGCTGAATGGTCTGTAAATATGGTGACTTTCTGTAACACTATATAATTCCTAAACTTATCTAAGGCAAAGACTACTGCTAGCAATTCCTTTTCTGTAGTTGTGTAATTCCTTTGAGCCTTATTAAGGGTTTTGCTAGCATAATAAATTGGCCTAAAATGCTTATCTATCCTTTTACCTAAAACAACTCCTATTGCGAAGTCACTAGCATCACACATTATCTCAAAGGGTAGTCCATAATCCGGTGATACTACTATAGATGATTCTAAAAGGTGGTTCTTAAGTTTTCCAAATGCCTTAATACAATCCTGATCAAAGTCAAACCTAGTGTCCTTTTCTAAAAGTCTGGTCATTGGCCTAGCTATCTTAGAAAAATCCTTAATAAATCTCCTATAAAATCCTGCATGACCAAGAAAACTCCTAACTCCTTTGACATTAACCGGAACTGGTAACCTAGCCATTACATCTATTTTAGCCTTATATACTTCTATTCCTGCCTTACACACTTTATGTCCTAACACTATTCCTTCCTTAACCATGGAATGACACTTCTCCCAATTTAAGACTAAATTAGTTTGCTCACACCTAGCTAACATTTTATCTAAATGCATTAAACACGAATCAAACGAATCTCCAAAAACTGAAAAATCATCCATAAACACCTCTACTGATTTCTCTAACATATCCTGAAAAATTGCTGTCATGCACCTCTGAAAGGTAGCAGGCGGATTACAAAGCCCAAAAGGCATCTTCCTATAGGCATAAGTTCCATAGGGGCAAATAAAGGTTGTCTTCTCTTGGTCCTCCGTATGAATGGGAATCTGAAGATACCCCGAAAATCCGTCGAGAAAACAAAAGTACTCGTTCCCTGCTAAGCGTTCTAACATCTGGTCCATAAAGGGTAAAGGGTAGTGGTCTTTCCTAGTGGCTTCATTAAGCTTCCTATAATCTATACAAACACGTCATCCAGTCATAGTCCTAGTCGCTATCATCTCATCCTTCTCATTAGCTACTACCGTTATTCCTCCTTTTTAGGTACACAGTGAATAGGGCTCACCCATTCGCTATCCGAAATGGGGAAGATAATTCCTGCGTCTAATAACTTAATCACCTCCTTCTTCACTACATCCTTCATGTTAGGGTTTAGGCGTCTTTGTCTTTGAACTACTGGTTTTGAGTTAGTTTCTAAGTGTATCATATGGTTACAATACGAAGAATCTATACCTCTAATATCAGCTATCTTCCAAGCAAACGCCTTCTTATGTGACCTAATGACCTTCATCAAAGTTGTTTTCTCCTTCTGTCTTAGCCTCAAGGAAATGATAACCGGAAGTTGTGAATTTCCTTGGAGGAAGCATACTCCAATCCTTTCGGCAACGGTTTCATCTCAAGATCGGTAGGCGGTTCTTCTAGCGAGGTGATGAGGTTGTTCGGTGTCTGAACCAATTTCCCGTCAAATTCTTCTTCTTCTAGTTCTCCTAAATCCCATGGACGGTTTGGTGATCCTATTTCTAATACTTCCTCAATCTCCTTATTTACTCTATTTTCTACTTCTACCAATTCAACTTCTTCAGCACAAACTCCTATATCATCTTTACCTAGATCTGGATCTCCTTCCATAGTCAAACTAAGCTTCTTCCTACCATTTCCTATTGTAATCCTTCTTTCAGCTACTTCATTTACTGCTTTGGCTGTATTCAGAAATGGTCTTCCTAAAATGATCGGGACTTGACTATCCTCTGGTATGTTCATAACTACGAATTCTGCTTGAAAATGTAAGCCTCCTACTGTTACTACCATTACATGGGTCTTTCCAAAAGGACGTTGAAAGGTCTGGTCTGCCAACTTGATAGTCATCATGGTGGTATCTAGGGCTACTTCACTTAACTTAGTGTAAATGGTCCAGGGCATTAGGTTAATGCTAGCTCCTAAGTCGGCTAAACAATCCCAACTAATCTTATTTCCCATCTAACATGGGATAACGAAACTACCTGGATCCTCTAGCTTCGGTGTGATGAACTCATCTCCTTTCTCCAGAATGCCTTTGACTTCCTCGATTCCATGCACTTCTTTCGGGATTCTATCTTCCTTGATCATATCCTTAATATATCTAGCATATCCCGGTGTCAGCCTAACCAGCTCAGTAAACGGTATCGTCACCTTGGTGTCGTACATCGTGTCCTTGAAAATCTTTCCTCTCTGCTCGACTCGACTCCTTCTCGGCTTCTGCGGGTATGGAATTGTCCGGCTGTACAGTTTCGATCGCTGTGTCGAATCTATCTTCGGAGGTGTCTGGGCCACCAGCGACGCTGGGGTTCTTTTTGGGTCCGCCAGCGGCGCTGGGCTGTGCCTCTAGCAGCGCTGGTGTTTGCCTGGGTTCACCAGCGGCGCTGGCCGTCCCGTCCAGATGTTGTTTCTTTATTGTTTCGACTCACGGCTTCGGTTTCCTCTTCCGCTTCTGCTGGATCTTCTTCCTCATCCTTATCCTCAGCTTCCAGAGGGTTCGGGGGTGATTTTGTTGCTTGCTCCGATCTCGTGGTTATTCCTTTCACGGTCTCTTGCTTCAAGAACATACGATCATATATCAAATCAAGCACCGCTCTCACTTTGCCTAGCTCTTCCTTCACTTCTCTTATACTCTGTTCATTTCCTTCAACTTTCTCCTCTAGGCTCTTTATTTGTCCTTCAACCTTCTCTTCCAGTTTTTTGACTTTTCCTTCCAACAAATTCATCTTCAACCAATCCTTGTCTAATTTCCGTTGAGCTATGTCTTCTAGGTCTGCGTAGTTGCTATTCGCTGTCTTGTAATCAAACGAGCCTCCGCACATCAAGTCCAATTACATCTTCACCTCGCTCGTTCCTCCAGCATAGAACAACTCCACTTACTCGGCCTTAGATTTTTCGCAACCATAGCACTCCTTAGACATCCTCTTCAATCTCTTCCAAGCTTCACCTATTGAGTCGGACTCTCCTTGGGAATATGAATCCACAACTAGCTCTCTATCTCTCCGCAGCTCCCGTGGGTAAAACCTATTGCAAAATGCTTCTCTTAACTCTTCCCAAGTCTTGATTGAATCCGGATCAAGCTCATCTAACCATCCTAGAGCCATTCCTTGCAACGAGTACCTAAACATCCCTAACCTAACCGTTTCCCCCGTGCCTGGTCCGTAGTTGAAAAGTTGACACTCATCCCTGAATCGCGAGAGGTGATGGTACGGATCCCTGTTTAATTCTCCATCAAACTCTAAGTTCTGCACCATAGTGATGTGAGTCGACTTAACTAAAAACAGCATGTCTGAATTAGGAACCTTAATGGGTGAATTAGGGGTTTGGGCCACTTTTTCGTATTTTCTATCATTGGCTTATTGAACTCTAAATTCTTATCCATATTACCTATTTCTTACGATGTCTAAAAAATGCAAGAATTAAAAACTAATCCTAAGTTCTAAATAGAAAGCTATCCTATAAAACTGAAAGTAACTTTTTCGTGTAGAACACGAAAAAGGATCGTCACACTAAACTATTATAACCTACTCCTAGCTAACAGTCCCCGGCAGCGGCGCCAAAAACTTATGATGTGCGAGAAATCTAAGTTTTAAATTTATAATTCAAGGAACTACTAAGTCTAGATTATCACACAACTGGGGCAGTGTACCCTGTCTAGTAATAGTATAGTCTAGGTAAGTCCAGGTTCGTTCGCAGGGACTGATTTAAGGAAATTAAAATACTAAAAATGAAACTACAGCTTTGGGGATTTCCTAGTTAACTAAAATGCATAAGAAATTAAAAACAACAATATATGTAAAAACTGACATTCGTTTGGTTTTGATTGACATGCTTAAAAGTGGTTATGATTGAAGTTGTTGAACGACTCTTTTCACATTCAGATTCTCGTTAGATTCACTAAATTATTTAGCTTGACTGCCTTTCGACTGGTCAAACCCTTCAATGAGTTCCTGTTAAGGTGGCTCACCGAGCTTTAAAACCTGAGTTTGTAACTATGACTGAAATCTTTTATGTAAGTTTAAATCCTTGTTAAATTCAAAAGACACTGATTACTCTAGTCATCCGGATCCGGTTTCCGTTCGCCAGATCAACTAAAATAACCTAATTAAAACACATACTCGTTTGAATCAATTATTAGTTTCCCATCAAATGTCCAGTTATAGATCAAATGATTACACTGATTAAAGATCGATCAACGTTTCACAAACAGATTAAATGACTCTAAGGCCGCGGTACCAGATCGACATAAACAAATCAATAAAATAAGTTTGTATATGAAAACCAATAACAAATCAAATTCAAATAAATATGGATCTGCGATTTAGCATAGAAACAGTTCAACAATCAACCATAATCAACAATCAAGTCATGTTTACATCACGTCCAAACGAATGTCTAGTAATTTAGCTACTCATAAACTGAGTAGCCATGAACAATTTGATAAAATAAAATAACATAAAATCTAGAGAAACTGGAAAGAAAAAAAGAATTGAAACCGGGTGATTATGAATCACGGGGTTGGATTCCTTGATGTTTGATGATGTTAAATCTGCTTTGGAGTGCTCAAGAAACCCTAATCTTCAACCCTTAGCCGTCACTTTCGACCTATGTGCCTCTGGTATGTTTTTAGGGTTTATAACGGGGTATTTATAGGCAAAACATGAAAAACCCTAATTCTGCCGACTTAGCCCCAGCGGCGCTGGAAGGATGCCCAACGGCGCTGGGGTGCTTGCCTGATGGTGTCAGCGGTGCTGGCAGTGGTCCAGCGGCGCTGGCAGCTCCGCGGTGTTCATGCTTTCTTGTTTCAGCTCCAAATCTTCATATTTAAGTCTTTCGAATCCCATCCTTGATCTCCTTTACTTAATTCTACTTCTACCAAAGGTAATATCCAACATCAGACCTGTTCATAAGCCTAATGCCATTAAGTACCATTAAGTTCATACTAATGGTTCATTTCTACCTAAAATACGCGTCAAACGAATGGGGAAAAGTCACAAATAAATCATTCATCAAGCACCACGACGATGCCCCCAGAAATATATGACTATATATGTTCATGACAATTTATCAACTCTTTGATTATTATACATTAAAAACTTGCCTTTTTAATGTTTTGGTCAAATGTTTATATCTCCCTCTATGCTTCCGATGCGCACATCAAACCATGAGACACGGATACGCTTTATACTCATATAGTGTAAGTCCCAAATTGATGGATTACCCGGCTGGCAAGCAATCCTGATCTGGAATGAGACCAGTTCAGAATGACGATCCAGATATGGATTAAACAATAAATGTAAATAACTGAAAGTAAATTGCAAGAAACTAAAGTGCTGAAACTATATAAATAATATATATAAGTCAAGTATGTGACATTGAGACACGATGTACTTTTCAATGTATTTTATTCATTGATATAAACAAAATACAAAGGTTGTTGCGGAACAAAGATAATCACCCTAGTGAAGTATCTAAACAACCTTGAAATACAAGTGATCTAAATAACTTGGAAATACTCTTAAGAATTACTTAGAGTATATCTCACAAGTTGCAATGTCAAAGTTTCAAGCACTTTGCAAATTGTGAGAAGCCTTGTATTTATAGGCAAAGTCCATGATGACACAAGGTCGTACAAATACAGTTGGGAATATTTAAGGAATTGAAATTAATTTCTTAACATGCGTATTTTTAAGGTTAAGTGTGAAAGTCATTTGATGTGACATTTCGCACTTTATTCCCAACCTTTTACTCAACCTTGTACTTTTCCAGAGATAAAACTATTATCCGGGTAAAGGTTGGTAAAGTCAAAAGGCTTCCTCGTAATCAGTGTAAAAGTGTTGTAAGTACTTTTACACTGAGATGCTTCAGTCTTTGACTTCAGATGAATGCTTTCAGTTTGGGCTGATCTGAACTGAAGTGAAGCTTCAGTGAACATTCTGAAATGGTTCAAAATCCTGTACAAGTATTCTTCACTAAACTTCAACTATTTCCTGGACAAATTATACTTGGTCGTTTTTCGACCCAACAAATTCCCCCTATTTGTCCTGAAATAGTGCATGCATCTCAGACTTCTATCTATACATGTTTGTAAGTCTGAAATGCAAGTTTTGTTTAAGTTTTAAAAACTTTCTAAGGACATTTTATAGATCATTGATGCCTTAGAATTTTTCTTGTGAGTTTTTCTAACTTAAACCTATCATCTACTTATTGGTTACAACTTGTAACACATATATATAAAACTGAAATGTTTGTTACAATTGTAAATAAAAATACAAGTAAATGATATTCTGAATGAGGAGACTACTTCTTTGCAGGCCTTGAGCCAGAAGGACTTTCAGAAGCCTTCCTCTTCAGTGGTGAATCTTTCTTCTTCCCAAACAGTCTTTCTTCCATGTCAACCTTGGTCATCATCTTTTGTTGAATTCTTTGCATCCATGCACCAATTTGATGAGACTTTGGTTTCGACTTCAGAATGGGAATCATTTCCTTATGCTCAGACCACCCAAACTCATGCACTGAGACCTGCTTATACTCTTCAGCTGCTCTACCTTCTCTTTTCACAATTAAATCAAACAGCTTCAATCCATCCTCCTTTGTTATTTCAACATCAAGAATCTTGGCAGGATGAGATCGATGCTTCAGATAATGCTCATATTGATCTTTTTCATGTTTTCTTTGTATTTCTGCAGCATCATCTGAAATTGGTTTGAAGGTAGAAAGGTCAGCATCACGAGTACTTTTCCTTGATGATCTTGGTCCAGTTGTCTTTACTTTAGGTGGTAGCCTTGTCAATTGTTTCTCCACCTTTAGAACTTCAGCCAGAATTGACTTCTTCTTGATGTCCATCTCAGTCTTCCTATTTTTCACGAAGTCTTCAATTGAAAGCTTGAAGGTGAGATGGTCCAGCTTTTGTTCCAATGGAGAATATTGAATACCATATTCATAGTCTGCCATTTCAGTCAATGCCTTCTGCACTCTAGGATCTCCTTTAGTCTTCTGATATCTTTCCAATGAAAGTCCCAGAGATGCAGCATCAATATGATCCAGGGTCCCCATCGAAAGATGTTGTGCCCTTCTCTTCTCTTTATTTTCACGATAGGCAATGAACTGATTGGAGACTTTCCCTTGCAATGCCTTTAATTTATCACCATCCGCAGTTAAATTAGGCAAAGGATAACCATGTTCATCTACATTCTCACCAACAACCAACCCAGAGTCTTTTGAGCTTTTAGAGGACTTGGGTTCCTCAACCATTTGAGCCTTGCCCTTGTCTTTCTTGGGTGGTTCAGAAACTTGTACTTCAGATTTATGTTATTCCCCCCTGAACTGAAGCACCACCAGCTTGTGACTCAACAGTTTTCTTTGTAGCCTCTATCATTTCTTGGGTGCTGGCCAACAAACCAATAGGCACTTTCCCCCTTTGGGGACCTCTGATGGCAATTTTGCATATTCATTTATTGCCATTTGCATAGTCTTCAGAGGTTCCCAACTTTGTTGTTTTAGACAATCAGAAAGCCCCTTAGAGAGAGTGGCAAACTGAGACCTTAATCTGAAGTTAGAGTTCAGGTTCAGTGCCTCCTTATTAACAATTTCAGTGAGCTGCTTTCGATCATCTTCAGTAAATGAAGCAGGAGGAGGGGGAGCAACAACTGGTTCTTTCTTTAACAAAGTTAAAATTTCATCAAGCTGCTTCGATTAAGATTTGACAGCTACATCAAGAGTGTCAATGGATTTATGCACATCCTCAACTGCTTTATCAACTCTTTTTGTAGTGTCACGGGTCAATTCAGAGACCATTCATCTGACCTGTTCTTCAACTTTCTCAGCCACTGAAGCAGAAATCTGAGCAACAGGTTCCTGAGATAGCTCAGACTTCAGCTTTTCAACCAAACCAACACTAATGGAAGACCCAAGTTCCTTCTCATCAACACTGGTCTTCTTCACTAACTCATTAGCCTCTTTCCCGACTGCCAATACATCTTGTTTTATAAGTTCAACTGAAGATGTCAAGTTTGCAACAACTGAGGCTTGCACATCTCTCTTGGTCAGTCTGAAAGCTTCCCTTATGGCTGAGCTTATTTTATTACATGCATGAACCAGCTCATTTAGCTTCCCAGACACTAATCCCTCATTTCCTGCAACTTTGGTCAACTCAGTGCCAAGATACACCTGAGCACCTTTCATATCAGCCAGGGACTTAGTGTTGGCAGTTAGAGATTTAGTTAAGTCCTCACCTTGAGAAGTAGGCTTTGCACTTCGGCATTTTGTATCTCTAACTGTGCTTCCACACTCAAAGGAGGAGGTGGTTGTGCAGAAGCAGAAGCAACAAAGGGAATATTTCCAAGCCCATCCAGTGCCTTTTCTATTTGCATTTCAATTGGACTCTCAGATTCAGTTTTAGAGTCCAACTCCTTTTCAACTGGATCATCATAATTGAAGGTCCTTGAAACGGTTTGAAGTTGAGGGTGAATGTGTTGGAGTTGGAGTTGTGGTTGGAAACGTGGTGAAGTGATATATGCGGGTGTAGAGCCTGGTGGAAAATAAGGATGTTTGTGACTTATTTATGGTGGTTTATATGGTTGTTCAACATTTTGGATTTCTGGGGGAGGAGGGACGTTTGCGAGATTGAAGGCTGGCTCAGAATCAGACGACTAATTCTCCTCCAATAAGTTCTCATCAAACACAAAGTCAGCAAGGGAATCAAGATTCCCTTGAGGTGGCTCATCGTCATCCCAAAAAGCAGTCAAGACTGCAGTCTGATTAGATATGCCCTGGTTCAAATCCTTGGAACCTGAACCAGCTTCTGGTTCAACAACTGCTGCTGCAGATGCATCGTTAGCAGATTCAGAGATGTTACCAGAGATGGCAGACACAGGGGTTGCCTCAGTAATTCTCGTGCCATCGTCAAGAACTACTTCATTGGCCGTAGAGTTTGGAACCTCAGTTTCTAATGGTGTCAGCTCAAAAACGTCATCAGTTCCTGCATCAGTAGAGTGTAAGATTTGTGAAGTTTCAGGGGGTGCACGTGCAGACTTAGACTCTACTGTGTGTTGATCTGACACACTTATATTTCCTTCACCATCCCCTCCTAAAAAGGTTTTGGGGATGGTTGCTTGTGGGTTTTCCCTTTGACTCGATTCTTCTGGTTCTTGTTAGGAAGAACCAGAAAGGTTAGCTTTGGTACTGATGTCCTTGGGCAGTGAGGACGATTTCTTATATTTTCGATGTTTTAATATGCCTTTGGAGATCCTGAGGGACCTTTTGGGAGGTCCTCAGGTTGGTCAGTGGAGGAGGAGGATGGTGGTTGGGTAGATGAAGTTGTTGGGGTTTTAAACAACTTCAACATTTTACCACCAGATGCACCAATGGGTCCCACATTATTTTGTGGCCCGCTCAGTGATCTTTCTGAACCAGTTGGTCTTACTGAGACAGTTTTAGATATTACCTGAGTCATTGCAGTAGAGAGTTATGGTTCTTGTTCTGAAGTAGATGCATTGACAAAATCTCTGCATAATTATGTTGTAGAAAACTCAGGCCCCCCATCATTGTACGCATCTCCAAGAATGTTCATGAAGCAGATGCTCAAAAATCTGGGAAAAGAGATGTGCGGACTTCTTTTTCCTTTCAACTTTGCAATTAACTGAGAGGAGAGTATCTCAGCGAAGTCTGCCTCTATTCCATGCCACAAATAATAGCCCAACTCGACTTGTGGCAGGGAAATTTGGTCTAATCCACCATAATTTCCCCCTAGGCACTCGACAATCTGAGTCCAGAAGAACCTCCAACAATTACCAAAGCCAGACAAAAATATATGCCCGGAGGTCTTCAGATCGCCGTTTGCATCGGTCATATCATCATGACCCATGTCTCGTAAAACCTCTATAAAATTCATTCCTTTTAGTCTTCTGGCATAGACTGTAGGAGGTTTAACATAGTTCAATTGAAGAGACTCCCTGAACCCATCAAGTGAAATGACACACTGCTTTGTGCCCTCTTTTAAAGTAAAAGCAATGGACTTTTCATCCTTGCTTATGATAGCAGTGTACCTGAATTCAAGTAAGTCTCTATGATACAAAACTTGAGGATTAGCAGTCAAAGCGTAATAGAGAGGAGACTCTTCATAAAATTTATTGATCCTCCCCATTAAAGTGGTTGTATGGATGTTCAGTGCGGCGACAAAATTGTTCATATTAAACCTAAGGGTCGAGGCCATGCCGGACTGGGTTTGACTGCTTTAGGTGGATTGTATTCGAAAGTTATAAGTGATTTGGCTTGAGATGTTGATTTAGCCATTTCTACTAGTGAAAACTGAAATTGAAAGATGATTTTAGGGTTTTGGAATTTGGAAGAAGAGAAGATGAGAGAGAATGATGATTGGGAGTAAATGAAGAACGAAGTAAATGAAGGAATGATTTAGAAAAGGTATTTATATTTATGATGGAATGCAAAGAGTTTTTCCAAAATAAATATATATCGAAAATAATTTTGAATTTCAAAACCAAAATAAATAATATTTTATTTGAAAACAGTTTTGATCGGTTTTGAAATCCGAAAATAATTTTGGGTAAACGTCTGCATTTAATGCGACGACGGTTATGACCCCACATCTTCTAAAAACTTTTCAACACTTAAAAAAAAGTTATCATTACTTTTCATTTACGGCGCAACTTGTGTGACACGTCAGCAAAGGCGTCTTTATTCAAACGTTATACAGTAACTGTCACGTGTCCACACAATCAACCAAGTATCCAAAAGACATTACAAAGGACTGATTGATTTCAGAAATGACTTAACAAAAATCTGAGTATGATCAATTTAAGGAATCTGAACCATCTCAGTATAATACTTATTCTGAAACCATTCAGTGGGCTGAAACATTTCAGTCAAAATATTTTTCAGAAAGCAAAGTTCCCCCTTAGAGAAAAATTCTTTTAATTGCAAAAACATTTGACACTTCCCCCTGAGGTGATGCTACATAGGATTTAGCATGCCTAGCTCACTGATGAGTTGTTTAAACGTTTTGACATCCAAGGGTTTTGTAAAAACATCAGCGAGTTGTTTATCAGTGGGAATGAAATGAAGTTCAATGTCACCTTTAATAATGTGATCTCTAATAAAATGATACCTGAGGTCGATATGCTTGGTTTAGAGTGCATGACAGGATTGTGAGAGATGGCAATTGCACTGGTGTTATCACATAAGATTGGAGTTTTGGTATAAGTAAAACCATAGTCAGTCAGTTGGTTCTTCATCCACAAAATCTGAGCACAACAACTTGCTGCAGAAATATATTTAGCTTCAGCTGTGGAGAGTGACACTGCAGTTTGCTTCTTGCTTGTCCAACTAATTAATTTGCCACCTAGGAAATGACAACCACCTGTGGTACTTTTCCTATCTATTTTACATAATGCATGATCAGAATCTGAATAACCCATTAGATCTAGACTTGAGCCTTTGGGATACCAAAGACCAAGTCTGGGGACACCTTTAAGGTATCTGAAAATCCTTTTCACAGCATTTAAGTGTGATTCTCTGGGATCAGACTGAAATCATGCACAAAGACATGTTGCAAACATTATGTCAGGTCTACTAGCAGTTAAGTACATAAGTGACCCCACCATGCCACGATATTTTGTGGGATCCACTTGTTTTCCATTAGGATCAGAATCCAAAGTCAATGGAGCCGAAATAGGAGTATCTTTTGATGAGACTAAATCAAATTGATATTTCTTTAACAAATCTCTGACATATTTTTCTTGATTTATAAAAATACCATCACTGGGTTGTTTTACTTGAAGACCCAAGAAATATGTTAGTTCACCCATCATACTCATTTCATACTCAGAAGACATAATTTCAGAAAACTTTTTACACATTTTGTCATTTGTAGACCCAAACACAATATCATCAACATAAATTTGTACAAGTAAAATATCACTTTTATCATGTAAATGAATAAAATGTTATCTATTGCACCCCTTTTAAAACCATTATTCAGAAGATGTTTAGTTAGAGTATCATACCAGGCTCTAGGTGCTTGTCTCAGACCATATAATGCCTTGTTCAGTCTGTACACCCAGTGAGGTTTTTCTTCATTAATAAACCCTGGTATCTGATGAACATAAACAACTTCTTCCAATTCTCTATTCAGAAAAGCACTTTTAACGTCCATCTGATAGACTTTGAACCCATGATGAGCTGCAAAAGCTAAGAAAATTCTGATAGCTTCAAGTCTAGCAACTGGAGCAAAAGTTTCATCGAAATCTACTCCTTCTTCTTGAGAATAACCCTTTGCAACAAGTCTGGCCTTGTTTCGAATCACATGTCCATCTTCATCCATCTTGTTTCTGAAGACCCATCTTGTCCCAATTGGCTCCTTCTTTAGGTTATTAGGACATGGAACAAGTTCCCAAACATCGTTCCTTTTAAACTGGTTAAGCTCATCTTGCATGGCTTCAACCCAGCTTGGGTCTTTCATAGCCTCGTCAATCTTCTTTGGTTCAATCAGTGATAAGAAGCTGACGTATTAGCATTGATCGCTTGTGGCTCTTCTGGTCTTAACCCCTCTACTGGAATCTCCAATGATTTGATCGATTGGATGTGCCTTTGTCCACTTAGAGTATTGACCAGGATGAACAATGATATCAGTGCAAGAATTCCTCTGATTTACTTTAGGAGGAGCTTCAGAAAAGACTATTTCAGTCTCATCATCTTCCTCCTGCAGTTCTTGACTTGCATCATGGAATTCTTCAGATTGGGGTATATCAGTGGAAACTGGTATCTGATCTGAAGCAGCACGCACATCAGATCCAATAGTCAGTTCAGAAGGTAGCTTAAAACTGACTGAAGGATAAAATGGTATGTTGCTAGGCGGTATTTTTGCTGGTTCTGAACTAAGATAATCAGAAGCAAGTTCAGGTGACTGATCAGGTTGATCAATGAGATCAGATTCATCAAAACTGATTGGACTTTCTGAGGGTGGTACAGGAGTTGGTTTATTGAAGATTGCAGAATTTGATTCATCAAAGGTAACACGAATTGACACATCCACCTTGTCAAGTCTCTTGTTATAGACTCTGAAGGCTTTGCGATTTACTGAATATCTTAAGAAGTAACCTTCATCAGCTTTTGCATCAAACTTTCCAAGCTGACTGGAGTCGTTCAGAATGTAAACTGGACATCCAAAAACATGGAAATATCCAATATTTGGCTTTCTATTTCTAAGAACTTCATAGGCTATCTTCTTGTGTCTTTTAACATAGACAGATCTGTTCTGAGTGTACCAAGTAGTTGCAACAGCTTCAGCCCAGAAATTTTTAGGAAGACCAAATTCAGTAAGCATACTTCTAGCAGCTTCTATCAGCGTTCGATTCTTTCTTTCTACGACACCATTCTGCTCTGGTGTGTGAGCTGAAGAGAAGTTCTGAGATATGCCAGTTTCAGTACAGAATGACTCTTGAGTGGCATTTCTGAATTCAGTGCCATTGTCACTTCTGAGCTGACAAACTTTTCGCTTGTGCTTGAGTTCAAGTTGTTTGATGAGGGCAATAATTTCAGCAGCAGCTTCACTCTTTGTTCTGAGGAAAACAACCCAACAATATCTTGATAATTCATCTACCACAACAAGAGTGTACCTCTTTCCTGCTCTTGTCTGAACATTCACACGACCAAAAAGATCCATGTGAAGCATGTGAAGTGGTTCAGTGATGCTGAAATTTTGCTTGGTCTTGAATGTTGCTCTTTTTTGCTTACCCATTTCACAACCTGGGCATGACATGTCTTTATTGAAAGATATTGGAGGTATACCTTCAGCAAGTTGTTTTCTTGACAACTTATTAATATTTTTGAAGTTCAGATGTGATAACCTCTTGTGCCACAACCAGTTTGTGTCCTCATCTGCCTTTGTATAGAAATATTGTTCACTTGGTGAACTTTCCATATCAATGATATAGATGTTTCCTTTCCTTAGAGCAACCAACACTACCTTCCAATCCCTGTCGAATATGGTGCCTTGACAAATATCAAATAAAACTATAAAGCCATCATCACACAGTTGACTGACACTGATCAGGATATATTTCAAACCATTCACATATGCAACACGTGTGAATTTGACTTGACCATTGTTCAGAACACCATATCCCTCAGCTTGTCCATTGCCATCATTCCCAAATGTTATAGAGGGCCCCTCTTGCACCCTATATTCCTCCAGTAGGGTTTTATTACCAGTCATGGTTCTGCCAGCTGCGCTGTCATAAATATACTTCTTTTGGTCTCCCTACACATACACAAAGATTAGTTCGATTTGGGAACCCATCTTTTGATGGGTTCACTGGACTCTCCCTTAGACTTCCCAAAAATTTTTGGTTTTGGAGGAACTGAAGGATCAAAGGGGATCTCAGTCATAATTTCAGATGACACAAAAACAGTTGGTTTGATGGTACTTTCAACCTTTTTCTTCTCAGATTTTTGCTTGATTTGTTTGGAAAAAGGTTTTGGGTTTTGTTTAGATTGGAGAGGAGTTCCTTCAACATTTTTTAAACGTGCATTACAACTTTGCACTTGTCTTGTCAACAATTGAAACTGACTTTCTAATCTCAACAAAATTGATTCTTCTTTAGACACCTGAGTCTTACCTGAATCAGAGGTAGAAGGCTCAGTGGGGGAGACATTTTTCTTCTTCTTTTGGCCTTTTGGAACCTTAGATGAAGACTGAGGGGATGGCTTTTTAGATTTAGCCTTCTTTTCTGAAACAGTGGTCTGATCTGTTTCAGATTTGCCCTCAGATTGTTCCTAGGCCACTTCAGTCATAGTTTTTGAGTTGCCAACTTCTTTAAAAATAATTGTAGGTTTCATTTCTTTTGGAAGTGCATCTATATCAGTGATGATAGATGCCAAATGAAGATTACCAGATTCATATGCTATTCTTTGATCAGAAAATGATTTTTTAATTGCAGCATCTGGGTTTGGTGATTTCATCCATGACTTAATTATTTTTTGTTCCTTTTCAAGGATGTTTTTCAACTCTTCTTTTTCCAATTCAAGTGTGGCAACCATAGATTGATAACTTTTTAGGGCCAACTGAACATCTTTCAGTTTTTTCAGCCTGGCCTGACTGGCATTCAGTTCAGAAGCTTTATTTTCAAACATTTTCAGGCTTTCTGAACGCACAGTCTCAACATACGAGATGTCAGCCTCTAAAAGAACCAAAAGATCCAGTTTGTGTTCTTGATCACTTTCATACCCAAATTCACTAACCTTTTTCATGACTATATCCACCCATCGACCAGATTCAACATCAGATTTAACCAAATGACCTTGATCTTCACGAGCCATGAAACACATGTCCCTTACTTCTTCATCATCATCAGATGATACATCAGAATCTTCCTATTTTTCGGTTTTGGCAATCATACAACCATTTTGGCTTGAATTGTCTTGTACCATGAGAGTTATATGGGCTTTAAGCTTTTTGTACTTAGCCTTATAACTCTCATCATATTTCTGAAAAATAGAGTGGTTAGGACCAGATTGTGATGAAGAGGGTTGACTAGATCTGCATTCCTTCATGAAATGTCCTTTCTTGTTACACTTAAAGCATTCAAGACCAGACTTATCAATAGAAGCGCTGGAAGCAAATGGTTTGCCATATCGATTAGATTTGGCCTTAAAACGATTAAACGTTTTAGCCAGCATGGCAACCAGATCATCATTGTCATCCTCATCACAACCACGTGTTACACCATTAGTAATACCATTACTTAACAAATCAGAAACTATCTTCTTCATTGAGTCAGAATTATCACTCTCAGAAGATAGCAGTGCAGTCCCATGTGGCTCAGAATATTGAACCATGACTGAACTGGTAGAAGCATGATTCTTAGCATCTTGCTCAGCCACAGCTCTCTCTGCTTTGTTCTCTTCAGTATACCTGAAGGCTCCATATAAGGATGCAAGAGTGTGACTGTGCAAGGTTTTTGCTTGTCTTAAAACCAAGATCAGATTTTTCCCATTTAGAAGGTAAAATGTCACAAAATTTTTCTAACAAAATTTCTTTGTCCTTCTCCACACCCAAGGCTTTCAATTGGTTTACTAGATTAGTAAATCTGATGTAAGTTTGAGTTAAAGTTTCACCAGGGAATGAAAAGAAAGACTCATATTTTTTATTTAAAGCAACTTTTCTTGTGACAATTGTTTCAGAAGTGCCTTCAAACTGAGTCATGAGTTCCTCCCACATTAATTTAGAATTTTCAAGTAAAACAAGAGTGGGCATGAGAGTTTCAGGAACAGCATATAAGATCATATTCTTAAGCTTAGTATCAAGATCAACCAGCCTATGAACTTCCTCAGACCAATGATCCTTCTCCTTAGGTGTCATCCTAGGAGTCCCATCGGCATTTCTGACAACAGTTGAAGCATTCATGGGAACAAAAGGTCCTTCTTTTAAAATGGAGGTCAAATGTCTTTCTACACCAGCAATATACTTAAGCATGCAAGCCTTCCACGTAATAAAGTTTTCACTGTTCCCATCAAATTTAGGAACAGGATTGTTTGGAAAGTGTACATGGACGTTGTGCAAAGGTATATTGTTGTTGATAACAGGGGGTGGGTTAGTAGCATTAGGGTTAGGTCCTTCATTGTTTTCGGGGTTAGCCATCACAGCAGATCTAGGTTAAGGAATATAATATTCAAACCTTCTGCTCTGATACCAAATGTAAGTCCCAAATTGATGGATTACCCGACTGGCAAACAATTCTGATCTGGAATGATACGAGTTCAGAATGACGATCCAGATATGGATTAAACAATAAATGTGAATAACTGAAAGTAAATTGCAAGAAACTAAAGTGCTGAAACTATATAAATAATATGTATATAAGTCAAGTATGAGACATTAAGACACGATGTACTTTTCAATGTATTTTATTCATTGATATAAACAAAATACAAAGGTTGTTGCGGAACAAAGATAATCACCCTAGTGAAGTATCTAAACAACCTTGAAATACAAGTGATCTAAATAACTTGGAAATACTCTTAAGAATTACTTAGAGTATATCTCACAAGTTGCAATGTCAAAGTTTCAAGCACTTTGCAAATTGTGAGAAGCCTTGTATTTATAGGCAAAGTCCATGATGACGTGGACAAGGCCCTACAAATATAGTTCGGAATATTTAAGGAATTGAAATCAATTCCTTAACATGCGTATTTTTAAGGTTAAGTGTGAAAGTCATTTGATGTGACATTTCACACTTTATTCTCAACCTTTTACTCAACCTTGTACTTTTCCAGAGATAAAACTATTATCCGGGTAAAGGTTGGTAAAGTCAAAAGTCTTCCTCGTAATCAGTGTAAAAGTGTTGTAAGTACTTTTACACTAAGATGCTTCAGTCTTCGATCAGGTAGAATCTTCTCTGGGCTCTGCTTTTGAGATGATTCTCTTTCTTCAGTCTTCAGTCTTTGACTTCAGATGAATGCTTTCAGTTTGGGCTGATCTGAACAAGTATTCTTCACTAAACTTCAACTATTTCCTGGACAAATTATACTTGGTCGTTTTTCGACCCAACATATAGTTTGACTCAGTTTCTCGATATCCTTGAATGGAAATGATTCAAACCAAAAACACTTACTAAAAATGAATTCTAGTAATGTTCCGGGGTACGGCCGTACACTTTCATCATTTCTACTCATCGAGTGGCCGCGTGCCATCTTACCCAAAACTTGGCGAGCAAATCATTTATCTATTTTAGCCACAAATATCCATGCATAATCTACTCTCTGATACCACTGTTGGGTTTTCGTTAACCGCACAACTATTGTGTCTACAATGAACGTTCTATTTCCGCAAGGTTATCAGAGTAATTTATTAAAACATGAGTGGTTTCTTTTGTAAATAATTAAAACGATTAAATATTTAAGTTTAAAACAATTTTATATTTATTAAAAGCATGTTTTAAAACCATGAACGTTCCTAGGTAATTCTCGTTAATCTTGTAAACGAATTAATATAATTAATTCGTTTAGACAATTAATCTAAATTAATCATCCAAGACTAACTCTATTAGCTATAAGCGGAATGATTAACGAAACAATTAAACCTAGTTTAATTCCTAAATATAACCAAAGCCAAGACCTAACATGCATGCAAATATAGCAAACTAAAATAGATAAACATAATAAAATAGAATAAAAGAACACTAACCTTTTAGTGCGCAAAAACTAAATATCGACTAGGAAAGTCGACCACCACCTCACGAGCCACGAACCGAACTCCTTGCCAGGAACTAAGAGTCCAAGTGTAGAACTCCTCAAGAGGTGCACACACACGAACAAATCCCCAAGACTAGCTAGTTGCTAGCCTTAACTCGTATTAAATATATATATATATATATATATATATATATATATATGGGACCCTTATTTTGAGAACCCATTTTTTTGTAAGAACCGTGAGAACTTCTAAATTTTATATTGGATCACATGTTTTTTTTGTTCATTCACATGTGAAACGTTATAAAAATATATGTTGCAAAGAAAAAAAAATTCAAAACCTTATATATAGCCGTTTGTCACATGTGAACAGAAAACGTGAACAAATTCATTCACAAGTTCACAAAAGGCTACTTTGAAGGTTTCTTCAAAAAGTTTCTTCTACAACATACATTTTTATATCATTTCACATGTGAATGAACAAAAAAAACATGTGAACAAATATATAAATTAAGAGTTCTCATGGTTCTTACAAAAAAAATGGTTCTCAAAATAAGGAAACTCTATATATATATATATATATATATATTCTAATATATATAAAACTAGATTAATTTCCCGCGTAATACGCGAGATAAACATATTAATTTTTCATAATAAAATAATTAATAGTTATTGATAAAACATATTATTATTAAAATATTTTGTATTGAAGATTGTTAGTACAATAGGTGTGGTATATCTTTGTATAATGATGGTGTAAAATTAAATTTAGATGTTGTCTGCTAAAAAATGATTGATGTTATCGTTTGTAAATGGATTTTAATATATATAGTTAGTAGAATCCGTTGGTTTTATATTTGCATAATAACGATCTAAAAATAAATTTAGATGAAACATGTTTATTTAGTGTAATAATAAAACTTTTTTAAAACATATAAATTTCCGTATGTATACAAAATCAAATATTTAACTATTAACTTAAGGTTACAATATTTATCTATTTAATGAAGCAACATGACATTCGGAATATGTTTTTTTTTTTGAGTAACAAATACACATATATTTGATGCCAATTTTACCATAAATTTTTGGAAAGACTTGAGAAATATACTTGTATGAGAAATTAATAGTCATGAAAATTTCTAAAACAATTTATGTATTAATACGACTTTTTAAATGTGGATAACTTAAAAAACATGTGACATACGAGATACATAATTTTAAAAAAAAATTGCAGGACATGAAATGGAATAAATAAGGTAAGCGAATATTTCTAAAGATTGAAAATGCCAGTTACAAATCTTAAGTCAAATATTACACCAGTTTTTACATTAAATGGTTAAAAATTAATATTGAAAATTATCAAATGGCTCTAAATTTTTTAAAAGTGAATTTAAGATCGTCTTTTATATAAGATGATAAATGATAAATTGGTAGATTTAAGACGATTCATTTTAAAACAATATGAATTACGTGATGATAAAATGTAATAAAAATAAAATAACAATAAATCAATATATAACATCTAATATAAGGGTTGGAGGTCCATTAGTAAGGTATTTGACATTGATAAGACCCATTCACTTTGAGTCTCCGTTCTACATTTGTGAGGTGGATTATTGGGGGGTTTTCTGAAATTAGTCGTGGTTTCATCCCAGAAATATGTGTAATTTAGATTTAAGAGCAGGATATAACAATAATATTATATTATATGTATAATAAAAGCTTCCAAAATCAAACAATGTGAATTTTGAAAATAAAAAAAAAATAATTTGATTAATTTATCATAAAAAACATAAATATGTATGATATATTTATGGCATATAATCTTTTGTATAAAAAATATACATGTAGACAAAGCTAGACAAATTAACATGTTTTATTGTCAAAATAGATAGTATCGATCACATATAACATAATTTATTACTATTATAGTTAGGTTGTATTAAAAGTCAAGTACGAAGTATCAAATATTATAACTTTTCGTTTTTATATTAATATTATTAAAAATATATATATAAGAGGGATATATTTTGACTAATCATATAAAGTATAAGTATTAATATTGTCATTTGATAAAGATGAAATAATTAAATTTGATCTAATGGTTCTAAATCAAAGTTGGAATTTATCTAAGGGTTCTTATTTGTTTAGGAATGAATTTAGGACCTTGTTATATATATATTTGTAGATATAACTAAAGTGCGAAAGCCAAAAACCCTCTAAAAGGAGAGAGGGAGTTCGACCAAGGCACCCAAAAGGAGGAGGAACTTATGAATGAGAAACCTAAGAAATCCCCTCTATTTATAAGGGTTAAAACCCTTGGGGTTTTCTCTAGGTTTCCTATGTGGGATAGGATAAGGAAGTTACCAAAAATCTTTTTCCTTCCCCTCGTGTTCGTCGACCGCCCTAGGGGTATCCATGGGCCAATCTTGTTTGGTCCATGATCAAATGGATTGGTCCATGGTGCTTAGGTACCCGATATGCGGTTTCGACACGTAAATCATTTCCAAATCTATTTTTGGAAAGTTCTTATATTTTACATATTTTTACAAGTTCAACTAGCCTTTCAATGTTCTTTGCGTGTGACCCTTCTTGGATCATATATAAACGGCCGTATAAATTTCGCTGAGATATTTTCATAATTCTTACAGAAACAAATCACATGTAAAACTCATTCACTTTCTGATCTGATATATATAAGTATAGAAATTCCTTTGCTTATCAAATATATTAGTTTCTAGCCCTAAAAAGAGATCAGTGAAGATCCGTAGTACTGGGAGCTATAATTGACAAGTCAACACCGGTGGTAGTCGTGAACAAAACAAGAAGATCCGTGAAGAACCTGACCGTACGAGCTTGCGATCCGACTCGACTCGGACCGAGTGACACCAAAACTTGCGAGTCATTACACGAGTCAGGATACAATCCGAGTCACCCAACGAGTCGCCATTTTTTGTGTGGTTTTTGACTCGACTCGTACGAGTCGATTCATGACTCGTACGAGTTTGATAACTATGCATACAACCCACCAATGGTTTATCTTGCTTATTTGACACTCTTTATCATCACTCACTATATTTTAACTCTCTTCTGGATGATGTTAACATCAAATATTCAGATTTCTTACTATTTTATGTTCATCAAACATCTTTTAAAGTTGAGTTTTTCACAAACAAGACCAAGCAACCTAAATCTAAGCATGCATGTGATCATCTAGCCATTTTAT
Organism: Erigeron breviscapus; assembly: GCA_034093135.1. Lineage (NCBI taxonomy): Eukaryota > Viridiplantae > Streptophyta > Magnoliopsida > Asterales > Asteraceae > Erigeron > Erigeron breviscapus. Next base: position 76,983,281 of record CM067175.1, on the reverse strand, counting down.
GAACAAAACTTTTATTAAACCTTTCTTGTGACAATAAAATGAGTTTATTTATGAAAAATCACATAAAGTTGCTTCTTCTTTGTCATCAAAAACCGATTTTTAAAGAAACCATTTGATTATCTTTTAGCTAGCTTGATGATTACACTTTCCGAGTCACATTTTCGGTTGAATCCTTGAATCTTTCCATCATAATTTCAACACGCAAAGCATGTAGTGGAAGATTCTATCAACATACAACCCATCCTCAAGTTCATCCAGAAGAAATGTACAGAGGTTTTTGAAGCTAGGGAAGTTTGAAAGAACAAGAATAAATATAAGAATTTGTGAAACAAGGGATGTGGTTGTCAACCTTTTGGATTTCGAATTTGGGCTGTGAAGAGGGGTTGTTTGGGCAGAATTTTCGTGACCAAAACTGGCTCCAAGATGGACTCCAAGATTGCTCCAATGATCCTTAATGATAGATTAACAAAACCCTTTTATTATTACACTAGGTTAGTTAAGATTTTTGCTCTTTTCTTCCTTGTATGGCTCGAAATTTTTGAAGAAGATGAGAAGAGAAAATGCAGAATTTTGAGAGAGAAAGGAGTGAGAGGAACAAAGATGTGTGTGTGAAAATGAGAAGAGTGTGAGGGTGTTAAGCTCATAGCTTCTCATGGAAGCTAAAGGATGCATGTTACTAGCTTATACATCATTGGTAGAATGTGGAAGTGGAAAATTGTGTGTGTGTCGTGGGTTTTCAAAGGAAAAGAAAGAGTTTCCAAATTCCATAAGACAAATGTATGTGTGATGTATCATACATCACACATAGCCCGAAACCCGAGACCCGCCGGAACCCGACCCGACCCGCTTGAGACCTATACGGGCCGATTCCTGGGTCCCCCTTTTCTTACTTTTCGGGTTTCGGGTCAGGCTGGGCCAAACCCGGGAAAAGCCGGTTTAACCCAAAAAAGCCGAATATATAGTGTATATATATATGTTTCGTTTTCTGTATAAACATATATAATATACACAAAATGTCTTCTTGTACCTTGTAAATCTTTTTTCCATGTCTTTTGGGGTGGTTTGTGGTTCTGATGTTATGGACCGTAAGCATATATACATATATATAAGATTTTATTTTATATGTAAGCAACTACTACTTACTTCCATATTTTTTGAGTTTTGATTATAAAATAGAAAAAAAGAGAACTTGGATGGAATATGGGGAAGAAGAAGTTGAGCCGTCGATTTCATTGGGTTTATGACCACAATATATTGTTTTTTTCAAAGGCTAACATAACTATGGTTGGGTATAATGGATCGTTTTCTCAAGTTTCAATGAAAAAAGCAGACTTTTTGAAAATTGTCATATTTAATTTAATATATTACTCCATTTTGTGTTGCACAGCTAACACATAGCTGGAAAGGAGTATATTCCGTTATTTCATATTTTCACACATATATTTTGCTTACTTTGAGTAGTTTATACATCATTCCTTACAAAACACACACACACACTCTTGGTATATATATATATATGTATAAACACAGAGAAAAAAAAGGAGATGGTCAGGAAAGAAATAACACCACGACAACGGATCCTCATCTTCCATTTGGTTTCACCAATAAAAACCGAACCAAACCCCGCAAAACCCGGGCCCGAACCGACCCGCCCGGGGGGTCAACGGGCCGGGTCTCGGTTCCATTTTTCATGCACTTTCGGGTCACGGGTTTTGACGGTTCGGGCCGGTTTTCAACCCGTGCACATCCCTAGATGTATGTATAGCCGTGTGTGTGTGTTTTATATATTGGACTAGGGATATGCACGGGTCTAAACCCGGCCCGACCCGGACCGAACCGGCATGACCCGTGACCCGCGATGACATGAAAAACGGAACCTTGACCCGACCCGTTAACCTCCCGGGCGGGGCTTGAATGTTTCATGCAGACATGTACTAACAGAGATGAAGATGATCTTGAAGATGACTTTGGCTGAAAATGGACATGTTTTTGTGTGTGTTTGTGTGTGGTGGGAGGTTTCATTTTTTTTTGAAAGGCGTGTAGTGGGATGTTGAGGATGACTTTGTATGTGTAGCTGTGCATAAATAATCCCATCAATCAAACTCATTGGCTTCACGTGATATCTTACCTTTTTTCTTTGTCCATTCCAAATTACATATTAAATTAATAAGTGTGGATACGTGGAACATTGTGACCCACACTATGGACTTGTTTTGTAGTACAAATTCAAAACAACCAACTGATAAATATGTCTTTGTAGTACAAGTTGTAGTACATATTCCTTCTTTCTTCAAAACCAAACTAAAAAGATCAATTAAGATTCCTTTTCTTTTTTCCAATCCTACTATATCTCTATAGCTCCAACCGGATCTTTTTCTTCTTTTTTCAAACATGGTTTGGTTGTACTATATATTCATCTCAGAGTTCTCATGGCTATAAAAATACTTTGATTGTGAAATCAAGAGCTACTTAAGAAGAGAAATATATTATACCAATTGTGTTTTTGATCTTATTTCTCTTACTTAAGAAGAGAAATATATCATACTTTGATTGTGGATACGGGCGGGTAATCGGTGGGTCACGGGTTTTCGGTCCAAATTCTCGTCCCTATATTAGACCACTACAATTTGTACAACTTATTCTATAGAGTGTTAGTGTGTAACTGAAAGGACAATTGGTCCTTGTTGTGGCCGTCCAAAGAGAGAAAGAAAGAGGGAAGGAAGTGTATGTATGCATGTATGTCCTATGGTGTATGTGTGTGGTCCCAAAGTTGTGTTTCAAGTCTTGTACTCTTAGCATGTTTAATTGTATTTGTTAAACTTTATAGAATTCTACTTGTATATTATTATCATTATTATTATTTGAGTTGTTGAATATTTAGATACTTATATACTTGTTTGCTAAATTAAATACTTATACGGTTGTTATTTGTTATTTGAGATTGACTTGGGCAATTAAATTGGAGTTTGTATGGCATTTCTAAAAGAGTAACTAGTAATCTAATGTCTATGAGAACTTAAATCGTCAACATGTGGTCTAAATTTCTATCAAAACTCTAAGGCTTCTCTTTTTGCACTATTGTTCTGTAAAGTAACATCGGCCAAAAAGGGCGGGTATCACATCCTCCCCCCATTGAAATAAAATTCGACCCTGAAATTTGCTCTTTTTTGCTTACGCAAATAATGAAGTACAACAAAGCATAACAAGAAGATGTAATTTTTCAACGCATTCTTTTATTGATAAATCTACAAGAATATACAAGTAGTTGTGGAACAGAAACGCCTATGGAATCAAACTACTTGGATATATAACAAACTACATCACTTTCTAATCCTTAAAAAATACCAGCCCAGGGTGAGTATATGAACATCAAGTTGATTCTACTTAAGCAAAGAGAAACATGCTAAGGACTAGAAATGTTGTTGTTGCACACCTCACATAATGCATCACACCTCACATAATGCATCAAGTGAGGTATTTATAGTCCAATATCTCCCTTGGATGTCGTCCATTGCTTGAACACCTCACATTCTTGATGTTGACACCTCGAGCTGTTGTGACCTGTCCTTGCCCACGAACCTTCTTTCCACCAATAGAAGGATGGACACCTTATGTGAAGGACAAACACCAACGTGGAGATAATATTCCACTAATCAGTTTTCTATATATTCCTTTTCTTTGTCCCACGATTGATCCAAACAATCTAAAAGTATGGATAAGACACCTCAGAGTGTTTGTAATATTCTAAGTGTCTGATATGTTCTTCTAAGCTGATAATAAGCTCAAGCTGACTTCCACACTCAGCTTGATCTTCCGTCTTTAGACTTCACCTTCTATTTAGACCTAAATGTTGTTACAATATGCATTCAACTGGAAGAACTTCTTCCTGATAATATGGAAATACAAAACATAGAACTTATTGAGCTAACTCAGCTTGGACACACCCAAGCTGACTTAGCTTCGACCACAGAGACTTAAGTTATTTAGAACTGTTTGTTATCAATCAAATCTACAAATCAGCCTCGGACTCAATAGCGTGAAATCTTCCCCCTCCGATGTTTCGTATTCGGATAAGGCGGCCTTGAGGAGATCTTCATCGCTAGTCCCGGATTGTCGGCCACCACTTTGTATCAAACTTGAATATATTCCGTTGAATACATTCCCATTTGACCTGATGTACTCCCATTTTACGGACAAAGAATGCTTTGTTCGTCTAGTTTGGGGCCATTTGGTGTTGTGAAGATGCAAAATACGATACCAAAAAGTATCCTTATCTTGGTTTGTAGAAATTTTTGGATCTTTTGACACGGCGATCCAACACTCAGAGAGATGTCGGGCTACACTTTCACTCCACGTGAGTTTTCTAGAACCACCCTCTTTTTCGTCTTTGTTTGCTCATTTCTTTTTTTTTATGCTTTTGATGAAGTAGCAATGGGGTGAGAAGGGAATGGTTCAGATGGTTGTTTAAACTGTTGGGGCGAAAATGATTGTTGAAATTGTTGTTAGACCGGAAATGGTTGGGGCGAATATGGTTGTTGAAATTGTTGTTGGACCGGAAATGGTTGGGACATAAATGGTTGATAATGGTGGGGAGGTAATTGTTGAAATTGGTTGGGAGTCGGTAGTATTCTTTGCTTCCCAATTTAGGTTGCTAACAACCCGAAAAAAGGATTCAGTGTTTTTGATGAGGGAGTTGTGGGTTCGTCATCGGATAAATTTTGGTGGTTCATGGTGGAAAAATGATGTCATAAAGTGATTTGGTATTTTTGATAGGTGGTTCAACTCTTCGTAGTAGAACTTTGAGTTATATATTGATTCACCGTAGTTATAAATTGATATGAGTTATAAATTGTAACTACCAACTGTAATAAATTCATATGAGTTTTAAATTGTGACTACCAACTACAAAGTAAATTGCTATAGTCTCTGTTCTTTCAACATAGTCATAAAGTAACTTTTTACTTGTAGATTGATCTATCAATTTAATTCATCTACCAACTAAATTCTTTCTACCAAGTATAAGTAAATAAATCTGCAACTTTTTACTTGTAAATTGATCTACCACTTTAATTCACAGGCAACAAGCTTTTAACTTGTACTCCGTATTACATTTATATATAAAATTAAAAACACAAATTTAACACATTATAAGATTAAACACACTAAAAATTAAAGCATATATAAATTAAACACACTAAAATTTAACACATTATAAAATTATACATACTAAAAATTGAAACATACATAAAGCTAAAACATACATTAAGATTAAAACATACATAATTAAAAACAATCATGCTAATCCATAATTTGTTGACGTCAGTTCCAAACGTAGTCCATAAGATAGGCTCGAAGATTATGATGGTTTTCCCTTTAACATAGGCGTCGGGTATTTTCAAGACGAACCTGGCGAAATTCTTCAAATGTTCGACCTTGCAGGTTTGTAGGTTGCGTATAATATGGCAGTGAGGAAGATATTGCGTACCCATTTTCTTCAACAATCATATTATGTAATATGATGCAAGTGTACATAATACGCGTAAGCTTGTCAATGCTCCAAGCTCGTCTTAGGTTTTCAATAATTTTTCATGTACCTTGTAGTACACCAAATGCTCGCTCAACATCTCTGCGAGCACTTTCTTGGACCCTTTTGAAATATCTTCTTTTATCGTCCATTAGTGCCGAATAACTTTTTACATAAGTAGACCTCTCTGGATATATCTCGTCGGAGAGATAGTAACCATGATCATAATGTTGGTCGTTCACTTCAAATCCACTCGATGGTGCACTACCCGTCAGTAGGTCGTTCAACAATGGAGATCGTTGAAGGACGTTGAGGTCGTTGTTCGACCCTGCAATGCCAAAGAAAGAATGCCAGATCCAAAGATCATACGAGGCAACAGCTTCGAGCATAATTGTTGGATGACCATGATCACCTCTTGTGTATTGACCTCTCTACGTCGTAGAATATCTTTTTCAGTCCCAATGCATACAATCAATGCTTCCTAGCATCCCCGACAACCCATGAATTTCATGATGGTCAATGGCTGTGGGACGCCTCATATATATGTTCCTAAAAACTTGGCATACACACTTACAAAAATTATCTAAACACTCAAGGGCAGTGGTTTCACCCATTTGTAGGTATTCATCGGTGGCATCACTGGGGATACCGTATGCCAATTGTCTCATTGCCGCCGTGCATCTTTGATGAACGGTAAAAGGGGCACGATGACATGCGTCAGGACCCGATTGAAAGAATCTAAAATGCGATGGAAGAGGTTCTAGGGTGAAATTTTGGATACCTTCGACAATTTGAATAAACATGCGCCTTGTCATACGATATCTTCTTTCAAATTGAGCGTCTGTGTAAATGTGATCTTCGTCAAAGTAGTGATGCATTAGCATCGTGTTTGCGTCTTGACGATTGCGTGGTATTCAAGTTCGAACTACCATTCATCGCCGCCTCCTTGAACTTTCGGTTTCCAATTCGGCCATGTAAGTTGGTCCATGTTGCACTAGTTGATACATAACGTTTATAAATTCAACGGCACGAGAATCGCTATAAGCCGCATTATACATTTGGTGTTCGTCATCAGAACTTTCATCGGAAGACATGGTAATATTAGTAATGATGAAATTGAATAAAACTTATCAACAAGAAGAGCATGAACAGGCAGATGACGAGATTTCATGAGCATGAACATGAGCTATTATTGATGATGATGGAAATGTGATATCCTGATATACATACATACATATATATATGTGTGTATGTTGTTTCCGTGATAAAGATAGTAGCAACAACAACAGCAACGGTATCCAATCCCGGCATAAGCCGGGCTATGGGGAGGTATGATGTAGACAGACCTTACCCCT
>CM067175.1:76851646-76975402 GCA_034093135.1 Erigeron breviscapus | reverse complement strand
TTTTCTGCTCCTTTCTTATCCTTAATTTCTAAATCAAATTCTTGAAGCAGTAACACCCACCTAATTAACCTAGGCTTAGCATCCTTCTTATTAATGAGGTATCTAATGGCTGAATGGTCTGTAAATATGGTGACTTTCTGTAACACTATATATTCCTAAACTTATCTAAGGCAAAAACTACTGCTAGCAATTCCTTTTCTGTAGTTGTGTAATTCCTTTGAGCCTTATTAAGGGTTTTGCTAGCATAATAAATTGGCCTAAAATGCTTATCTATCCTTTTACCTAAAACAACTCCTATTGCGAAGTCACTAGCATCACACATTATCTCAAAGGGTAGTCCATAATCCGGTGATACTACTATAGATGATTCTAAAAGGTGGTTCTTAAGTTTTCCAAATGCCTTAATACAATCCTGATCAAAGTCAAACCTAGTGTCCTTTTCTAAAAGTCTGGTCATTGGCCTAGCTATCTTAGAAAAATCCTTAATAAATCTCCTATAAAATCCTGCATGACCTAGAAAACTCCTAACTCCTTTGACATTAACCGGAACTGGTAACCTAGCCATTACATCTATTTTAGCCTTATATACTTCTATTCCTGCCTTACACACTTTATGTCCTAACACTATTCCTTCCTTAACCATGGAATGACACTTCTCCCAATTTAAGACTAAATTAGTTTGCTCACACCTAGCTAACATTTTATCTAAATGCATTAAACACGAATCAAACGAATCTCCAAAAACTGAAAAATCATCCATAAACACCTCTACTGATTTCTCTAACATATCCTGAAAAATTGCTGTCATGCACCTCTGAAAGGTAGCAGGCGGATTACAAAGCCCAAAAGGCATCTTCCTATAGGCATAAGTTCCATAGGGGCAAATAAAGGTTGTCTTCTCTTGGTCCTCCGTATGAATGGGAATCTGAATATACCCCGAAAATCCGTCGAGAAAACAAAAGTACTCGTTCCCTGCTAAGCGTTCTAACATCTGGTCCATAAAGGGTAAAGGGTAGTGGTCTTTCCTAGTGGCTTCATTAAGCTTCCTATAATCTATACAAACACGTCATCCAGTCATAGTCCTAGTCGCTATCATCTCATCCTTCTCATTAGCTACTACCGTTATTCCTCCTTTTTAGGTACACAGTGAATAGGGCTCACCCATTCGCTATCCGAAATGGGAAGATAATTCCTGCGTCTAATAACTTAATCACCTCCTTCTTCACTACATCCTTCATGTTAGGGTTTAGGCGTCTTTGTCTTTGAACTACTGGTTTTGAGTTAGTTTCTAAGTGTATCATATGGTTACAATACGAAGAATCTATACCTCTAATATCAGCTATCTTCCAAGCAAACGCCTTCTTATGTGACCTAATGACCTTCATCAAAGTTGTTTTCTCCTTCTGTCTTAGCCTCAAGGAAATGATAACCGGAAGTTGTGAATTTCCTTGGAGGAAGCATACTCCAATCCTTTCGGCAACGGTTTCATCTCAAGATCGGTAGGCGGTTCTTCTAGCGAGGTGATGAGGTTGTTCGGTGTCTGAACCAATTTCCCGTCAAATTCTTCTTCTTCTAGTTCTCCTAAATCCCATGGACGGTTTGGTGATCCTATTTCTAATACTTCCTCAATCTCCTTATTTACTCTATTTTCTACTTCTACCAATTCAACTTCTTCAGCACAAACTCCTATATCATCTTTACCTAGATCTGGATCTCCTTCCATAGTCAAACTAAGCTTCTTCCTACCATTTCCTATTGTAATCCTTCTTTCAGCTACTTCATTTACTGCTTTGGCTGTATTCAGAAATGGTCTTCCTAAAATGATCGGGACTTGACTATCCTCTGGTATGTTCATAACTACGAATTCTGCTTGAAAATGTAAGCCTCCTACTGTTACTACCATTACATGGGTCTTTCCAAAAGGACGTTGAAAGGTCTGGTCTGCCAACTTGATAGTCATCATGGTGGTATCTAGGGCTACTTCACTTAACTTAGTGTAAATGGTCCAGGGCATTAGGTTAATGCTAGCTCCTAAGTCGGCTAAACAATCCCAACTAATCTTATTTCCCATCTAACATGGGATAACGAAACTACCTGGATCCTCTAGCTTCGGTGTGATGAACTCATCTCCTTTCTCCAGAATGCCTTTGACTTCCTCGATTCCATGCACATCCTTCGGGATTCTGTCTTCCTTGATCATGTCCTTGATATACCTAGCATACCCCGGTGTCAGCCTAACCAACTCAGTAAACGGTATCGTCACCTTGGTGTCGTACATCGTGTCCTTGAAAATCTTTCCTCTCTGCTCGACTCGACTCCTTCTCGGCTTCTGCGGGTATGGAATTGTCCGGCTGTACAGTTTCGATCGCTGTGTCGAATCTATCTTCGGAGGTGTCTGGGCCACCAGCGACGCTGGGGTTCTTTTTGGGTCCGCCAGCGGCGCTGGGCTGTGCCTCTAGCAGCGCTGGTGTTTGCCTGGGTTCACCAGCGGCGCTGGCCGTCCCGTCCAGATGTTGTTTCTTTATTGTTTCGACTCACGGCTTCGGTTTCCTCTTCCGCTTCTGCTGGATCTTCTTCCTCATCCTTATCCTCAGCTTCCAGAGGGTTCGGGGGTGTTTTGTTGCTTGCTCCGATCTCGTGGTTATTCCTTTCACGGTCTCTTGCTTCAAGAACATACGATCATATATCAAATCAAGCACCGCTCTCACTTTGCCTAGCTCTTCCTTCACTTCTCTTATACTCTGTTCATTTCCTTCAACTTTCTCCTCTAGGCTCTTTATTTGTCCTTCAACCTTCTCTTCCAGTTTTTTGACTTTTCCTTCCAACAAATTCATCTTCAACCAATCCTTGTCTAATTTCCGTTGAGCTATGTCTTCTAGGTCTGCGTAGTTGCTATTCGCTGTCTTGTAATCAAACGAGCCTCCGCACATCAAGTCCAATTACATCTTCACCTCGCTCGTTCCTCCAGCATAGAACAACTCCACTTACTCGGCCTTAGATTTTTCGCAACCATAGCACTCCTTAGACATCCTCTTCAATCTCTTCCAAGCTTCACCTATTGAGTCGGACTCTCCTTGGGAATATGAATCCACGGCTAGCTCTCGAACTCTCCTCAGCTCCCGTGGGTAAAACCTATTGTAAAATGCTTCTCTTAACTCTTCCCAAGTCTTGATTGAATCCGGATCAAGCTCATCTAACCATCCTAGAGCCATTCCTTGCAACGAGTACCTAAACATCCCTAACCTAACCGTTTCCCCCGTGCCTGGTCCGTAGTTGAAAAGTTGACACTCATCCCTGAATCGCGAGAGGTGATGGTACGGATCCCTGTTTAATTCTCCATCAAACTCTAAGTTCTGCACCATAGTGATGTGAGTCGACTTAACTAAAAACAGCATGTCTGAATTAGGAACCTTAATGGGTGAATTAGGGGTTTGGGCCACTTTTTCGTATTTTCTATCATTGGCTTATTGAACTCTAAATTCTTATCCATATTACCTATTTCTTACGATGTCTAAAAAATGCAAGAATTAAAAACTAATCCTAAGTTCTAAATAGAAAGCTATCCTATAAAACTGAAAGTAACTTTTTCGTGTAGAACACGAAAAAGGATCGTCACACTAAACTATTATAACCTACTCCTAGCTAACAGTCCCCGGCAGCGGCGCCAAAAACTTATGATGTGCGAGAAATCTAAGTTTTAAATTTATAATTCAAGGAACTACTAAGTCTAGATTATCACACAACTAAGGGCAGTGTACCCTGTCTAGTAATAGTATAGCCTAGGTAAGTCCAGTTCGTTCGCAGGGACTGACTTTAAGGAAATTAAAATACTAAAAATGAAACTACAGCTTTGGGGATTTCCTAGTTAACTAAAATGCATAAGAAATTAAAAACAACAATATATGTAAAAACTGACATTCGTTTGGTTTTGATTGACATGCTTAAAAGTGGTTATGATTGAAGTTGTTGAACGACTCTTTTCACATTCATATTCTCGTTAGATTCACTAAATTATTTAGCTTGACTGCCTTTCGACTGGTCAAACCCTTCAATGAGTTCCTGTTAAGGTGGCTCACCGAGCTTTAAAACCTGAGTTTGTAACTATGACTGAAATCTTTTATGTAAGTTTAAATCCTTGTTAAATTCAAAAGACACTGATTACTCTAGTCATCCGGATCCGGTTTCCGTTCGCCAGATCAACTAAAATAACCTAATTAAAACACATACTCGTTTGAATCAATTATTAGTTTCCCATCAAATGTCCAGTTATAGATCAAATGATTACACTGATTAAAGATCGATCAACATTTCACAAACAGATTAAATGACTCTAAGGCCGCGGTACCAGATCGACATAAACAAATCAATAAAATAAGTTTGTATATGAAAACCAATAACAAATCAGATTCAAATAAATATGGATCTGCGATTTAGCATAGAAACAGTTCAACAATCAACCATAATCAACAATCAAGTCATGTTTACATCACGTCCAAACGAATGTCTAGTAATTTAGCTACTCATAAACTGAGTAGCCATGAACAATTTGATAAAATAAAATAACATAAAATCTAGAGAAACTGGAAAGAGAAAAAGAATTGAAACCGGGTGATTATGAATCACGGGGTTGGATTCCTTGATGTTTGATGATGTTAAATCTGCTTTGGAGTGCTCAAGAAACCCTAATCTTCAACCCTTAGCCGTCACTTTCGACCTATGTGCCTCTGGTATGTTTTTAGGGTTTATAACGGGGTATTTATAGGCAAAACATGAAAAACCCTAATTCTGCCGACTTAGCCCCAGCGGCGCTGGAAGGATGCCCAACGGCGCTGGGTGTGCCTGTGGCAGCGGCGCTGGCAGGTCCAGCGGCGCTGGCAGCTCCGCGGTGTTCATGCTTTCTTGTTTCAGCTCCAAATCTTCATATTTAAGTCTTTCGAATCCCATCCTTGATCTCCTTTACTTAATTCTACTTCTACCAAAGGTAATATCCAACATCAGACCTGTTCATAAGCCTAATGCCATTAAGTACCATTAAGTTCATACTAATGGTTCATTTCTACCTAAAATACGCGTCAAACGAATGGGGAAAAGTCACAAATAAATCATTCATCAAGCACCACGACGATGCCCCCAGAAATATATGACTATATATGTTCATGACAATTTATCAACTCTTTGATTATTATACATTAAAAACTTGCCTTTTTAATGTTTTGGTCAAATGTTTATATCTCCCTCTATGCTTCCGATGCGCACATCAAGCCATGAGACGCGGATACGCTTATACTCAAAATGTAAGTCCCAAATTGATGGATTACCCGACTGGCAAGCAATTCTGATCTGGAATGAGACCAGTTCAGAATGACGATCCAGATATGGATTAAACAATAAATGTAAATAACTGAAAGTAAATTGCAAGAAACTAAAGTGCTGAAACTATATAAATAATATATATAAGTCAAGTATGTGACATTGAGACACGATGTACTTTTCAATGTATTTTATTCATTGATATAAACAAAATACAAAGGTTGTTGCGGAACAAAGATAATCACCCTAGTGAAGTATCTAAACAACCTTGAAATACAAGTGATCTAAATAACTTGGAAATACTCTTAAGAATTACTTAGAGTATATCACAAGTTGCAATGTCAAAGTTCAAGCATTTGCAAATTGTGAGAAGCCTTGTATTTATAGGCAAAGTCCATGATGACACAAGGTCGTACAAATACAGTTGGGAATATTTAAGGAATTGAAATTAATTTCTTAACATGCGTATTTTTAAGGTTAAGTGTGAAAGTCATTTGATGTGACATTTCACACTTTATTCCCAACCTTTTACTCAACCTTGTACTTTTCCAAAGATAAATTATTGGGTAAAGGTTGGTAAAGAAAAGGCTTCATCGTAATCAGTGTAAAAGTGTTGTAAGTACTTTACACTGAGATGCTTCAGTCTTCGATCAGGTAGAATCTTCTCTGGTTTCTGCTTCTGAGATGATTCTCTTTCTTCAGTCTTCAGTCTTTGACTTCAGTGAATGCTTTCAGTTTGGGTTGATCTGAACTGAAGTGAAGCTTCAGTGAACATTCTGAAATGGTTCAAAATCCTGTACAAGTATTCTTCACTAAACTTCAACTATTTCCTGGACAAATTATACTTGGTCGATTTTTGACCCAACAAATTCCCCCTATTTGTCCTAAAATAGTGCATGCATCTCAGACTTCTATCTATACATGTTTGTAAGTCTGAAATGCAAGTTTTGTTTAAGTTTTAAAAACTTTCTAAGGACATTTTATAGATCATTGATGCCTTAGAATTTTTCTTGTGGTTTTTCTAACTTAAACCTATCATCTACTTATTGGTTACAACTTGTAACACATATATATAAAACTGAAATGTTTGTTACAATTGTAAATAAAAATACAAGTAAATGATATTCTGAATGAGGAGACTACTTCTTTGCAGGCCTTGAGCCAGAAGGACTTTCAGAAGCCTTCCTCTTCAGTGGTGAATCTTTCTTCTTCCCAAACAGTCTTTCTTCCATGTCAACCTTGGTCATCATCTTTTGTTGAATTCTTTGCATCCATGCACCAATTTGATGAGACTTTGGTTTCGACTTCAGAATGGGAATCATTTCCTTATGCTCAGACCACCCAAACTCATGCACTGAGACCTGCTTATACTCTTCAGCTGCTCTACCTTCTCTTTTCACAATTAAATCAAACAGCTTCAATCCATCCTCCTTTGTTATTTCAATATCAAGAATCTTGGCAGGATGAGATCGATGCTTCAGATAATGCTCATATTGATCTTTTTCATGTTTTCTTTGTATTTCTGCAGCATCATCTGAAATTGGTTTGAAGGTAGAAAGGTCAGCATCACGAGTACTTTTCTTTGCAATGCCTTTAATTTATCACCATCAGCAGTTAAATCAGGCAAAGGATAACCATGTTCATCCACATTCTCACCAACAACCAACCCAGAGTCTTTTGAGCTTTTAGAGGACTTGGGTTCCTCAACCATTTGAGCCTTGCCCTTGTCTTTCTTGGGTGGTTCAGAATTCAGATTTATGATGTTATTCCCCCCTGAACTGAAGCACCACCAGCTTGTGACTCAACAGTTTTCTTTGTAGCCTCTATCATTTCTTGGGTGCTGGCCAACAAACCAATAGGCACTTTCCCCCTTTGGGGACCTCTGATGGCAATTTTGCATATTCATTTATTGCCATTTGCATAGTCTTCAGAGGTTCCCAACTTTGTTGTTTTAGACAATCAGAAAGCCCCTTAGAGAGAGTGGCAAACTGAGACCTTAATCTGAAGTTAGAGTTCAGGTTCAGTGCCTCCTTATTAACAATTTCAGTGAGTGCTTTCGATCATCTTCAGTAAATGAAGCAGGAGGAGGGGGAGCAACAACTGGTTCTTTCTTTAACAAAGTTAAAATTTCATCAAGCTGCTTCGATTAAGATTTGACAGCTACATCAAGAGTGTCAATGGATTTATGCACATCCTCAACTGCTTTATCAACTCTTTTTGTAGTGTCACGGGTCAATTCAGAGACCATTCATCTGACCTGTTCTTCAACTTTCTCAGCCACTGAAGCAGAAATCTGAGCAACAGGTTCCTGAGATAGCTCAGACTTCAGCTTTTCAACCAAACCAACACTAATGGAAGACCCAAGTTCCTTCTCATCAACACTGGTCTTCTTCACTAACTCATTAGCCTCTTTCCCGACTGCCAATACATCTTGTTTTATAAGTTCAACTGAAGATGTCAAGTTTGCAACAACTGAGGCTTGCACATCTCTCTTGGTCAGTCTGAAAGCTTCCCTTATGGCTGAGCTTATTTTATTACATGCATGAACCAGCTCATTTAGCTTCCCAGACACTAATCCCTCATTTCCTGCAACTTTGGTCAACTCAGTGCCAAGATACACCTGAGCACCTTTCATATCAGCCAGGGACTTAGTGTTGGCAGTTAGAGATTTAGTTAAGTCCTCACCTTGAGAAGTAGGCTTTGCACTTCGGCATTTTGTATCTCTAACTGTGCTTCCACACTCAAAGGAGGAGGTGGTTGTGCAGAAGCAGAAGAAGCAAAGGGAATTCTTCCAAGCCCATCCAGTGCCTTTTCTATTTGCATTTCAATTGGACTCTCAGATTCAGTTTTAGAGTCCAACTCCTTTTCAACTGGATCATCATAATTGAAGGTCCTTGAAACGGTTTGAAGTTGAGGGTGAATGTGTTGGAGTTGGAGTTGTGGTTGGAAACGTGGTGAAGTGATATATGCGGGTGTAGAGCCTGGTGGAAAATAAGGATGTTTGTGACTTATTTATGGTGGTTTATATGGTTGTTCAACATTTTGGATTTCTGGGGGAGGAGGGACGTTTGCGAGATTGAAGGCTGGCTCAGAATCAGACGACTAATTCTCCTCCAATAAGTTCTCATCAAACACAAAGTCAGCAAGGGAATCAAGATTCCCTTGAGGTGGCTCATCGTCATCCCAAAAAGCAGTCAAGACTGCAGTCTGATTAGATATGCCCTGGTTCAAATCCTTGGAACCTGAACCAGCTTCTGGTTCAACAACTGCTGCTGCAGATGCATCGTTACCAGATTCAGAAATGTTACCAGAGATGGCAGACACAGGGGTTGCCTCAGTAATTCTCGTGCCATCGTCAAGAACTACTTCATTGGCCGTAGAGTTTGGAACCTCAGTTTCTAATGGTGTCAGCTCAAAAACGTCATCAGTTCCTGCATCAGTAGAGTGTAAGATTTGTGAAGTTTCAGGGGGTGCACGTGCAGACTTAGACTCTACTGTGTGTTGATCTGACACACTTATATTTCCTTCACCATCCCCTCCTAAAAAGGTTTTGGGGATGGTTGCTTGTGGGTTTTCCCTTTGACTCGATTCTTCTGGTTCTTGTTAGGAAGAACCAGAAAGGTTAGCTTTGGTACTGATGTCCTTGGGCAGTGAGGACGATTTCTTATATTTTCGATGTTTTAGTATGCTCTTTGGAGATCCTGAGGGACCTTTTGGGAGGTCCTCAGGTTGGTCAGTGGAGGAGGAGGATGGTGGTTGGGTAGATGAAGTTGTTGGGGTTTTAAACAACTTCAACATTTTACCACCAGATGCACCAATGGGTCCCACATTATTTTGTGGCCCGCTCAGTGATCTTTCTGAACCAGTTGGTCTTACTGAGACAGTTTTAGATATTACCTGAGTCATTGCAGTAGAGAGTTATGGTTCTTGTTCTGAAGTAGATGCATTGACAAAATCTCTGCATAATTATGTTGTAGAAAACTCAGGCCCCCCATCATTGTACGCATCTCCAAGAATGTTCATGAAGCAGATGCTCAAAAATCTGGGAAAAGAGATGTGCGGACTTCTTTTTCCTTTCAACTTTGCAATTAACTGAGAGGAGAGTATCTCAGCGAAGTCTGCCTCTATTCCATGCCACAAATAATAGCCCAACTCGACTTGTGGCAGGGAAATTTGGTCTAATCCACCATAATTTCCCCCTAGGCACTCGACAATCTGAGTCCAGAAGAACCTCCAACAATTACCAAAGCCAGACAAAAATATATGCCCGGAGGTCTTCAGATCGCCGTTTGCATCGGTCATATCATCATGACCCATGTCTCGTAAAACCTCTATAAAATTCATTCCTTTTAGTCTTCTGGCATAGACTGTAGGAGGTTTAACATAGTTCAATTGAAGAGACTCCCTGAACCCATCAAGTGAAATGACACACTGCTTTGTGCCCTCTTTTAAAGTAAAAGCAATGGACTTTTCATCCTTGCTTATGATAGCAGTGTACCTGAATTCAAGTAAGTCTCTATGATACAAAACTTGAGGATTAGCAGTCAAAGCGTAATAGAGAGGAGACTCTTCATAAAATTTATTGATCCTCCCCATTAAAGTGGTTGTATGGATGTTCAGTGCGGCGACAAAATTGTTCATATTAAACCTAAGGGTCGAGGCCATGCCGGACTGGGTTTGACTGCTTTAGGTGGATTGTATTCGAAAGTTATAAGTGATTTGGCTTGAGATGTTGATTTAGCCATTTCTACTAGTGAAAACTGAAATTGAAAGATGATTTTAGGGTTTTGGAATTTGAAGAAAGAGAGAGAATGAAGTAAATGAAGGAATGATTTTGGGAAAAGGTATTTATATTTATGATGGAATGCAAAGAGTTTTTCCAAAATAAATATATCGAAAATAATTTTGAATTTCAAAACCAAAATAAATAATATTTTATTTGAAAACAGTTTTGATCGGTTTTGAAATCCGAAAATAATTTTGGGTAAACGTCTGCATTTAATGCGACGACGGTTATGACCCCACATCTTCTAAAAACTTTTCAACACTTAAAAAAAAGTTATCATTACTTTTCATTTACGGCGCAACTTGTGTGACACGTCAGCAAAGGCGTCTTTATTCAAACGTTATACAGTAACTGTCACGTGTCCACACAATCAACCAAGTATCCAAAAGACATTACAAAGGACTGATTGATTTCAGAAATGACTTAACAAAAATCTGAGTATGATCAATTTAAGGAATCTGAACCATCTCAGTATAATACTTATTCTGAAACCATTCAGTGGGCTGAAACATTTCAGTCAAAATATTTTTCAGAAAGCAAAGTTCCCCCTTAGAGAAAAATTCTTTTAATTGCAAAAACATTTGACACTTCCCCCTGAGGTGATGCTACATAGGATTTAGCATGCCTAGCTCACTGATGAGTTGTTTAAACGTTTTGACATCCAAGGGTTTTGTAAAAACATCAGCGAGTTGTTTATCAGTGGGAATGAAATGAAGTTCAATGTCACCTTTAATAATGTGATCTCTAATAAAATGATACCTGAGGTCGATATGCTTGGTCTTAGAGTGCATGACAGGATTGTGAGAGATGGCAATTGCACTGGTGTTATCACATAAGATTGGAGTTTTGGTATAAGTAAAACCATAGTCAGTCAGTTGGTTCTTCATCCACAAAATCTGAGCACAACAACTTGCTGCAGAAATATATTTAGCTTCAGCTGTGGAGAGTGACACTGCAGTTTGCTTCTTGCTTGTCCAACTAATTAATTTGCCACCTAGGAAATGACAACCACCTGTGGTACTTTTCCTATCTATTTTACAACCTGCATGATCAGAATCTAAATAACCCATTAGATCTAGACTTGAGCCTTTGGGATACCAAAGACCAAGTCTGGGGACACCTTTAAGGTATCTGAAAATCCTTTTCACAGCATTTAAGTGTGATTCTCTGGGATCAGACTGAAATCATGCACAAAGACATGTTGCAAACATTATGTCAGGTCTACTAGCAGTTAAGTACATAAGTGACCCCACCATGCCACGATATTTTGTGGGATCCACTTGTTTTCCATTAGGATCAGAATCCAAAGTCAATGGAGCCGAAATAGGAGTATCTTTTGATGAGACTAAATCAAATTGATATTTCTTTAACAAATCTCTGACATATTTTTCTTGATTTATAAAAATACCATCACTGGGTTGTTTTACTTGAAGACCCAAGAAATATGTTAGTTCACCCATCATACTCATTTCATACTCAGAAGACATAATTTCAGAAAACTTTTTACACATTTTGTCATTTGTAGACCCAAACACAATATCATCAACATAAATTTGTACAAGTAAAATATCACTTCTATCATGTAAATCGAATAAAATGTTATCTATTGCACCCCTTTTAAAACCATTATTCAGAAGATGTTTAGTTAGAGTATCATACCAGGCTCTAGGTGCTTGTCTCAGACCATATAATGCCTTGTTCAGTCTGTACACCCAGTGAGGTTTTTCTTCATTAATAAACCCTGGTGGCTGATGAACATAAACAACTTCTTCCAATTCTCATTCAGAAAAGCACTTTTAACATCCATCTGATAGACTTTGAACCCATGATGAGCTGCAAAAGCTAAGAAAATTCTGATAGCTTCAAGTCTAGCAACTGGAGCAAAAGTTTCATCGAAATCTACTCCTTCTTCTTGAGAATAACCCTTTGCAACAAGTCTGGCCTTGTTTCGAATCACATGTCCATCTTCATCCATCTTGTTTCTGAAGACCCATCTTGTCCCAATTGGCTCCTTCTTTAGGTTATTAGGACATGGAACAAGTTCCCAAACATCGTTCCTTTTAAACTGGTTAAGCTCATCTTGCATGGCTTCAACCCAGCTTGGGTCTTTCATAGCCTCGTCAATCTTCTTTGGTTCAATCAGTGATAAGAAGCTGACGTATAAGCATTGATCGCTTGTGGCTCTTCTGGTCTGAACCCCTCTACTGGAATCTCCAATGATTTGATCGATTGGATGTGCCTTTGTCCACTTAGAGTATTGACCAGGATGAACAATGATATCAGTGCAAGAATTCCTCTGATTTACTTTAGGAGGAGCTTCAGAAAAGACTATTTCAGTCTCATCATCTTCCTCCTGCAGATCATGACTTGCATCATGGAATTCTTCAGATTGGGGTATATCAGTGGAAACTGGTATCTGATCTGAAGCAGCACGCACATCAGATCCAATAGTCAGTTCAGAAGGTAGCTTAAAACTAACTGAAGAATAAAATGGTATGTTGCTAGGCGGTATTTTTGCTGGTTCTGAACTAAGATAATCAGAAGCAAGTTCAGGTGACTGATCAGGTTGATCAATGAGATCAGATTCATCAAAACTGATTGGACTTTCTGAGGGTGGTACAGGAGTTGGTTTATTGAAGATTGCAGAATTTGATTCATCAAAGGTAACACGAATTGACACATCCACCTTGTCAAGTCTCTTGTTATAGACTCTGAAGGCTTTGCGATTTACTGAATATCTTAAGAAGTAACCTTCATCAGCTTTTGCATCAAACTTTCCAAGCTGACTGGAGTCGTTCAGAATGTAAACTGGACATCCAAAAACATGGAAATATCCAATATTTGGCTTTCTATTTCTAAGAACTTCATAGGCTATCTTCTTGTGTCTTTTAACATAGACAGATCTGTTCTGAGTGTACCAAGTAGTTGCAACAGCTTCAGCCCAGAAATTTTTAGGAAGACCAAATTCAGTAAGCATACTTCTAGCAGCTTCTATCAGCGTTCGATTCTTTCTTTCTACGACACCATTCTGCTCTGGTGTGTGAGCTGAAGAGAAGTTCTGAGATATGCCAGTTTCAGTACAGAATGACTCTTGAGTGGCATTTCTGAATTCAGTGCCATTGTCACTTCTGAGCTGACAAACTTTTCGCTTGTGCTTGAGTTCAAGTTGTTTGATGAGGGCAATAATTTCAGCAGCAGCTTCACTCTTTGTTCTGAGGAAAACAACCCAACAATATCTTGATAATTCATCTACCACAACAAGAGTGTACCTCTTTCCTGCTCTTGTCTGAACATTCACACGACCAAAAAGATCCATGTGAAGCATGTGAAGTGGTTCAGTGATGCTGAAATTTTGCTTGGTCTTGAATGTTGCTCTTTTTTGCTTACCCATTTCACAACCTGGGCATGACATGTCTTTATTGAAAGATATTGGAGGTATACCTTCAGCAAGTTGTTTTCTTGACAACTTATTAATATTTTTGAAGTTCAGATGTGATAACCTCTTGTGCCACAACCAGTTTGTGTCCTCATCTGCCTTTGTATAGAAATATTGTTCACTTGGTGAACTTTCCATATCAATGATATAGATGTTTCCTTTCCTTAGAGCAACCAACACTACCTTCCAATCCCTGTCGAATATGGTGCCTTGACAAATATCAAATAAAACTATAAAGCCATCATCACACAGTTGACTGACACTGATCAGGATATATTTCAAACCATTCACATATGCAACACGTGTGAATTTGACTTGACCATTGTTCAGAACACCATATCCCTCAGCTTGTCCATTGCCATCATTCCCAAATGTTATAGAGGGCCCCTCTTGCACCCTATATTCCTCCAGTAGGGTTTTATTACCAGTCATGGTTCTGCCAGCTGCGCTGTCATAAATATACTTCTTTTGGTCTCCCTACACATACACAAAGATTAGTTCGATTTGGGAACCCATCTTTTGATGGGTTCACTGGACTCTCCCTTAGACTTCCCAAATTTTTGGTTTTGGAGGAACTGAAGGATCAAAGGGGATCTCAGTCATAATTTCAGATGACACAAAAACAGTTGGTTTGATGGTACTTTCAACCTTTTTCTTCTCAGATTTTTGCTTGATTTGTTTGGAAAAAGGTTTTGGGTTTTGTTTAGATTGGAGAGGAGTTCCTTCAACATTTTTTAAACGTGCATTACAACTTTGCACTTGTCTTGTCAACAATTGAAACTGACTTTCTAATCTCAACAAAATTGATTCTTCTTTAGACACCTGAGTCTTACCTGAATCAGAGGTAGAAGGCTCAGTGGGGGAGACATTTTTCTTCTTCTTTTGGCCTTTTGGAACCTTAGATGAAGACTGAGGGGATGGCTTTTTAGATTTAGCCTTCTTTTCTGAAACTTTGGTCTGATCTGTTTCAGATTTGCCCTCAGATTGTTCCTAGGCCACTTCAGTCATAGTTTTTGAGTTGCCAACTTCTTTAAAAATAATTGTAGGTTTCATTTCTTTTGGAAGTGCATCTATATCAGTGATGATAGATGCCAAATGAAGATTACCAGATTCATATGCTATTCTTTGATCAGAAAATGATTTTTTAATTGCAGCATCTGGGTTTGGTGATTTCATCCATGACTTAATTATTTTTTGTTCCTTTTCAAGGATGTTTTTCAACTCTTCTTTTTCCAATTCAAGTGTGGCAACCATAGATTGATAACTTTTTAGGGCCAACTGAACATCTTTCAGTTTTTTCAGCCTGGCCTGACTGGCATTCAGTTCAGAAGCTTTATTTTCAAACATTTTCAGGCTTTCTGAACGCACAGTCTCAACATACGAGATGTCAGCCTCTAAAAGAACCAAAAGATCCAGTTTGTGTTCTTGATCACTTTCATACCCAAATTCACTAACCTTTTTCATGACTATATCCACCCATCGACCAGATTCAACATCAGATTTAACCAAATGACCTTGATCTTCACGAGCCATGAAACACATGTCCCTTACTTCTTCATCATCATCAGATGATACATCAGAATCTTCCTATTTTTCGGTTTTGGCAATCATACAACCATTTTGGCTTGAATTGTCTTGTACCATGAGAGTTATATGGGCTTTAAGCTTTTTGTACTTAGCCTTATAACTCTCATCATATTTCTGAAAAATAGAGTGGTTAGGACCAGATTGTGATGAAGAGGGTTGACTAGATCTGCATTCCTTCATGAAATGTCCTTTCTTGTTACACTTAAAGCATTCAAGACCAGACTTATCAATAGAAGCGCTGGAAGCAAATGGTTTGCCATATCGATTAGATTTGGCCTTAAAACGATTAAACGTTTTAGCCAGCATGGCAACCAGATCATCATTGTCATCCTCATCACAACCACGTGTTACACCATTAGTAATACCATTACTTAACAAATCAGAAACTATCTTCTTCATTGAGTCAGAATTATCACTCTCAGAAGATAGCAGTGCAGTCCCATGTGGCTCAGAATATTGAACCATGACTGAACTGGTAGAAGCATGATTCTTAGCATCTTGCTCAGCCACAGCTCTCTCTGCTTTGTTCTCTTCAGTATACCTGAAGGCTCCATATAAGGATGCAAGAGTGTGACTGTGCAAGGTTTTTCCTTGTCTTAAAACCAAGATCAGATTTTCCCATTTAGAAGGTAAAATGTCACAAAATTTTTCTAACAAAATTTCTTTGTCCTTCTCCACACCCAAGGCTTTCAATTGGTTTACTAGATTAGTAAATCTGATGTAAGTTTGAGTTAAAGTTTCACCAGGGAATGAAAAGAAAGACTCATATTTTTTATTTAAAGCAACTTTTCTTGTGACAATTGTTTCAGAAGTGCCTTCAAACTGAGTCATGAGTTCCTCCCACATTAATTTAGAATTTTCAAGTAAAACAAGAGTGGGCATGAGAGTTTCAGGAACAGCATATAAGATCATATTCTTAAGCTTAGTATCAAGATCAACCAGCCTATGAACTTCCTCAGACCAATGATCCTTCTCCTTAGGTGTCATCCTAGGAGTCCCATCGGCATTTCTGACAACAGTTGAAGCATTCATGGGAACAAAAGGTCCTTCTTTTAAAATGGAGGTCAAATGTCTTTCTACACCAGCAATATACTTAAGCATGCAAGCCTTCCACGTAATAAAGTTTTCACTGTTCCCATCAAATTTAGGAACAGGATTGTTTGGAAAGTGTACATGGACATTGTGCAATGGTATATTGTTGTTGATAACAGGGGGTGGGTTAGTAGCATTAAGGTTAGGTCCTTCATTATTTTCGGGGGTAGCCATCACAGCAGATCTAGGTTAAGGAATATAATATTCAAACCTTCTGCTCTGATGCCAAATGTAAGTCCCAAATTGATGGATTACCCGACTGGCAAACAATTCTGATCTGGAATGATACGAGTTCAGAATGACGATCCAGATATGGATTAAACAATAAATGTGAATAACTGAAAGTAAATTGCAAGAAACTAAAGTGCTGAAACTATATAAATAATATGTATATAAGTCAAGTATGAGACATTAAGACACGATGTACTTTTCAATGTATTTTATTCATTGATATAAACAAAATACAAAGGTTGTTGCGGAACAAAGATAATCACCCTAGTGAAGTATCTAAACAACCTTGAAATACAAGTGATCTAAATAACTTGGAAATACTCTTAAGAATTACTTAGAGTATATCTCACAAGTTGCAATGTCAAAGTTTCAAGCACTTTGCAAATTGTGAGAAGCCTTGTATTTATAGGCAAAGTCCATGATGACGTGGACAAGGCCCTACAAATATAGTTCGGAATATTTAAGGAATTGAAATCAATTCCTTAACATGCGTATTTTTAAGGTTAAGTGTGAAAGTCATTTGATGTGACATTTCACACTTTATTCTCAACCTTTTACTCAACCTTGTACTTTTCCAGAGATAAAACTATTATCCGGGTAAAGGTTGGTAAAGTCAAAAGTCTTCCTCGTAATCAGTGTAAAAGTGTTGTAAGTACTTTTACACTAAGATGCTTCAGTCTTCGATCAGGTAGAATCTTCTCTGGGCTCTGCTTTTGAGATGATTCTCTTTCTTCAGTCTTCAGTCTTTGACTTCAGATGAATGCTTTCAGTTTGGGCTGATCCTGTACAAGTATTCTTCACTAAACTTCAACTATTTCCTGGACAAATTATACTTGGTCGTTTTTCGACCCAACATATAGTTTGACTCAGTTTCTCGATATCCTTGAATGGAAATGATTCAAACCAAAAACACTTACTAAAAATGAATTCTAGTAATGTTCCGGGGTACGGCCGTACACTTTCATCATTTCTACTCATCGAGTGGCCGCGTGCCATCTTACCCAAAACTTGGCGAGCAAATCATTTATCTATTTTAGCCACAAATATCCATGCATAATCTACTCTCTGATACCACTGTTGGGTTTTCGTTAACCGCACAACTATTGTGTCTACAATGAACGTTCTATTTCCGCAAGGTTATCAGAGTAATTTATTAAAACATGAGTGGTTTCTTTTGTAAATAATTAAAACGATTAAATATTTAAGTTTAAAACAATTTTATATTTATTAAAAGCATGTTTTAAAACCATGAACGTTCCTAGGTAATTCTCGTTAATCTTGTAAACGAATTAATATAATTAATTCGTTTAGACAATTAATCTAAATTAATCATCCAAGACTAACTCTATTAGCTATAAGCGGAATGATTAACGAAACAATTAAACCTAGTTTAATTCCTAAATATAACCAAAGCCAAGACCTAACATGCATGCAAATATAGCAAACTAAAATAGATAAACATAATAAAATAGAATAAAAGAACACTAACCTTTTAGTGCGCAAAAACTAAATATCGACTAGGAAAGTCGACCACCACCTCACGAGCCACGAACCGAACTCCTTGCCAGGAACTAAGAGTCCAAGTGTAGAACTCCTCAAGAGGTGCACACACACGAACAAATCCCCAAGACTAGCTAGTTGCTAGCCTTAACTCGTATTAAATATATATATATATATATATATATATATATATATATGGGACCCTTATTTTGAGAACCCATTTTTTTGTAAGAACCGTGAGAACTTCTAAATTTTATATTGGATCACATGTTTTTTTTGTTCATTCACATGTGAAACGTTATAAAAATATATGTTGCAAAGAAAAAAAAATTCAAAACCTTATATATAGCCGTTTGTCACATGTGAACAGAAAACGTGAACAAATTCATTCACAAGTTCACAAAAGGCTACTTTGAAGGTTTCTTCAAAAAGTTTCTTCTACAACATACATTTTTATATCATTTCACATGTGAATGAACAAAAAAAACATGTGAACAAATATATAAATTAAGAGTTCTCATGGTTCTTACAAAAAAAATGGTTCTCAAAATAAGGAAACTCTATATATATATATATATATATATATTAATATATATAATAACTAGATTAATTTCCCGCGTAATACGCGAGATAAACATATTAATTTTTCATAATAAAATAATTAATAGTAATTGATAAAACATATTATTATTAAAATATTTTGTATTGAAGATTGTTAGTACAATAGGTGTGGTATATCTTTGTATAATGATGGTGTAAAATTAAATTTAGATGTTGTCTGCTAAAAAATGATTGATGTTATCGTTTGTAAATGGATTTTTATATATAGTTAGTAGAATCCGTTGGTTTTATATTTGCATAATAACGATCTAAAAATAAATTTAGATGAAACATGTTTATTTAGTGTAATAATAAAACTTTTTTAAAACATATAAATTTCCGTATGTATACAAAATCAAATATTTAACTATTAACTTAAGGTTACAATATTTATCTATTTAATGAAGCAACATGACATTCGGAATATGTTTTTTTTTTTGAGTAACAAATACACATATATTTGATGCCAATTTTACCATAAATTTTTGGAAAGACTTGAGAAATATACTTGTATGAGAAATTAATAGTCATGAAAATTTCTAAAACAATTTATGTATTAATACGACTTTTTAAATGTGGATAACTTAAAAAACATGTGACATACGAGATACATAATTTTAAAAAAAAATTGCAGGACATGAAATGGAATAAATAAGGTAAGCGAATATTTCTAAAGATTGAAAATGCCAGTTACAAATCTTAAGTCAAATATTACACCAGTTTTTACATTAAATGGTTAAAAATTAATATTGAAAATTATCAAATGGCTCTAAATTTTTTAAAAGTGAATTTAAGATCGTCTTTTATATAAGATGATAGATGATAAATTGGTAGATTTAAAACGATTCATTATAAAACGATATAAGTTACGTGATGATAAAATGTAATAAAAATATTGAAAATAACAATAATCAATATATAACATCTAATATAAGGGTTGGAGGTCCATTAGTAAGGTATTTGACATTGAATAAGACCCACGGAGTCTTTCTACATTTGTGAGGTGGATTATTGGGGGGTTTTCTGAAATTAGTCGTGGGTTTCATCTCAGAAATATGTGTAATTTAGATTTAAGAGTAGGATATAACAATAATATTATATTATATGTATAATAAAAGCTTCCAAAATCAAACAATGTGAATTTTGAAAAAAAAAATAAAATAATTTGATTAATTTATCATAAAAAACATAAATATGATGTCATAATGATATATTTATGGCATATAATCTTTTGTATAAAAAATATACATGTAGACAAAGCTAGACAAATTAACATGTTTTATTGTCAAAATAGATAGTATCGATCACATATAACATAATTTATTACTATTATAGTTAGGTTGTATTAAAAGTCAAGTACGAAGTATCAATATATATATAACTTTGCGGTTTTTAATTTAATATATTAAAAATATATATGTAAGAGGGATATATTTTGACTAATCATATAAAGTATAAGTATTAATATTGTCATTTAAGAAAGATGAAATAATTAAATTTGATCTAATGGTTCTAAATCAAAGTTGGAATTCATCTAAGGGTTCTTATTTGTTTAGGAATGAATTTAGGACCTTGTTATATATATATTTGTAGATATAACTAAAGTGCGAAAGCCAAAAACCCTCTAAAAGGAGAGAGGGAGTTCGACCAAGGCACCCAAAAGGAGGAGGAACTTATGAATGAGAAACCTAAGAAATCCCCTCTATTTATAAGGGTTAAAACCCTTGGGGTTTTCTCTAGGTTTCCTATGTGGGATAGGATAAGGAAGTTACCAAAAATCTTTTTCCTTCCCCTCGTGTTCGTCGACCGCCCTAGGGGTATCCATGGGCCAATCTTGTTTGGTCCATGATCAAATGGATTGGTCCATGGTGCTTAGGTACCCGATATGCGGTTTCGACACGTAAATCATTTCCAAATCTATTTTTGGAAAGTTCTTATATTTTACATATTTTTACAAGTTCAACTAGCCTTTCAATGTTCTTTGCGTGTGACCCTTCTTGGATCATATATAAACGGCCGTATAAATTTCGCTGAGATATTTTCATAATTCTTACAGAAACAAATCACATGTAAAACTCATTCACTTTCTGATCTGATATATATAAGTATAGAAATTCCTTTGCTTATCAAATATATTAGTTTCTAGCCCTAAAAAGAGATCAGTGAAGATCCGTAGTACTGGGAGCTATAATTGACAAGTCAACACCGGTGGTAGTCGTGAACAAAACAAGAAGATCCGTGAAGAACCTGACCGTACGAGCTTGCGATCCGACTCGACTCGGACCGAGTGACACCAAAACTTGCGAGTCATTACACGAGTCAGGATACAATCCGAGTCACCCAACGAGTCGCCATTTTTTGTGTGGTTTTTGACTCGACTCGTACGAGTCGATTCATGACTCGTACGAGTTTGATAACTATGCATACAACCCACCAATGGTTTATCTTGCTTATTTGACACTCTTTATCATCACTCACTATATTTTAACTCTCTTCTGGATGATGTTAACATCAAATATTCAGATTTCTTACTATTTTATGTTCATCAAACATCTTTTAAAGTTGAGTTTTTCACAAACAAGACCAAGCAACCTAAATCTAAGCATGCATGTGATCATCTAGCCATTTTATGAACAAAACTTTTATTAAACCTTTCTTGTGACAATAAAATGAGTTTATTTATGAAAAATCACATAAAGTTGCTTCTTCTTTGTCATCAAAAACCGATTTTTAAAGAAACCATTTGATTATCTTTTAGCTAGCTTGATGATTACACTTTCCGAGTCACATTTTCGGTTGAATCCTTGAATCTTTCCATCATAATTTCAACACGCAAAGCATGTAGTGGAAGATTCTATCAACATACAACCCATCCTCAAGTTCATCCAGAAGAAATGTACAGAGGTTTTTGAAGCTAGGGAAGTTTGAAAGAACAAGAATAAATATAAGAATTTGTGAAACAAGGGATGTGGTTGTCAACCTTTTGGATTTCGAATTTGGGCTGTGAAGAGGGGTTGTTTGGGCAGAATTTTCGTGACCAAAACTGGCTCCAAGATGGACTCCAAGATTGCTCCAATGATCCTTAATGATAGATTAACAAAACCCTTTTATTATTACACTAGGTTAGTTAAGATTTTTGCTCTTTTCTTCCTTGTATGGCTCGAAATTTTTGAAGAAGATGAGAAGAGAAAATGCAGAATTTTGAGAGAGAAAGGAGTGAGAGGAACAAAGATGTGTGTGTGAAAATGAGAAGAGTGTGAGGGTGTTAAGCTCATAGCTTCTCATGGAAGCTAAAGGATGCATGTTACTAGCTTATACATCATTGGTAGAATGTGGAAGTGGAAAATTGTGTGTGTGTCGTGGGTTTTCAAAGGAAAAGAAAGAGTTTCCAAATTCCATAAGACAAATGTATGTGTGATGTATCATACATCACACATAGCCCGAAACCCGAGACCCGCCGGAACCCGACCCGACCCGCTTGAGACCTATACGGGCCGATTCCTGGGTCCCCCTTTTCTTACTTTTCGGGTTTCGGGTCAGGCTGGGCCAAACCCGGGAAAAGCCGGTTTAACCCAAAAAAGCCGAATATATAGTGTATATATATATGTTTCGTTTTCTGTATAAACATATATAATATACACAAAATGTCTTCTTGTACCTTGTAAATCTTTTTTCCATGTCTTTTGGGGTGGTTTGTGGTTCTGATGTTATGGACCGTAAGCATATATACATATATATAAGATTTTATTTTATATGTAAGCAACTACTACTTACTTCCATATTTTTTGAGTTTTGATTATAAAATAGAAAAAAAGAGAACTTGGATGGAATATGGGGAAGAAGAAGTTGAGCCGTCGATTTCATTGGGTTTATGACCACAATATATTGTTTTTTTCAAAGGCTAACATAACTATGGTTGGGTATAATGGATCGTTTTCTCAAGTTTCAATGAAAAAAGCAGACTTTTTGAAAATTGTCATATTTAATTTAATATATTACTCCATTTTGTGTTGCACAGCTAACACATAGCTGGAAAGGAGTATATTCCGTTATTTCATATTTTCACACATATATTTTGCTTACTTTGAGTAGTTTATACATCATTCCTTACAAAACACACACACACACTCTTGGTATATATATATATATGTATAAACACAGAGAAAAAAAAGGAGATGGTCAGGAAAGAAATAACACCACGACAACGGATCCTCATCTTCCATTTGGTTTCACCAATAAAAACCGAACCAAACCCCGCAAAACCCGGGCTCGAACCGACCCGCCCGGGGGGTCAACGGGCCGGGTCTCGGTTCCATTTTTCATGCATTTTCGGGTCACGGGTCTTAGCGGGCCGGGACGGGTCGGGCCGGTTTTCAACCCGTGCACATCCCTAGATGTATGTATAGCCGTGTGTGTGTGTTTTATATATTGGACTAGGGATATGCACGGGTCTAAACCCGGCCCGACCCGGACCGAACCGGCATGACCCGTGACCCGCGATGACATGAAAAACGGAACCTTGACCCGACCCGTTAACCTCCCGGGCGGGGCTTGAATGTTTCATGCAGACATGTACTAACAGAGATGAAGATGATCTTGAAGATGACTTTGGCTGAAAATGGACATGTTTTTGTGTGTGTTTGTGTGTGGTGGGAGGTTTCATTTTTTTTTGAAAGGCGTGTAGTGGGATGTTGAGGATGACTTTGTATGTGTAGCTGTGCATAAATAATCCCATCAATCAAACTCATTGGCTTCACGTGATATCTTACCTTTTTTCTTTGTCCATTCCAAATTACATATTAAATTAATAAGTGTGGATACGTGGAACATTGTGACCCACACTATGGACTTGTTTTGTAGTACAAATTCAAAACAACCAACTGATAAATATGTCTTTGTAGTACAAGTTGTAGTACATATTCCTTCTTTCTTCAAAACCAAACTAAAAAGATCAATTAAGATTCCTTTTCTTTTTTCCAATCCTACTATATCTCTATAGCTCCAACCGGATCTTTTTCTTCTTTTTTCAAACATGGTTTGGTTGTACTATATATTCATCTCAGAGTTCTCATGGCTATAAAAATACTTTGATTGTGAAATCAAGAGCTACTTAAGAAGAGAAATATATTATACCAATTGTGTTTTTGATCTTATTTCTCTTACTTAAGAAGAGAAATATATCATACTTTGATTGTGGATACGGGCGGGTAATCGGTGGGTCACGGGTTTTCGGTCCAAATTCTCGTCCCTATATTAGACCACTACAATTTGTACAACTTATTCTATAGAGTGTTAGTGTGTAACTGAAAGGACAATTGGTCCTTGTTGTGGCCGTCCAAAGAGAGAAAGAAAGAGGGAAGGAAGTGTATGTATGCATGTATGTCCTATGGTGTATGTGTGTGGTCCCAAAGTTGTGTTTCAAGTCTTGTACTCTTAGCATGTTTAATTGTATTTGTTAAACTTTATAGAATTCTACTTGTATATTATTATCATTATTATTATTTGAGTTGTTGAATATTTAGATACTTATATACTTGTTTGCTAAATTAAATACTTATACGGTTGTTATTTGTTATTTGAGATTGACTTGGGCAATTAAATTGGAGTTTGTATGGCATTTCTAAAAGAGTAACTAGTAATCTAATGTCTATGAGAACTTAAATCGTCAACATGTGGTCTAAATTTCTATCAAAACTCTAAGGCTTCTCTTTTTGCACTATTGTTCTGTAAAGTAACATCGGCCAAAAAGGGCGGGTATCACATCCTCCCCCCATTGAAATAAAATTCGACCCTGAAATTTGCTCTTTTTTGCTTACGCAAATAATGAAGTACAACAAAGCATAACAAGAAGATGTAATTTTTCAACGCATTCTTTTATTGATAAATCTACAAGAATATACAAGTAGTTGTGGAACAGAAACGCCTATGGAATCAAACTACTTGGATATATAACAAACTACATCACTTTCTAATCCTTAAAAAATACCAGCCCAGGGTGAGTATATGAACATCAAGTTGATTCTACTTAAGCAAAGAGAAACATGCTAAGGACTAGAAATGTTGTTGTTGCACACCTCACATAATGCATCAAGTGAGGTATTTATAGTCCAATATCTCCCTTGGATGTCGTCCATTGCTTGAACACCTCACATTCTTGATGTTGACACCTCGAGCTGTTGTGACCTGTCCTTGCCCACGAACCTTCTTTCCACCAATAGAAGGATGGACACCTTATGTGAAGGACAAACACCAACGTGGAGATAATATTCCACTAATCAGTTTTCTATATATTCCTTTTCTTTGTCCCACGATTGATCCAAACAATCTAAAAGTATGGATAAGACACCTCAGAGTGTTTGTAATATTCTAAGTGTCTGATATGTTCTTCTAAGCTGATAATAAGCTCAAGCTGACTTCCACACTCAGCTTGATCTTCCGTCTTTAGACTTCACCTTCTATTTAGACCTAAATGTTGTTACAATATGCATTCAACTGGAAGAACTTCTTCCTGATAATATGGAAATACAAAACATAGAACTTATTGAGCTAACTCAGCTTGGACACACCCAAGCTGACTTAGCTTCGACCACAGAGACTTAAGTTATTTAGAACTGTTTGTTATCAATCAAATCTACAAATCAGCCTCGGACTCAATAGCGTGAAATCTTCCCCCTCCGATGTTTCGTATTCGGATAAGGCGGCCTTGAGGAGATCTTCATCGCTAGTCCCGGATTGTCGGCCACCACTTTGTATCAAACTTGAATATATTCCGTTGAATACATTCCCATTTGACCTGATGTACTCCCATTTTACGGACAAAGAATGCTTTGTTCGTCTAGTTTGGGGCCATTTGGTGTTGTGAAGATGCAAAATACGATACCAAAAAGTATCCTTATCTTGGTTTGTAGAAATTTTTGGATCTTTTGACACGGCGATCCAACACTCAGAGAGATGTCGGGCTACACTTTCACTCCACGTGAGTTTTCTAGAACCACCCTCTTTTTCGTCTTTGTTTGCTCATTTCTTTTTTTTTATGCTTTTGATGAAGTAGCAATGGGGTGAGAAGGGAATGGTTCAGATGGTTGTTTAAACTGTTGGGGCGAAAATGATTGTTGAAATTGTTGTTAGACCGGAAATGGTTGGGGCGAATATGGTTGTTGAAATTGTTGTTGGACCGGAAATGGTTGGGACATAAATGGTTGATAATGGTGGGGAGGTAATTGTTGAAATTGGTTGGGAGTCGGTAGTATTCTTTGCTTCCCAATTTAGGTTGCTAACAACCCGAAAAAAGGATTCAGTGTTTTTGATGAGGGAGTTGTGGGTTCGTC
Source organism: Erigeron breviscapus (assembly GCA_034093135.1). Lineage (NCBI taxonomy): Eukaryota > Viridiplantae > Streptophyta > Magnoliopsida > Asterales > Asteraceae > Erigeron > Erigeron breviscapus. The sequence continues at coordinate 76,949,532 of CM067175.1, read as the reverse complement.
ATCGGATAAATTTTGGTGGTTCATGGTGGAAAAATGATGTCATAAAGTGATTTGGTATTTTTGATAGGTGGTTCAACTCTTCGTAGTAGAACTTTGAGTTATATATTGATTCACCGTAGTTATAAATTGATATGAGTTATAAATTGTAACTACCAACTGTAATAAATTCATATGAGTTTTAAATTGTGACTACCAACTACAAAGTAAATTGCTATAGTCTCTGTTCTTTCAACATAGTCATAAAGTAACTTTTTACTTGTAGATTGATCTATCAATTTAATTCATCTACCAACTAAATTCTTTCTACCAAGTATAAGTAAATAAATCTGCAACTTTTTACTTGTAAATTGATCTACCACTTTAATTCACAGGCAACAAGCTTTTAACTTGTACTCCGTATTACATAGTCATAAAGTAACTTTTTACTTGTAGATTGATCTATCAATTTAATTCATCTACCAACTAAATTCTTTCTACCAAGTATAAGTAAATAAATCTGCAACTTTTTACTTGTAAATTGATCTATCAATTTAATTCATCTACCAACTAAATTCTTTCTACCAAGTATAAGTAAATAAATCTGCAACTTTTTACTTGTAGATTGATCTATCAATTTAATTCATCTACCAACTAAATTCTTTCTACCAAGTATAAGTAAATAAATCTGCAACTTTTTACTTGTAAATTGATCTATCAATTTAATTCATCTACCAACTAAATTCTTTCTACCAAGTATAAGTAAATAAATCTGCAACTTTTTACTTGTAGATTGATCTATCAATTTAATTCATCTACCAACTAAATTCTTTCTACCAAGTATAAGTAAATAAATCTGCAACTTTTTACTTGTAGATTGATCTATCAATTTAATTCATCTACCAACTAAATTCTTTCTACCAAGTATAAGTAAATAAATCTGCAACTTTTTACTTGTAAATTGATCTATCAATTTAATTCATCTACCAACTAAATTCTTTCTACCAAGTATAAGTAAATAAATCTGCAACTTTTTACTTGTAGATTGATCTATCAATTTAATTCATCTACCAACTAAATTCTTTCTACCAAGTATAAGTAAATAAATCTGCAACTTTTTACTTGTAAATTGATCTATCAATTTAATTCATCTACCAACTAAATTCTTTCTACCAAGTATAAGTAAATAAATCTGCAACTTTTTACTTGTAGATTGATCTATCAATTTAATTCATCTACCAACTAAATTCTTTCTACCAAGTATAAGTAAATAAATCTGCAACTTTTTACTTGTAGATTGATCTATCAATTTAATTCATCTACCAACTAAATTCTTTCTACCAAGTATAAGTAAATAAATCTGCAACTTTTTACTTGTAAATTGATCTATCAATTTAATTCATCTACCAACTAAATTCTTTCTACCAAGTATAAGTAAATAAATCTGCAACTTTTTACTTGTAGATTGATCTATCAATTTAATTCATCTACCAACTAAATTCTTTCTACCAAGTATAAGTAAATAAATCTGCAACTTTTTACTTGTAAATTGATCTATCAATTTAATTCATCTACCAACTAAATTCTTTCTACCAAGTATAAGTAAATAAATCTGCAACTTTTTACTTGTAGATTGATCTATCAATTTAATTCATCTACCAACTAAATTCTTTCTACCAAGTATAAGTAAATAAATCTGCAACTTTTTACTTGTAGATTGATCTATCAATTTAATTCATCTACCAACTAAATTCTTTCTACCAAGTATAAGTAAATAAATCTGCAACTTTTTACTTGTAAATTGATCTATCAATTTAATTCATCTACCAACTAAATTCTTTCTACCAAGTATAAGTAAATAAATCTGCAACTTTTTACTTGTAAATTGATCTACCACTTTAATTCATCTACCAACTAAATTCTTTCTACCAAGTATAAGTAAATAAATCTGCAAGTTTTGTAGGTTGCGTATAATATGGCAGTGAGGAAGATATTGCGTACCCATTTTCTTCAACAATCATATTATGTAATATGATGCAAGTGTACATAATACGCGTAAGCTTGTCAATGCTCCAAGCTCGTCTTAGGTTTTCAATAATTTTTCATGTACCTTGTAGTACACCAAATGCTCGCTCAACATCTCTGCGAGCACTTTCTTGGACCCTTTTGAAATATCTTCTTTTATCGTCCATTAGTGCCGAATAACTTTTTACATAAGTAGACCTCTCTGGATATATCTCGTCGGAGAGATAGTAACCATGATCATAATGTTGGTCGTTCACTTCAAATCCACTCGATGGTGCACTACCCGTCAGTAGGTCGTTCAACAATGGAGATCGTTGAAGGACGTTGAGGTCGTTGTTCGACCCTGCAATGCCAAAGAAAGAATGCCAGATCCAAAGATCATATGAGGCAACGGCTTCGAGCATAATTGTTGGATGACCATGATCACCTCTTGTGTATTGACCTCTCTACGTCGTAGAATATCTTTTTCAGTCCCAATGCATACAATCAATGCTTCCTAGCATCCCCGACAACCCATGAATTTCATGATGGTCAATGGCTGTGGGACGCCTCATATATATGTTCCTAAAAACTTGGCATACACACTTACAAAAATTATCTAAACACTCAAGGGCAGTGGTTTCACCCATTTGTAGGTATTCATCGGTGGCATCACCAGGGATACCATATGCCAATTCGCAACGCCACCGTACATCTTTGATGAACGGTAAAAGGGGCACGATTACATGCGTCAGGACCGATTAAAAGAATCTAAAATGTGATGGAAGAGGTTCTTGAGTGAAATTTTGGATACCTTCAACAATTTGAATAAACGTGTGTCTTGTCATACGATATCTTCTTTTTGAGCGTCAAAGTAGTGATGCATTAGCATCGTGTTTGCGTCTTGACGATTGCGTGGTATTCAAGTTCGAACTACCATTCATCGCCGCCTCCTTGAACTTTCGGTTTCCAATTCGGCCATGTAAGTTGGTCCATGTTGCACTAGTTGATACATAACGTTTATAAATTCAACGGCACGAGAATCGCTATAAGCCGCATTATACATTTGGTGTTCGTCATCAGAACTTTCATCGGAAGACATGGTATTGTGATGAATAAACTGTTGTATTATTGATTGGATATGTGAAATGGATGTATAGATATATAGTTTGATAGTTGTTGTATTTAAAATGGTTGAAATAGTAGTGTTATAGAAAAAGCTAAAATTTAAAAATTGTATTGAGTTGAGCGTATGAATTTTTTCAAAAATGTTGTATGTTTTTCATTTATGTAACTCCATTGAAAATTTAGACAAAAGTTGAAAAATATATAGTTGAAGTAAATGTTGATAGGAAATCAAAAAAAGGAAAGAATCTTTACTTGTTTTAATAGTAAAATGGTAGGGACAAAGTCAAATATGTAACAAATTTAGCCCCCAATTCAGCTTGCATACAAAATGCTCCTATGCATACGGTGGAGAAGCATATTGAGTCTCCAATGGAAACACACTGAAAGTTCAATATGCATTCTGACATCATAATCCTATTGGAGTATAATCCTATTGGAGTTAGCCTTAAGCTTTATTCAAGGCGCGTGGTGACCCGACCAGTAAAGTGGTATCTCGACCCGACTATTTGCAGCGATTATCGCTGCAAATAGTCTTCGTTTTATCCGTACACTGTTGATTTGGACAGCAAAAAGCAGATTTGTCCATATTAGACTATTTGCAGCGATTATCGCTGCAAATAGTCTAGTATGGACAAATCTGCTTTTTACTTTTTTGCTATATATGTAGTGTACGAACGCTCTCGTTTTCAGCCGTATCACTTTCATTCATTCTTCCATTCTTTAATTTCAGCAACTTTCATTTTCATTTTTGTACGTAGCTTTCATTCTTTCATTCTCACGGCAATTAAAGGTTGGTTTATAGGTTGGTAGCTTTTCTTTCTTTCTTTATTTAGAATATAGTATATTTAAATTTCGCTATATGTAAATTTTTCAATACATATATATACATATATGTTTATTAAATTTTTCATACCGTTTACGTATATGTATATTTTAGATGGATTTTGAAACTTTATGGGGAGAAATGGGTGCGGAAGGTTTTGAGCTTCACTTAGAAGAACCTGATGAAGAATTTGAGATGCCGGAGGCGGCCCCTCATTTTGACTACGACGCTAGGGTTTTCCACACCGATGAGGTATCCTTGTTAACTTTTAAAATCACTTATTAACCCACTTAATATAAAGAATACTTGCATTAAAAGAATTCACTTTATTTTTGATACCGAATATCATTAAACAGTTTAATATGTGTTAGTACTATTTAATATGTGTTTGGTTGTAAAATTGATTGCATATGTAAAATGTTAGATATTTATAAGTATATAATTTAATGATAACTTAAAAAATAACTATTTTAGGTGTTCGATTCACACGAAGAATTGTTCAACTGGGCCAAAAGTACAGCAAAAGAGCTTGGTTATGTGTTAATCAAACGACGAACAAATTCCAACTTAGCTGGTGTAACAATTAAAGTGACCATAGTCTGTAATCTTTCTGGGAAAATGGATAATAGGATAATCGGGCTCGTTAAAAAGACACTTAAATGTGAGTGCCCCTTTAGACTGGAAGGTCGTTTGACAAGTGATGGTGATTGGAGGGTAACCGTTATAGACGACACACATAATCACTATCCAGCTAAGAATCTGGGGGGTTACGCGTACGCAAGAAGGTTGACTGAAGAGGAGAAATCATTTGTAGAAGCTGAATATCATCGCGGTACTCCGCCCAAGAGGATGTTAAAGCTGTTGAAAGAAGAATTTCCTGGAAACTTGACCCGCAGCGAAGACATTTACAATTTTCAAAAAACATTGCGGAAGAAGGCAGCCGAAAAACATGGGAACACTCCAATGCAGGTTACGCATTGTTTTATTTATTTACATATTGTTTTATTTATTTACTATGAATGAGTATCTGAAACGACATACGTACGCCATATTGCTCGGTGTAGGTTATGTTCAGTTTGCTAAGGGAGCATAATTACTTGTATTATCATACAACAAACAGTGTATCTGGTCGGTTGGAGAATCTGTTTTTTATACATCCGACATCATTTAAGTTGTGGCGTGCATTTCCTTATGTTATCCAAATAGACGCCACGTACAAAACCAACTTGTACAACATGCCGTTGGTCGAGATCGTCGGTGTCACTCCAACAAACAGGACCTTCAGCATATCATATGCGTTTATCGTAAGCGAACAGGAGCATAATTATAGATGGGTGTTAGAGTGTTTGAAGTCGACCCTAGGTGAAGGGTTTGCTGTGCGCGTGGTACTCACGGACAGGGATCTGGCGCTAATGAAAGCATGCAAAACCGTTATGCCGGAAGCATACCATTTACTGTGTAGAGTCCACATATGGAGGAACATAGAAAAATTTAGCATGCCATCGTTAAAAGGGGCAGGGAAATGGGGGCCTTTTTACGTATGGTGGAAAAAACTTTATGAGTCGCGCACACTAGAAGAGTACACCAAAAATGAAAAAGATTTAAAAGAGAAGATGGGAAAAGATTTAGACAGTATGTAAAGTGCACATGAATTTTTTTATTTTTTTTGGTAAATCACATATATCCAAACATCCTAACCCAATGTTAAATTTACAGAGGTTTACAAGTACCTGCAGAAGGAGTGGCTTTCCCCGTACAAGGAAAAGTTTGTGTCCTTTTGGGTCGATCAGCATCTCAACTACCGTAACTACACTACCAACAGAGTTGAGGCTGAGCATTCACTCCTGAAGTCCGAGTTGAAGGGGAGATGTACATTTCACAGAATAATTGAATGTGTTAATGATATCCTCCTCGGACAAGATACAGAAATCAAGGGCCAACTGGAGGAGAGCAGGATTTTTAGAGCTGGTAAACACAACTACCCATGTTTGAAAGACCTGCTTTGTGTTGTATCTGTGACAGCTCTAGATATAATGGTCGACGAAATTAAACGATTCAAAAGTGAGATCGGTAAAGACTTGAGAAAGTGCGGGTGTAAGGTTTGGATTAGTTGTGGGCTGCCATGTGCATGCCGTCTAGCTGCGTACATGCATTACAGTAAGTTTATCTGAATATAATCAATTGATGTTTTTTTGGGTCAATGAAAAAATATTATACATATTTTTCAAAAATGTAGGCAAACGTGTTGAGGTGCATAACATAAATGACTTTTGGAGAAAGCTAGACTTGACACCGTCGACGTGCCTTCCGGACAATGATCATCGAAAAGACTCCGACGATGACGAAGCTTTCGACGATTTAGTAGAGGATGTTAAGGTCCAGTTTAAGCAACAATCGAAGGCCCAGAGGAAAAACTGGATATCAAAAATTAAAGACATCGTCTATCCGGGGAGGACCAAAATTAAGGACCCTTCCGTTATTATTAACAAACGTGGAAGACCAATCGGGTCAAAGAAAAAAATACCTCAAGTACGTCCAATCATAATTCGAAGTATAGTTAATTGATTTTGTTATGTAAGTGCACTCTATTTGTTAGTTTACTTCGAAATCTAATTAACTGATTTATTATTTGTTGCAGGTGCCCGACATTAACAAACCAGCGGCAAATACTGCACCTTCTGGTCTTCAAAAATCCAAGTCCGTTCAATTTGCCCGACCGACTTTTCAGGATACCCATTCCATGGGTGGGTTTTCTGATCGTTTTTCGCATGCGTCATTATTTGGAGAGGGCCAGTACGGGAGACACAGTGAATACATGAGCACACAATCACGTTTATTCGACGAACCTGAAAGCCAACCACAATGGCCTGACAGTGGGAGACAGAGTGAATATGTGGGCACCAGTTCAATTTTCGCAGACACTGCTAGTTTATTCGAAGAACCTCAAAGCCAACCACAATGGCACAGTGGTAGACAGAGTGAATATGTGGACACTGAAGCACAGTGGGGTCAGTATGGGAGACATAGTGATTATGTGGTAAGCGAATCACGATTCCCAGACACACAAAGTTTTTTCGGAGAACCGAATAACCCAACGCAAGGAGAAACGTCCAGCTTTGTTGATCAACTATTTGGGGGATCACATACACAGAACTTCTCTGAACCGTTTACACACAACTTCTTCGACACGGAGTCAACATGGACTGACATGAGAACATACCTAAAGCAAATACCTTTTTACTTTCAGCGTTACGTTGTGGATATCAAAAATGTTAATTCTGATGGTAACTGTGGATTTCGGGCACTAGCTGTTGCTTTGGGTGAATCTGAGGAAAAGTTCGAGTGGATTCGCAAACTAATGCTAGAGGAGTATGAGTCCAAAGTAGGATACTATAAGGTTGCATTCGGTGGTGAAGCAACACATATACATACTTTGCTTCAATTGTCTTATCCCGGTGGTCGCCCATTTAAATACTGGATGATGAATCCATATTGCGCTATGCTACTGTCCAATGCTCTGGGTCTTATAATTATATGTTTAAGTGTCAAAGAAAACATCACATGTTTCCCTTTTTGGAAGGGGCCAGGCCAGCTATACCGTGACGAGCCGATATGCATTGCCCTGGTATCCGGAGATTCACATTTTGTAACGGTTTATTTAGACAATAACTGCCCATTGCCTTACCCCTCAGCTTGGGGATATGATAAACCTGCATCGCGGGCCTGGGCAAAAGATGCGAAGTACAAAGACCGTTTGGCTGAGTACGACAGACACATTCAAGCGACTAAACTACCTCCGGGATTTCAGCAGATTGATTAGTTGACTTTATTATACTTGGTTTGTATTTTTTGAACGTTTGTTAGTTGACGTATTCTTTACATTTGTATCTATAATTTACATTTTTTACTTACATTTTTTTATTAGATTACTAAATATAGTTGATTTATTAGATTTTTTTTACTTACATTTTTTATTACTAAATATAGTTGATTTATTTTTTACGTTTTTTTGTTAATATGAATATAATCATCAACACATCCACAAAGATAAACACATACACACCACTAAAATAACTAAACAAAACATGATATATTGTTCTTAACCACAAAATACTAATACATATCAACATCGTCCTCATCATCATCATCATCATCATCATCCAAGTTGACATGGTACGATCCACCAGAGAAATGAGAGCCTGTGGCCGACTGTGCATAACTATCATAGTTAAATAAATCTTCGACCGAGGAGGATTGGCCACCAGCTGCATCGATGTTCAGGTCGAGATCTGGACGTGGCTGGCCTGTCCCATGGGGCTGATCAGGCTGGGCACCCTGTCCCTGTGTTAGATGCGTATAGTCATACGCCTGGGTACCTATCTGCCTGATGACCCGCCCTATGCCGCGGCGATGCCCCGGCCGGGATCCAAGTTCTTCCATGAAAATTTGATCCTGGGGAGTTGGATTAGGTTCCCGTTCAGCCTCCTCCTTCTTCTTCTTCAGCTTGGCCTGAATCACGTTACATTATATATAAGGTTGATTATATGGACATTTAATAATAACAAATATATTCGCTTAAAATTAAGAGACACTTACATGTATTTGTTCAGCCACAGGGTGTTCCCAGGGTCGCCCATCAGCTTTTTTCTTGTGCCTTTCTTCGTACAAATCCACCAAGTCTACGTCTCTGTTTTTATGAACCTGTAAAAACATCAATTTATCATAAGAATATACATTATTTAACCAATATTTATAAACACCAGTATTTATATATCACACAAGTATATATTTGATAACAATAACAGACCTTTTCTTGGTGGACGTACTGAGAGTAGGATTGTCGTCCATGGGTCCCCGCCAGAACTTGCTTGCCCCTGTTCGTCTTGTTTGTATCCGACAACTTCACCCGGTCTTCCCGCTGGTAGTACCTCAACAACGCCCTCCAGTCCTCCGCCGACAAATCCTCTGGAGGAACAGCTTGCTCCAACTGTGGAACAGCTTTCAGGCCCCCCTTGGATTGAAAGTGTTTTCTCTTGAACTGGCTCTTTCTGACCCGATACTCAGCTTTGCAGTCGGCCTCGACAGCCAGTCTGAACCCCTGTCTGACAGGGTCTAGGGGGTCAGGGGTGTAGATGAAGTGGTCCAAGTTGAACCTAGTCTGCAATTTTAAAGTAATAGTTAGCGAATTTAAAAATTTATACAAACATCATAAAAAAAATCAAAAATTATGATGAGACGTACGTTTAGAGTCGGGATAACAAATGCCTTTCTCTCCTGAGGCACATGGTCCCATGAGTTGTAAGTCTGCGGGACGGTTCGGATCAGGGTGCCAATCAGGCTCTTGTACATGGGGGCATTGTCACCGATCGCCTGCCACGTCTTAAAATGGGTCGTGTCAAAGTCTATGCTTAGACGACCTCTCTTCGCGAATTCCTCCTCTAAGTTCAGGTTCTGACCGGGCCCCCGCCCCTTTCCCTTTCGTGGGCCTAAAACAAAATAAAAACAAAATTAGTAAATAAACTTAATTAATTAAAAGGGGAACTATAAACAACCATTTTTCTTACCGCCACTCCCTTTGCAGCCCCAGCCTTTCCTCCACCATGGTCTATGAGGGTCTTCATTACCACCATCACCGCCGTGATATGTAGCCATTTATACTGCAAAATACAAAACAAATTATACACATTTTAAATTACATACAACAAAATGATCAAGGTTAAGAAAGATCCAAAATTATCACATATGTATTTTTTCTAACTTATTTTTTTTAACTTACTTTTTATATTTAGTTTTATCTATATTTTTCTTACACTTATTATTTATACATTTTAAGTAGCTTATTTTAATCAATTTTTTTACATAATCTTTGATTATTACTTCTATACATATATTTTTATGGTTATAATTTTATATACTTTTTAAAACTTGTATTATGCTTATGAAGTTTTTAAACCTTTTAAATGTCGTTTTTCTATGTACTTTTTATACAAACTTGTTTATTTACTTTTATATATATATTTTTTAATTTTTTACTTATTTCTATAATACTTTTTGAAAGTGTTTTTTATTTTTACTTTTATACTATATTTAAAGTTTTATAGAAACTTGTTTTTTATACTAATATAGTTTACTTATATGTTTTTTCTACATAATATTTAATATTCTTTTTAACTTAGTTTTTACACTTATTTTGTACTAATATTTCATCTAACAATATTAATATTCTAACAAGTCCAAGTCACACCTAACACTAATCTTTGCCTAACAAAACAAATTACATAGATATCTAAAAATTAACTATCAATTCTAACAAAACTTAAACTAACAATACTAACAAACCTATAATACAAATCACTAACTAAAACTAACAATACAAACAAACTTACAAATATCTAAAAATTAACTATCAATTCTAACAAAAATAATGAAACCAAAAACAATATTAACAAACCTATAATACAAATCACTAACTAAAACTAATAATACAAACAAACTTATTAAAATCCAAAAATTAACTATCAATCCTAACAAAACTAATAATAACAATTAACAATAAACAACACAAATAATAACAATCAAAAAGGGATAATATGGCCGGAAAATACATACCAAAAGAGATTGAAAAAACTAACGGGGGAGGAGAGCCGCCGCACTTGCCGGAAAACTGGCCGGTAAATCCACTAACACGGGGGTTGGCCGGAATCGCTGCTAATACTTTGAAAAACAAGAAAAAGGGTGAAAATCGCTGCAAATACTTTGAAAAAAAAAATAAGAGAAGAAAATCGTAAGGAGAGGGGGAGTAAGGAGAGGGGGAGTGTTTGTTGAAACTGGGAAAGAAACGGACGGAAGGGGGAGCTTTTATTCAATTTTTGGCCCCACTCAAGTATTTGCAGCGATTATCGCTGCAAATACTTTAGTCAAACAGTCAGCGCATTTATGGCGGTGGTTAGTGGATTGCTGACGTGGCACACTATTTGCAGCGATTATCGCTGCAAATAGTTTAACTATTTGCAGCGATTATCGCTGCAAATAGTTTAACTATTTGCAGCGATAATCGCTGCAAATAGTTTAACTATTTGCAGCGATTATCGCTGCAAATAGTTTAACTATTTGCAGCGATATCGCTGCAAATAGTTTAACTATTTGCAGCGATTATCGCTGCAAATAGTTTAACTATTTGCAGCGATTATCGCTGCAAATAGTTTAACTATTTGCAGCGATTATCGCTGCAAATAGTTTAACTATTTGCAGCGATTATCGCTGCAAATAGTTTAACTATTTGCAGCGATTATCGCTGCAAATAGTTTAACTATTTGCAGCGATTATCGCTGCAAATAGTTTAACTATTTGCAGCGATTATCGCTGCAAATAGTTTAACTATTTGCAGCGATTATCGCTGCAAATAGTTTAACTATTTGCAGCGATTATCGCTGCAAATAGTTTAACTATTTGCAGCGATAATCGCTGCAAATAGTTTAACTATTTGCAGCGATTATCGCTGCAAATAGTTTAACTATTTGCAGCGATTATCGCTGCAAATAGTTTAACTATTTGCAGCGATAATCGCTGCAAATAGTTTAACTATTTGCAGCGATTATCGCTGCAAATAGTTTAACTATTTGCAGCGATTATCGCTGCAAATAGTTTAACTATTTGCAGCGATTATCGCTGCAAATAGTTTAACTATTTGCAGCGATTATCGCTGCAAATAGTTTAACTATTTGCAGCGATAATCGCTGCAAATAGTTTAACTATTTGCAGCGATTATCGCTGCAAATAGTTTAACTATTTGCAGCGATAATCGCTGCAAATAGTTTAACTATTTGCAGCGATAATCGCTGCAAATAGTTTAACTATTTGCAGCGATTATCGCTGCAAATAGTTTAACTATTTGCAGCGATAATCGCTGCAAATAGTTTAACTATTTGCAGCGATTATCGCTGCAAATAGTTTAACTATTTGCAGCGATTATCGCTGCAAATAGTTTAACTATTTGCAGCGATTATCGCTGCAAATAGTTTAACTATTTGCAGCGATTATCGCTGCAAATAGTTTAACTATTTGCAGCGATTATCGCTGCAAATATTTGAAAAATAAGATATTTCGGGTCTAATAGAGTTGGACCGAGACCGACCCGGTTTAGACCGGACTGAACCGAACCCGCCCGACATCTAAATGGTCAAGCCTCAGTTTTCAGTTTTGACGTTTTCTGAGTTTTGGGTTGATTTGTGACTTGAGCTTATCCCTATTATTAACTTAAGCGTATCAGTCCAATCTGTTACCAAATGAAACTTCTTCAAGAGCAGAGTATTGTTCACATTTCACAACGTCTTACATGTTTCAAATCTTAAAAAGCATCTTCTGGCGAAATCATTGTCATACTTCAATATAAAATAAAATCGACAACCAACACCATTTCGGTGGAACACATGTACAAATTATGAATCGGGAGTTAACACAAGTGAAATATAGTCGAATTTCAATACTCAATATGAAACTCTAGGGGATAGGTCAAGAGTGCACCTCAGAACGCGAAGATCAGTTTAGGGGGGGAAGAATTCCCTGTTGAAAATCTTACACCACCAGAGGCAACTTCTTAAATCTGAGACGAATTTTTCGTTAACAGGCTGATAATGTGACATTTGTTAAAATTACGATTAACAAGATTGATAATTAAGATTAGTTAAGATAACTTTTTTTGAAATATGAGATAATTAAGTTAGTTAACGCAAAATTAAATGAGTGTATGATAAAGTCCTTTTTGGTTTCTTGTACTAGTAATTAAGATTAATATTATATCTAAACTACTTTAGCACGTTTTAAATCTATGATGATAAGCGATTAGCAAATAGAGTCTAGTAACTAGTTAATTAGTTACTAAAACATTAATTTAAATAAAAAAACTTCTTATAGATTTTAAAAACTGTATTTCTATATATATATAAGAGTAAACGGCCCAAATCGTCCTTGTGGTTTATCCTAATAATCAAGTTTCGTCCTTAACTATTTGAAATGACACTGACAGTCCTTTTGGGGAGGATAAGGATCACATTCAGTCCTTTATGCAAACGGACGTTTTCTTCCATCCGTTTTCTTTTTCACGTGCCATGCACATAAGGGTATTATAGTCATTTTCAAAACTAAAGGACCAAACTTCATATATTTTCTCTCTTTCTTCTTTGTATAACAAAATAGAAAAAGACTAAAAATAACATTTTTCCAAACTCCCACCACCAACTAAAATTCATTTGAATGGTTTACAGATTATTTACTCTCTTCTATATCTATATATATCATCTCTCACACACATATCACATAGCCGAAATCATGGAAATATTATATATATCATCACACACACATATCACATATCAATTAACTCTCTTCATTCATCATATTGAAAATCCAACCACCACCACCACGAAGATATGGCCGCCACCACCAGTAACATCGAGACCACCACGAATTAAGTCGCCACCACCACGAATATGGTCGCCACCACCACGAATATGGTCGCCACCACCACGAATAGTCGCCACCACCACGAAGATATGGTCCGCCGCCACCAACATCGACCACGACCACGAAGATATGGTCACCACCACCCCTATCAAGATCCGGCCACCACCACGAAGTTATGGTCGCCACCACCACGAATAGTCCGCCACCACCACGAATTAGTCGCCACCACCACGAAGTATGGTCGCCACCACCACGAATAGTCGCCACCACCACGAATAGTCGCCACCACCACGAAGTATGGTCGCCACCACCACGAATATGGTCGCCACCACCACGAATAGTCGCCACCACCACGAATATGGTCGCCACCACCACGAATATGGTCGCCACCACCACGAATATGGTCGCCACCACCACGAATATGGTCGCCACCACCACGAATAGTCGCCACCACCACGAAGTATGGTCGCCACCACCACGAATATGGTCGCCACCACCACGAATATCGCCACCACCACGAAGTATGGTCGCCACCACCACGAATATGGTCGCCACCACCACGAATATGGTCGCCACCACCACGAATATCGCCACCACCACGAATAGATCGCCACCACCACGAAGTTATGGTCGCCACCACCACGAATATGGTCGCCACCACCACGAATATGGTCGCCACCACCACGAATATGGTCGCCACCACCACGAATATGGTCGCCACCACCACGAATATGGTCGCCACCACCACGAATATCGCCACCACCACGAATAGTCGCCACCACCACGAAGTTATGGTCGCCACCACCACGAATATGGTCGCCACCACCACGAACATCGAGCCACCGCAATTAAGATCCGGCCACCACCACGAAGTTATGGTCGCCACCACCACGAAGATATGGCCGCCGCCACCAACATCGACCACCACCACGAAGATATGGTCACCACCACCCCTATCAAGGTCCGGCCACCACCATTAAGATCCGACCACCGCGATTAAGATCTTACCATTCTTTTTATTTCCATTCAACAAGACAACAAAAAGCGAAAAAAACAAGAAATATGTTCCAATGAACAGAGTTAAGCCGTCGAGAACTGTGGTGTTCCCGGCTATTCAGATTCCGACCAACAGTGGCAGCTAGCGACGACGGTATGACGGATCTAAGGTTTTCACAAATAAAGGAGGAAGATAACTCGATTTAGTTCGGATCTGAGGTCGGACATGGGGGCGGTTGAGGATGGTTTAGTGGTGGAGATCATGGTGGTGTGTGCTCAGATCGGATCTGGATTTCTATAAATTTATGGAAATAACACAACTTGCAAGCGACCTACTTTTTGGCTGCTGATATCAACCATAAACTATGAAACATCCATATCTACTATCGATAAGAATAAGTGGAGCACATACCACCAATTTATATCCCCAATTAGTCTACAAAACACTCGTAGATACTCAAAAAAATATTATCCGGTTGAGGATGGGTATGTATTTGGTTTTGTTTATTTTTATGAAACTTATAAATGATTAGGGGTGTTTGCAAAATATCCAGATGTGGTTGAAAAAATCAGATGTATTTGATTTTTGCATCTTTTTAGTGTTTGCAAAATATTCAAATGTGGTTGAAAAAATCATGATGTATTTGATTTTTGCATCTTTTTAGTGTTTGCAAAATATTCAAATGTGGTTGAAAAAATCCATCATAAATTTGGCCAGATGTATCTGGATGTGTAGTTGTGGGTGTTTGGTGGTGGTTAAAGAAGATTATGTATGTATGAAGAAGGAGGAGGAAGGAAGAAAGAGAAAGGAAAAAGTGATAAATAAAATGTCAATAGTGGTCCTTTAGCTTCCAAAATGACCATCGTACCCTCACGTGGAAAGTACGTGAGCGATTTAACGAGGGAGAAAAAACGTCCGTTTGCATAAAGGACAAGATGTGATCCTTATCCTCCCCAAAAGGACTGCCAGTGTCATTTTAAATAGTTAAGGACGAAACTTGATTATTAGGGTAAACCACAAGGACGATTTGGGCCGTTTACTCTATATATAATAAGAGACTTAAATTAGTCACGTTTACAAACATATTGATAATAACAAACCCTAATTGTGTTTAGGTTATCCATGGTTTGGCTGGTCATCTTCTCACATTTGCATTCTCTGTTGTATTGTTATTTGTTATGGTGAGTTTTATGGATTCTTTAATTTTTAGACTGTTTTTAAAATGAAAATACACTGTGTTTTTTATAAAGACAAGCTTTTTATATATGCTTATGTACATACACTTGCCTATTTTAAAACTTCTTGAAAACTTGAATCGAGAAACAACCAGTGGTGGATCCAATGTACAATGAGGGTGGTCACCACCCCACCCTTAACCTAGTTTTGTTAGGATATTTTTCTTATTATTATCTGTTACCTTTAATGTTCAACAGACCCTCTGAAGATAATGGGGGTATCTGGGAAGATGGAACCTGCATGATGGTGGAGGTGGAGAAGATGGTGGCCGACGGAGGAGATTTAGCCGACAGAGCAGAAGATGAAGGAAAGAGAGGAGGATTTGGAGATATAAGTCATATATCACGTGGTCAGCTTTTGACTACAAAAGAGAGATATTTATTAATGGATTCATAGATAATGTTCACTTTACCTCCTTAAACTTTTACTATTTAATGGGATAACCCTTATATACATCGGGGTGAGTTATTTTGAGAACCACTAAAAAAAAGAACGCGAGAACCAATCTCAGCCCTCCATTCATCAAGATCAGGAAGGGCATGTTTGTCATTATGAAAAATCAATATTTTGTCCAGCTCTCTCTCTTTCTCTCTCTCTTATTAAATTAATAAAAATATGTAATTCATTAAAAAACTTTTATCTCACAAACCGTATATCGTTAGACGGGAAAAAAAGCATGGGTAGTCTTGAAATTTCGTCCTCTTTCATTAGAGATGCGACTCGATATACTTTTGAAGACTTTTTAAATGTCATTTTTTTTCATCACGTTCATCCTACACATGTGTAGGACAAGTAGAAACCACTAAAAGGTTCATCCTACACATGTGTAGGACAAGTGAAAACCACAAAAAGGTTCATCCTACAAATGTGTAGGACAAGTGGAAACCACTAAAAGGTTCATTTAATATATAATTTTGACGACTTTTTAATTCAGAGGGCGGATGGATACGGTACGGGCGGTAGCCCTTAGTCGAACGGGTGTTGCCCGTTCAGGGGGGCTTCGCCCTTCTCGGTAGGCTACCTCGAGGCATTTATAAAGGGGTTGGAAGCCGGACGCATTTGGAAATGGTTTGGATTTGATGGGCGGCGATCTATGAGATGGTGGTGGTTGGATACGGTACGGGCGGTAGCCCTTAGTCGAACGGGTGTTGCCCGTTCAGGGGGGCTTCGCCCTTCTCGGTAGGCTACCTCGAGGCATTTATAAAGGGGTTGGAAGCCGGACGCATTTGGAAATGGTTTGGATTTGATGGGCGGCGATCTATGAGATGGTGGTGGTTGGATACGGTACGGGCGGTAGCCCTTAGTCGAACGGGTGTTGCCCGTTCAGGGGGGCTTCGCCCTTCTCGGTAGGCTACCTCGAGGCATTTATAAAGGGGTTGGAAGCCGGACGCATTTGGGAATGGTTTGGATTTGATGGGCGGCGATCTATGAGATGGTGGTGGTTGGATACGGTACGGGCGGTAGCCCTTAGTCGAACGGGTGTTGCCCGTTCAGGGGGGCTTCGCCCTTCTCGGTAGGCTACCTCGAGGCATTTATAAAGGGGTTGGAAGCCGGACGCATTTGGGAATGGTTTGGATTTGATGGGCGGCGATCCATGAGATGGTGGTGGTTGGATACGGTACGGGCGGTAGCCCTTAGTCGAACGGGTGTTGCCCGTTCAGGGGGGCTTCGCCCTTCTCGGTAGGCTACCTCGAGGCATTTATAAAGGGGTTGGAAGCCGGACGCATTTGGGAATGGTTTGGATTTGATGGGCGGCGATCATGAGATGGTGGTGGTTGGATACGGTACGGGCGGTAGCCCTTAGTCGAACGGGTGTTGCCCGTTCAGGGGGGCTTCGCCCTTCTCGGTAGGCTACCTCGAGGCATTTATAAAGGGGTTGGAAGCCGGACGCATTTGGAAATGGTTTGGATTTGATGGGCGGCGATCTATGAGATGGTGGTGGTTGGATACGGTACGGGCGGTAGCCCTTAGTCGAACGGGTGTTGCCCGTTCAGGGGGGCTTCGCCCTTCTCGGTAGGCTACCTCGAGGCATTTATAAAGGGGTTGGAAGCCGGACGCATTTGGGAATGGTTTGGATTTGATGGGCGGCGATCATGAGATGGTGGTGGTTGGATACGGTACGGGCGGTAGCCCTTAGTCGAACGGGTGTTGCCCGTTCAGGGGGGCTTCGCCCTTCTCGGTAGGCTACCTCGAGGCATTTATAAAGGGGTTGGAAGCCGGACGCATTTGGGAATGGTTTGGATTTGATGGGCGGCGATCATGAGATGGTGGTGGTTGGATACGGTACGGGCGGTAGCCCTTAGTCGAACGGGTGTTGCCCGTTCAGGGGGGCTTCGCCCTTCTCGGTAGGCTACCTCGAGGCATTTATAAAGGGGTTGGAAGCCGGACGCATTTGGGAATGGTTTGGATTTGATGGGCGGCGATCTATGAGATGGTGGTGGTTGGATACGGTACGGGCGGTAGCCCTTAGTCGAACGGGTGTTGCCCGTTCAGGGGGGCTTCGCCCTTCTCGGTAGGCTACCTCGAGGCATTTATAAAGGGGTTGGAAGCCGGACGCATTTGGGAATGGTTTGGATTTGATGGGCGGCGATCATGAGATGGTGGTGGTTGGATACGGTACGGGCGGTAGCCCTTAGTCGAACGGGTGTTGCCCGTTCAGGGGGGCTTCGCCCTTCTCGGTAGGCTACCTCGAGGCATTTATAAAGGGGTTGGAAGCCGGACGCATTTGGGAATGGTTTGGATTTGATGGGCGGCGATCATGAGATGGTGGTGGTTGGATACGGTACGGGCGGTAGCCCTTAGTCGAACGGGTGTTGCCCGTTCAGGGGGGCTTCGCCCTTCTCGGTAGGCTACCTCGAGGCATTTATAAAGGGGTTGGAAGCCGGACGCATTTGGGAATGGTTTGGATTTGATGGGCGGCGATCCATGAGAAGGACAAGTGGAAACCACTAAAAGGTTCATCCTACACATGTGTAGGACATCAAAGAATAATAACTTACACATGTGTAAGATGAACATGATGGGAAAAAAAAACGAAATTTAAAAAGTCGTCAAAAGTATATCAAATCGCATCTCTAATGAAAGAGGACGAAATTCTAAGACTACCCATGCTTTTCTTTTCGTCTAACGATTTACGGTTTGTGAGATAAAAGTTTTTTAATGAATTATATAGAATTTTTTAATTTAATAAAGTAAGAGAGAGAAAAAAAGAGGGAGCTGACGAAAATACCCCTCTAGTGTTGAGAGGGGTTTTTTATTTTTAATCTTATCCATCCAGTTTTTTTGATCCAAGGGTGGAGAGTAGTTCTTGAGTTCTTTTTTTTAGGGGTCCCCGTCGAGAGACCGACGTTACAACCTTGCAAGTTTCAAATTTCAAAATTTCAAAGTTATTAGTATTTAGTTCATAAGCTATAAGTTTTGCTAATTTTATTAAATTTGGGCATTATCCTCTCACGTTGTAAATTTGTAAGATTTTTTTTAAAAATATTTCAGTTCTCGTACAACTAGTTTAACTAGATTATAACCCTTTAAAACTAGTGTGTTGTTTGTCTAAAAAATTAATAAGGTATTTTTTTCCCGTCGTTTTGGGTTAAAAACTTAAGACGACCTTGTTTATAAGTTTATATATTTCATGTGTAGATTATATAAATTTTGAAAGAATTTAATGATAAGGGAAAAAAATAAGCCCCTACATTATAAAAGTCTGGATCCGCCACTGGAAATAACAACGCAGATATTATAAATAGTAGTATTGGATCGAGAAACAGCAGCGCAGATATTATTAATAGTAGTATTGGATCGAGAAACAAGCGCAGATATTATAAATAGTAGTATTGGATCGAGAAACAAGCGCAGATATTATAAATAGTAGTATTGGATCGAGAAATAACAACGCAGATATTATAAATAGTAGTATTGGATCGAGAAACAGCAGCGCAGATATTATTACCTATATTTATAATTTGAACAGTCTATAAAGTTAAGAAATAATTAACGGGTTAAAAAACCTAATGTTGTTTTCTTAAATAATTTAAACTAATCCCTATAACTATCGACCATTTTAAAAGAAAAACACATATGTTAATTGTACCGTTTTCTTTTCAACAATATATGGTCAAGAAACAAAAAAATTGTCTAATCACAAATTAATATGTGTAACATCCCAAACGTTTTATGTTTGACTATTTGACTTTCCGTTAATTAACGTTAGGTCTGTTATGTTTATGTGCCCTATATGGAATTATGTGAATAAGTGCTTAGGTGCTTATTATGAAATGATTAATATGATGATTAACGAAAGTAAAGTTAAGTAATAAGGTGCTTGTTAGTATGTTAAGACTCCCGGTAGAAAGTTAAGCTAAGAAAGTTAAGTTTAGAAGTTGAGGGGTCCTAAATGTAAGATTAACAATGGCTGGCCAGGGATTAGGGGGAATTTAGGCAACACTAATTGTCACAAAACCTGATCTTTGTGTGCGTGAGAAATCCCAGCCGATCCCCCTCTTATTCCAAGACAAGTTTCCCTCAAGATTCAATCGTTTTGTGCCGTTTCGATCAAGTTTTGATTAGATCTTGAATCCCCTAAGTCATCTACAGGTAATATAGGTAATATTATCTCTGAAATTTGATTTTATGAGTCATAGTTGAGTATTCAATCCAGGCCATGGGGTTAGGGTTGGGTTATTTGAATAAACGTTTACCGATTTCATGTTAATTGGGTGATTGAATGATTGATTCATGTTGTAAAGGATTAAAGGTTTGATTGATGGATTTAAGTCAGTAAAAGTATTGCCCAAAGGATTAATTTTATGTCTCCAGGTCGAGTTAATGTTTGGTGTTCGTATGGGATTCGATTAAAGGGTTAAAAAGTTGGTTTTTGGTCGAACTGGCTTCTGTGCGGCGCACAAGGCTTTTGTGCGGCGCATAAAAGCAAGTTTTGAAAATTGGTTTTCTGGTGGGAGCCCGTTATGCGGCGCACAGAACTTCTGTGCGGCGCAGATGGTTTGCTCAGAAAATTGGTTAGTTTCTGTGACGAATTTGGTTGATTTGTGTGGTGCACAAACATTCCATGCGGCACACAAATTGTCAATTGGTGTTTTGTGCGGCGCACAGGATTTCTGTGCGGTGCACAGATAGGTCTAGTTTGGTACATAAGTTTCGTTAAGCTTATAAATCGATCTTATACTCATTATAGGTAGTCGGGAGCACTTATCAAGCACCGTAAGACACTTGTAACTGGTTGGTAAGCTGACCAAGGTAAGATAACATCCTTTGTCACCTGTTGGTACAACAAAACACGTTTTCACAAGTTAAACCTTCCAATTGAATACGAATGCACGTTTTATGTTTATGGGTGACTATGGGAGGTTGCAAAGGGATATTATACTTACCATTTATGATGTATAACATGCTTATGCAGGTTGCAAAGGTATGAGGTAAATATATACACATGAAATGATGAGATGATTACGTTATGTGACTATGAAATGATGAGATGATTATGTTATGTGACTATGAAATGATGAAATGTTATGCTATATGACTATGAAATGATGATGATTATGTTATGCTTGTGTAATTA
The DNA here is from genome assembly GCA_034093135.1 of Erigeron breviscapus. Classification (NCBI taxonomy): domain Eukaryota; kingdom Viridiplantae; phylum Streptophyta; class Magnoliopsida; order Asterales; family Asteraceae; genus Erigeron; species Erigeron breviscapus. The sequence goes on along the minus strand of CM067175.1, from coordinate 76,928,331 downwards.
AGTAGGCCTAACCTTACTTTGTTCTCACTCGATTCATCTCTAACATTCGTCACTAAATTGTAGAAAGATGGTTAATACCCGTGCTAACAGTCAAAGAGATGGAGCTAATGCTAGCGATGCTCCGGCTAATCAAAATGGGGCTGGAAATGGTGTTAACCAAAGGCCTCCTCGAAGGCCATTTCCGGGTGCACAACCCACAAGGTCAGAAATTGATAGGGCTAACCCAGTGATTGAACAAGTTCCTACCCGAGCTGAAATGCATGAAGAGTTGAGGGCTATTCGAGCTCTTTTGTTAAGGAATGAAGAAGAGTTGACTCAAATGAGAGCTGAAAAGGAAGCTAGCTTGCAACGGGATGAGCATGCTGATGGAAACTATTCCAACCGCTCAAACCGTACCAAGCCATCAATGGTAAGGTCACAAGTTGCTCCTGAAAATGTTGTGCCTTCAGGATAATCAAGTTTTGAGATAGGCGAGGATTAGATTGGTGAGACTTGGGTAGAACGAATAAAGAAGCTTAGCAAAGACATCAAACGCTTAGACTTCCTTTAGCCTTATGTTTGGCTATTTTGCTTATGTTTCAAATTTGTAATGATGGGCATTCATGTTGGTGCCAAAGCTTGGATTTACTTTTATTGTTTTGATGATGCTAGTGGTAACACCAATTTTAAAGGTACCATCTGTTACGGATGGGGCAGATTTTGAAAGTGATCCTTTCCGCTTATTTTAAACGTTGGCAAATGTTTTCAAATTCGTGTTATCTTACTTAGCTAATTTATTAGCTAACACTTGTTCTTTGAAAATGTTGTGCCTTCAGGATAATCAAGTTTTGAGATAGGCGAGGATTAGCTTGGTGAGACTTGGGTAGAACGAATAAAGAAGCTTAGCAAAGACATCAAACGCTTAGACTTCCTTTAGCCTTATGTTTGGCTATTTTGCTTATGTTTCAAATTTGTAATGATGGGCATTCATGTTGGTGCCAAAGCTTGGATTTACTTTTATTGTTTTGATGATGCTAGTGGTAACACCAATTTTAAAGGTACCATCTGTTACGGATGGGGCAGATTTTGAAAGTGATCCTTTCCGCTTATTTTAAACGCTATTTGGCAAAGTTTTTTTAAAATCCAAGTTTTTAAATGACGGGTGTTACAAGTTGGTATCAGAGAAATGGTTTAAGTGAACCAAAATTCGATCAAGACCTTAGGATTTTGGACTTAAACCGTACGAAATATGATTGGCTTAAGTAGTAATGCTTTAGCTTTATGATGAAAATGCTTTTAGGACGGGTTGGGATGAGTGTGAGTGTAGGTTTATGGCTTAAATATGATTATGTTATGCTTGTGTAATTAAGTAGGCCTAACCTTACTTTGTTCTCACTCGATTCATCTCTAACATTCGTCACTAAATTGTAGAAAGATGGTTAATACCCGTGCTAACAGTCAAAGAGATGGAGCTAATGCTAGCGATGCTCCGGCTAATCAAAATGGGGCTGGAAATGGTGTTAACCAAAGGCCTCCTCGAAGGCCATTTCCGGGTGCACAACCCACAAGGTCAGAAATTGATAGGGCTAACCCAGTGATTGAACAAGTTCCTACCCGAGCTGAAATGCATGAAGAGTTGAGGGCTATTCGAGCTCTTTTGTTAAGGAATGAAGAAGAGTTGACTCAAATGAGAGCTGAAAAGGAAGCTAGCTTGCAACGGGATGAGCATGCTGATGGAAACTATTCCAACCGCTCAAACCGTACCAAGCCATCAATGGTAAGGTCACAGGTTGCTCCTGAAAATGTTGTTGCTAATGTGAATGGTGTTGAAAATGTGGTGGAGCCTCGTGTTGTGGTTGACCCTCATGCTAATCACTTTAAGTATGAGAGTTTTCAGAAATGTGGAGCAAAAGCATTTGATGGTACTCAAGATGCTGTAGGTGCCATGGAATGGTTGGATGATATCGAGGTTGTGTTTGCTTCATGTTATTGCCCTGAGGATATGAAGGTATTGTGTGCTTCCCGTATGTTAAAGAAGAATGCTCGAAATTGGTGGAGGGCTGCTACTGTTTTCTTGACCCCCGAGGTGCTAGCTGCTATGCCTTGGGGTACATTTAAGGAGAAGTTTTTGGAAGAATATGTGGGTACTCGTGAGCTGAGGTTGATTGAGAAGGAATTCAGAGCTTTAACCGCTAAGCCCGGTGCCATAACTGAGTATGCTCGCTCATTTATGGAGAAGCTTAAGTTTGTTGGTCACTTGGTTTGTAGAGATGTGGATCAGGTTGAAGCTTACTGTGATGGTCTCCCTGCTAGCTATCGTGGCCTTTGTAGGCAACATACTACATTGTCTGTTGCGATTAAGGAGTCCAAGAGGCTGGATGATGACTTCAAGGGTGAAAAGGTTGCAGTAAAAGCTAATGATGACAAGCAATCAGGTTCAAAAAGGAAACATGATGGATCAAATGGATCGAATAGGAAGTTCAAGAAAGGTTCATCTTCAAGGGGTGGGGGCAGCAACAATGCAAAGCCGAAGAATTGGTGTGGTACTTGTAAGGCGCCTCATTCGGGTCCATGTTCAGATAAGACCCGTAGGTGTGACACTTGTGGTGGTACAGGTCATCCTGCTTCAGAATGCAAAGACAAGCCGAAGTGTTACCGGTGTCACCAAACCAGTCATTTCATCAAGGATTGCCCACAAGGAAAAGATGATGGAAAGAAGACGGTTGCCCAAAAGCCTAAAGCTCGAGCCTTTCAGCTGACAGTTGAAGTTGCCAAGGAGAACGATGAGGTAGTAAGCGGTATATTTCTTGTTAACTCAAAACCTGTTTTTGTTCTTTTTGATTCGGGTGCAAATAGGTCTTTTGTGTCCACTTTGTTTGCCCCTAAGCTTGATAGGGTCACTACTCCCCTTGATTGTTCTATAGAGGTTGAAATTGCTAACGGTACCATTAGTGACATCCAAGAAGGTTATGATGATTGTTCTATTGAGATTGAAGGTCACTCTTTTCAGGTTCAGTTATTGCCTACTACTCTAGCCGGTTTTGATATAGTGATAGGTATGGATTGGTTGTCTCAAAATGATGCTACCATTATATGTTCTCAAAAGATCGTGCATTTCGCTACTCCGGATGGTAAGGTCATTTCTGTTTATGGAGATAAGAAGAAAGGGAGCATAAAGATCATTAATTTGATGAAGGCTCTCAATTGCATTCGACATAACAAGAATCACTTTCTTGCTTATGTTATCGATACACGAAAGGAGAAGTCTCCTACCTCTAATGTTGATGTAGTTTCTGAATTTTCTGATGTCTTTCCGGATGATCTTCCCGGTATTCCTCCCGACCGAGAGGTCACTTTTCAGATTGATCTTGTACCTGGTGCTACTCCTGTTGCAAAAGCAGCATATCGTTTAGCTCCTACAGAAATGAAAGAGTTAATGTCTCAGCTTCAAGAGCTACTCGACAAAGGTTTCATACAACCAAGTTCCTCGCCTTGGGGAGCTCCGGTTCTCTTTGTCAAAAAGAAAGACGGTTCTATGCGCATGTGCATAGACTACCGTGAGCTGAATAAGCGAACGGTTAAGAATAAGTATCCTCTCCCGCGTATAGATGATCTTTTTGATCAGCTCCATGGTGCTTCTTACTTCTTTAAGATTGATTTGCGGTCTGGCTATCATCAATTAAAAGTCAAAAAGGAAGATGTGCCCAAGACAGATTTTCGTACACGTTATGGGCACTATGAGTTTCTTGTCATGCCATTTGGATTGACAAATGCTCCAGCCGCTTTTATGGATTTAATGAATCGGGTATGTCGCCCATTCTTGGATCATTTTGTGATTGTCTTCATTGACGATATTCTGATTTATTCAAAGTCTGAAGCCGAGCACCGTGAGCACTTAAGATCCGTTCTTGAGGTTCTTAGGGAGAAAAAGTTATATGCAAAGTTCTCCAAGTGTGAATTCTGGCTTCGAGAAGTTCAATTTCTCGGGCATGTTATCTCTTCTGAAGGTATTAAAGTTGATCCCGCCAAGATTGAAGCTGTATCTAAATGGGAACAGCCAAAGACACCCACGGAGATTAAGAGTTTTCTTGGTTTAGCGGGCTATTATAGGAGGTTCATCCAAGATTTCTCTCGTATAGCCAAGCCTATGACCGAATTGACGAAGAAAGGGGTGAAGTTTGTGTGGACCGAAGCGCAGGAAAAGGCCTTTCAAACATTAAAGACAAAGTTATGTGAAGCTCCTGTTCTAGCCTTACCCGAAGGTACAGATGATCTTGTTGTGTATAGTGACGCTTCTATTTCAGGTTTGGGTTGTGTCCTTATGCAAAGGGACAAAGTTATTGCTTATGCTTCACGTCAGTTGAAGCCTCATGAAAAGAATTACCCGACCCATGATCTTGAATTGGCTGCAGTAGTGTTTGCTTTGAAGTTGTGGAGGCATTATTTATATGGCACCAAGTGCACCTTGTACACGGATCATAAGAGTTTGCAATATGTGTTCTCACAGAAGGAAATGAATGTAAGGCAAAGGAGATGGATGGAACTTCTGAAAGATTATGATTGTGAGATTAAGTACCACCCCGGTAAAGCCAATGTGGTGGGGGATGCATTAAGTAGGAAAGTGCAGAATTTTTCTTGTAGATTGATGAGCATGGTTGTTCAAGCAAAGTCGGGGTTACTTGACCGTATCAAGGAAGCTCAAGTTAAGGCTTTAATGAAAGATAATATCGGCAAGGAAAGCATTGGAAAGAAGAAAAGACTTGTGATGGAGACGAACAGCCGTGGATTTAAGACATATAAAGGTCGAATTTAGGTACCATTGCTTGCTAATCGAGAGTTGATCCTTGAAGAAGCTCATAGTTCAAGATATTCAGTTCATCCCGGTATTACCAAGATGTATGCAGATTTGAAGCCCATCTATTGGTGGCCAAACATTAAGGGAGAAGTTGCTCATTTTGTTGAAAGATGTTTGACTTGTGCACGTGTGAAAGCTGATCACAAAAACCCATACGGTTTGTTACAGCAATTGGAGAACCCGGAATGGAAATGGGATCATATCACTATGGATTTTGTGACCAAGCTACCAAGAACACCGAAGGGTAATGACATGGTATGGGTTATTGTGGATAGATTGACAAAGAGTGCTCATTTCTTGGCGACAAGACAGGATGTACCACTAACTAAGATGGCAAAGATGTATGTAGATGAGATCGTTGCAAAGCATGGTGTTCCTTTATCCATTGTTTCAGATCGAGACACAAGGTATGTGTCTAGCTTTTGGAAGAGTCTTCAACGAGAGTTAGGTACTAGAGTTAATTTGAGCACCTCCTATCATCTTCAAACTGATGGGCAAAGTGAGAGGACTATACAAACATTGGAAGACATGTTAAGAGCTTGTGTTTTGGAATATGGTGGAGCATGGGATGAACACTTGAAATTGATCGAATTCACTTATAATAACAGCCACCATGCAAGTATTGGAGTGCCACCATTTGAAATGCTTTATGGTAGGAGATGTAGGACTCCGAGTTATTGGATGGAACCCGGTGAAAAGCAGTTTACGGGTCCTGAAATCATTGAAATCTCAGCTGAGAAAGTTAATGTGGCAAAAGAAGCACTTCGTGTGGCTAGAGAACGATAAAAGACTTATGCTGACAAGAAAAGAAAGCCGATTGAGTTTCAAGTTGGTGATTTGGTAATGCTGAAAGTTTCTCCATGGAAAGGAGTGATTCGTTTTGGAAAGAAAGGAAAGCTAAGTCCACGTTTCATTGGACCTTTCAAGATTCTGAAACGTATCAAGGATGTAGCATATCAATTGGAATTACCCCCAGAATTAGATGGAATTCACCACACATTTCATGTTTCGTATTTGAGGAAGTGTTTGGCCGATGAGTCTAGTGTTATTCCAATTGAGGATGTGAGCATTGATCCGCAGAAAAGAATAGTGGACGAACCAGTAGCGATACTCGGAAGAAAGAAAAAGAAACTCCGTCGGAAGGTGATTGATCTCGTGTTGATTAAGTGGAATCATAATCATGGTGAAAGTTTAACTTGGGAGACCGAGTCCGTGATGAAAGAGAAGTATCCAGATCTGTTCACTTCTGAGGAGATTCCGAGGACGGAATCCTCTTAAGGGGGAGGTAATTGTAACATCCCAAACGTTTTATGTTTGACTGTTTGACTTTCCGTTAGTTAACGTTAGGTCCGTTATGTTTATGTGCCCTATATGGGATTATGTGAATAAGTGCTTAGGTGCTTATTATGAAATGATTAATATGATGATTAACGAAAGTAAAGTTAAGTAATAAGGTGCTTGTTAGTATGTTAAGACTCCCGGTAGAAAGTTAAGCTAAGAAAGTTAAGTTTAGAAGTTGAGGGGTCCTAAATGTAAGATTAACAATGGCTGGCCAGGGATTAGGAGGCAATTAGGAAACCCTAATTGTCACAAAACCTGATCTTTGTGTGCGTGAGAAATCCCAGCCGATCCCCCTCTTATTCCAAGACAAGTTTCCCTCAAGATTCAATCGTTTTGTGCCGTTTCGATCAAGTTTTGATTAGATCTTGAATCCCCTAAGTCATCTACAGGTAATATAGGTAATATTATCTCTGAAATCTGATCTTATGAGTCATAGTTGAGTATTCAATCCAGGCCATGGGGTTTGGGTTGGGTTATGTGAGTCCCTTTAATTACGAGATGTTTAACCAATGAAGGTGTAAAATACAACAAGTCTAATAAGCACTAGATTTGGACTAGTATTACTTGTAAATAAAGATGCAAGATATATAAACAAAGTAATACAAGACTTAAAGCAATAAACAAATAAAGTGGACCATTATGTATGTTTCATGGGTATTTCATTTATTGATGTTTAAATAAAATACAAGGTTGTTGCGGAATCAAGATAACACAATTAAGTGTGTATCCTAACAACCTATGAGTTACAATATGATCTATATTTGTCAAATAGCTCTTTAGGATCGAGATACTTAAAGTTGTGAAGTATCCCTGTTTAAGATCGAGAGTATTTGGACAAATTCACTTAAATGCAAAAGGAATGCTTAAAAGTATTTTTGTCAAGGAAATGACTTTGTATTTATAGGCAACAAATTCACCAGTGAATTTGTGCCGTACAAATATGGTTGGCATACATTTAATGATCCGACAAGAACATTAAATGTATTGGATAAGGAATAAGGATAAAGTCACATCAAGTGCAAGTGTATCCTATTATCCAACCACTTTAACACACGTATACTTTGTTAAAGAACAAGTGGATTGTTCTTTGGAAAGTGTGTTAAAGGCAAAAGTCAATCCTCGATATTAGTGTTCAGACTTGCAGGATCTAGAACACTAACAATCCTCCAGTGTGCAGATCTGGTAAGACTTTCCAGTGGACTCCGCCATTTGTTAAGTCTTCTTCCTTCAGACTTCAGTCTTTGACTTCAGTCAGAATGTCTTCAGTAGAGTAGATCTGGACTGGGGTGAAGTCTTCAGTGAGCTAATCTGGAGAATGCTCCAGATTACCTATACAAGTAAATGCTCACTAGTCTTCTATTATTTCTGGACAAATCTTCAGTGAGGGACTCCAGATTCCAAGTATGGAGTAGGTCCAGTAGAACACGTTTCTGGTCAGGTCTTCAGTGAGACTCCAGTAGTCGTGTCTGGAGCGAGACCAGCAAAACAAGTTTCTTAACAAACCTAAATAAGGTTCCAGTAGTCCAGTCTGGAGCCAGTCCAGTAAGTCTGGACTAAATCTGGACCTAACAAATTCCCCCTATTTGTTTAGAAATAATGCAAGTGTTTTCAGACTTATAGATATACAAATTTGTATGTCTGGAAAACACTTGGTCGATTTAAGTCTAAAAAATCTAAGTTACTGGAAAACACTTTATAGATCATGAGTGTTTTCAGTTTCATCTTTTAAGTTCTAACTTAGACTAAATCTGATCATTTACTTATGAAAATAAAAAATTGCAACTATTATTACTTTCATCAAAAAGGAAAATAATTACAACTTTCATAAGTCACTAAATACAATAAGTACAATGATAAGAGTTTAGGCCCTTCTTCTCGATGAATGCCCTGGTGCATCTTCAGTGGCCTTCCTCTTTGGAGATGGAGATGATGGAACAGACACTGGTGGTCTCAGACCCAATACAGCTTCCATTTGTTGAATTCTCTTCCAGACCTTCTCAATCCTCTTCATAAAGGCCTTCACATCTGGAGAGAGATCAGTCTTACCTTTAAAAGTCAACCCAATCTCCTTTAGTTCAGTCCATCCAAAAGCTTGGACTGCTGTATCTTTCCTTTCATCTGTAAAGTTACCCTCCCTGGTCAACTTTACATTGAATCTGGTCATTCCTTGATGATTTTCAGCCAATTTGATTTCAGCATCAACAATCCTTCTGGCATTGGCCCTGAAATTCATCATTTGTTCATAAGTTGCCTTTTGCTTTGCTATCTGGACCATGTATTCAGTATCCTTGGATACACCACTCTGTTGTCCTTCAGTGGACTGGTGTTGTTGATTTATTTTCAGAGTGGTATCCAGGGGAATGAACGTGCTCACATCAGCATCCTTTATTGCCTTAAGTTGTTTGGCAGTAAGCTTCGGCAGACCAGTCAATCTCTTCCTGTACTCTACTTCCAGAGCAGCAGCAGCATTTTTTCTTATCTTTCTCTGGAGGCTTACCAGTTCCTCCTTTCTCTGCCTTATCAACTCTGGAATAGAAACACCATAAATTAACGAGTCATATACCTGCTCTTCTTCAGCGTAGAACGAGCGTACATGAACATCGTTCAATGCATCTAGACACTGATGAACTCTGGGATCCTCTTTCATCCTCTTGAACACTTCAATATTGATGCCTAACCTTCCAGCATTGTATGAGTCCAGAGTCCCATGAGTAGCCATATCCCTATGATGGGCCAGCAGTTCTTCTCTTTGATTTTTCTTGAAGATCTCGATCATGATGCATTGTTGTTCTAACTTTCTGGCAGTTTCATCATCAGCACCTTCAATTTGTTCTTCTTCTTCACCAGACACCACTTTTTCTTTTCCTTTCACAGCCTTCAGTGTAGTTTGGATATCTGGGAAGGATTCAAATTGGGGCTCACTGGCATCAGTACCAGTCACTTGTCTTCTCTGAACAACGCTTTCAGTAGCGACTACCCTTACAACCTCTTCTTTTCTCTTCCTTAAACTTTCTTGGACACCAGATGATGGAATTGACAATTTTTCCCCCTTGGATTGATCTCTAGTCCTGGACTTTAGATCATTCCACAATTCTTCCATCATGTGCCTGTCCAGTGAACCAAAGGTTCTTCCTTGTTCTGGCAAGGAAGCAGTCATACCAGTCTTGATTGCCAGCACTTCTTTCTGAACATTATCAACAGATGAAATCAAGTGTTGTTGCAACTTCTCATCCAGGAGCTTTTCCACTTGAGGTAACACCCCATCATAAATACTACGAAGAATGGTTCCAGAAACTTCTTCACATAATTCCTTTAGCATATCGTTTCTGAACCTTCTTGTACATTCTTCACTGATAGTGCGAACAACTGCACTCTGGTCCAGTGTGGGCCTACTCTCCAGAGAGCTTACCCTTGTAACCAGCTGCTCAACCTTTTTCTTTTCCTTTCACAGCCTTCAGTGTAGTTTGGATATCTGGGAAGGATTCAAATTGGGGCTCACTGGCATCAGTACCAGTCACTTGTCTTCTCTGAACAACGCTTTCAGTAGCGACTACCCTTACAACCTCTTCTTTTCTCTTCCTTAAACTTTCTTGGACACCAGATGATGGAATTGACAATTTTTCCCCCTTGGATTGATCTCTAGTCCTGGACTTTAGATCATTCCACAATTCTTCCATCATGTGCCTGTCCAGTGAACCAAAGGTTCTTCCTTGTTCTGGCAAGGAAGCAGTCATACCAGTCTTGATTGCCAGCACTTCTTTCTGAACATTATCAACAGATGAAATCAAGTGTTGTTGCAACTTCTCATCCAGGAGCTTTTCCACTTGAGGTAACACCCCATCATAAATACTACGAAGAATGGTTCCAGAAACTTCTTCACATAATTCCTTTAGCATATCGTTTCTGAACCTTCTTGTACATTCTTCACTGATAGTGCGAACAACTGCACTCTGGTCCAGTGTGGGCCTACTCTCCAGAGAGCTTACCCTTGTAACCAGCTGCTCAACCTTTTCTTTAAGACCTGCCAGTGGACGAACAACCTTACTTTCCACTGCAGTTTCCACAGAGCTTACCAGTTTTGTTTCCAAACTCTGGACTGCCACTTTAATGTTTTCAGAATTGCGATTGGTGGCCAGTACCAGCTCATCTAACTTATCAAAAACCAACTTCTCATTCCCAGCAAAAAGGTTCATTTCTGACGCTAAATTGTTTGACAGTATTGATTTGAAGTCAGAAATAACCTGGGAAGATGACTGGAGTGATCTCTCCAGGTCCGCCACCTTACTAAGAAGGCCTTGGACCTCGGTTGAAGAGGAAGTGGAGAGACCAGAGGGTTGTTCCAGATGAGAAGTCAATCTGGTCATCATAGGTACTTGTGCCCAGTCCTCTTCAGTTTCAACATTTGAGACTGGCACACTTTGTTCGGTTGGGTTTACTGGGCTTCAACTGTTGGTGATTGAGTTTGTGTTGGTTGAATGAATGGTGTGAAGTATGGAGTTGATTGAGGAATTGATGGTGGTGGTGGTGGCATTTCTGGTGTAGGAGTTGGTATTTCTGGTGGAGGTGTTGGCATTTCGGTTTCTGGAGGAGGTGGTGGCATTTCTGGTGTAGGAGTTGGTATTTCTGGTGGAGGTGTTGGCATTTCGGTTTCTGGAGGAGGTGGTGGCATTTCTGGTGAAATTTCAATTTGTACATTTTCTTCACCCAAAAAGTCCATATTTACATCAAAATTCTGACCTCCAGACATAGGAGAGTCAGCCTCATCCCAAAACGATGCACCAGCAATATCAACTTGTTCACCAACATCAACATTGAGATCAATCTGGGCTTCTTGTTCGCCCGATGCTTGTTCTTTAGTCTGAACAACCTGCTCACCAGCTTGAGCCACATCTTGTACAACAGCCTGGACTTCAGTGTCCACTCTCTGTTCAGATTGTACAGTAGAATCAATATTCTCCTCTTCAAAAATAGGAGACCCATCTATATTCATTATATCACCAGGATGGGTTGATGGATTTACCTGGACTCCTCTCCTCATCAGACGCCTATGTGATCTTGGTCGTCTGGAAAGCTCAACAGTTTCTGGTCCACCAACTGGAGCCACTTGTTAATAGGTTGAACCAATTCAACAATTTCAACATCTTCGCTACCAGCAGGTACTTCAACAACTTGCACCCTGCCTGGTGCCACATTCTCTTCTATTCTTTGAAGTGACAACATTACTTGAGGAATATCTACCTCACCATCTCTGGACCTTAAGTTGGTCAGATCTCTCATGTACTCACTCATAGAAAAATGAGTGGTTTCAAAGTCGTACTGGGCTCCAAGAACGTTCTTAAATATTATTGAGAGAAAACGAATATATGGTACAAAGGGTTTTCTACCTTTTGTCTTTAGACGCTCTACCAGATCGTCAAACAATATCTGAGCAAAATCAACCCTTAGCCCAAACCACAAACAGTAGGCAATCTGGAGGTGGGTTTGATTGATCTGGTCTAACCCTCCAGAACTACCTCCAAGGCACTCGACAATGTGTGTGAAGAAATATCTCCACGAATTCGTCAGTCTGCTCATATAAATTGTTCCTTTTCTTAGTAACTGACCATGCTCATCCACTATCTCTGTATGCCCCATCAATCTGCATACCTCTCTAAAGTTGATACCAGTAGGGAGTGGTATTGCCAACTCATTCTCATCCAGATAGCCTAATTGAAGAGCTGCTCTGAGAGAATCTACTGTAAAAGCCAAGGGTCTGGTCCCTTGCTCAAGAGAATATTCAATAGATGAATTCGCTTCATTATATTCGGCTGTGTACCAGAATTCACACAAATAATCGTGATACATCTTTTCTGGATTTATTGTTAAAGCACCATATAGTGGACATGAGAGAAAAAAGGTATTTAATCTCCCAATGATTGATTGTGGATCATGGACACTGGATAGCAAGAGTTTTGCCATCCAGTTATTCATATTCATCCTTATAGCCTTTGCTTCAAGGGTGATATGAGGTGCTCTAACGACATCTGCAGCCGGAACATATTCAGCAGATAGAAGATTTCTTGGTGAGTTTGATTGTCTAGGAGCCATTTGATTATAGATGAAAGATGAAATTGAATGAATATTTAAGGTTTTATGAAGAATTTAATGAATGAAGTTAATATGAGAGTATTATGATTGGAAAATGAATGAAGAAAGAATTAATGAAGGAATTTTAAGATTTGGGAGTAAATGTTCGAAGTAAATGAAATTGAAAGTGAAAGTGGGTATATATAGGATTGAGAATGTGGAACTCAAACGATTAATTTGAAATTATCAAATACAATTTTTTGATCGTGTTCTGAGATCCGCATTAATTACATCACATCACACATAAATGCATGACGGTTTACAGCCCACAAAACAGTAACAACTTGTACTTTTTGTTTTCCCAAAGTAAAAAGACCATCATTGCGTTTGAAAAATTTACATGCCACGTAGGATTTATAAGATAAATATCTTTGAAAAAGTTTGCTTACGTGGCACATACAAAGATCAAGAATTTTAGAAAATATTATGACATAATTCAGTGCATCTGGAGGTTGACAGGACCGTCCAGTATCACTGGTGGATTAGTCCAGTGAACATGTACTGATGGTACACTGGAGGGACACTCCAGTAAAGTACCAGTGAAAACCAATTTTTGAAAGACTGGTAACCTCAAACTTGCACGTCAACTAATACAGACAAATGAGAGGGACATATTTACAAAGCACCAGTAATATTTTCTGAAGAATTTGTCCAGTGAGAAAATTAATTCCCCCTGAACTTAAACATTTTTAAGAGAAAATATTTTTCAAGTCTTCCCTGGAATGTTGATCCAGAAATAAATTTTTGAATCTTTAAATCAAAGATCCTTAGTAGTACACAATGGCGTTCAATACCAAGGTTCCAGATTTAAGGGTTTAACATTCCCAACTCACCAACAAGATATTCAAAAGTTTTTACATCCAGTGGTTTGGTAAAAATGTCAGCGAGTTGTTTGTCAGTGGGAATAAAATGGAGTTCAATGTTGTTTTTCATAATATGATCGCGAATGAAATGGTACCTTAGATCGATGTGTTTGGTTCTGGAGTGCATGACTGGATTGTTGGAGATAGCGATGGCACTGGTATTATCACAAAAGATTGGAGTTTTTGAATATTTAATACCATAATCAAGCAACTGGTTCTTCATCCAGAGTATCTGAGCACAACAACTGGCTGCAGACACGTATTCAGCTTCAGCAGTGGATAATGAAACTGAAGTTTGCTTCTTACTGGTCCAGCTGACCAGTTTGCCACCTAGGAAATGACATCCACCAGTTGTGGATTTCCTATCTATCTTACAACCTGCATGATCTGAATCTGAATAACCCATTAGATCCATGCCTGAGCCTTTGGGGTACCAAAGACCTAGACTGGGGACACCTTTAAGGTACTTCAGTATGCGCTTTACAGCAAGCATATGAGATTCCTTTGGATTAGACTGATATCTGGCACATAAACATGTTGAAAACATAATATCTGGTCTACTGGCCGTTAAATACATCAGTGAACCAACCATGCCTCTATAGACAGTGGTGTTCACTGGTTTGCCATCTGGATCCGAGTCCAGTGTCAGTGGTGCAAAAATTGGAGTTGGTTTAGATGGTGAAGAATTCATATCGAATTTCTTTAAAAGATCTCTAACATATTTTTCCTGATTAATAAAAATTCCATCTTTGTTTTGTTTAATCTGGAGTCCAAGAAAATATTTTTCAAGTCTTCCCTGGAATGTTGATCCAGAAATAAATTTTTGAATCTTTAAATCAAAGATCCTTAGTAGTACACAATGGCGTTCAATACCAAGGTTCCAGATTTAAGGGTTTAACATTCCCAACTCACCAACAAGATATTCAAAAGTTTTTACATCCAGTGGTTTGGTAAAAATGTCAGCGAGTTGTTTGTCAGTGGGAATAAAATGGAGTTCAATGTTGTTTTTCATAATATGATCGCGAATGAAATGGTACCTTAGATCGATGTGTTTGGTTCTGGAGTGCATGACTGGATTGTTGGAGATAGCGATGGCACTGGTATTATCACAAAAGATTGGAGTTTTTGAATATTTAATACCATAATCAAGCAACTGGTTCTTCATCCAGAGTATCTGAGCACAACAACTGGCTGCAGACACGTATTCAGCTTCAGCAGTGGATAATGAAACTGAAGTTTGCTTCTTACTGGTCCAGCTGACCAGTTTGCCACCTAGGAAATGACATCCACCAGTTGTGGATTTCCTATCTATCTTACAACCTGCATGATCTGAATCTGAATAACCCATTAGATCCATGCCTGAGCCTTTGGGGTACCAAAGACCTAGACTGGGGACACCTTTAAGGTACTTCAGTATGCGCTTTACAGCAAGCATATGAGATTCCTTTGGATTAGACTGATATCTGGCACATAAACATGTTGAAAACATAATATCTGGTCTACTGGCCGTTAAATACATCAGTGAACCAACCATGCCTCTATAGACAGTGGTGTTCACTGGTTTGCCATCTGGATCCGAGTCCAGTGTCAGTGGTGCAAAAATTGGAGTTGGTTTAGATGGTGAAGAATTCATATCGAATTTCTTTAAAAGATCTCTAACATATTTTTCCTGATTAATAAAAATTCCATCTTTGTTTTGTTTAATCTGGAGTCCAAGAAAATATGTTAATTCACCCATCAAACTCATTTCATATTCAGTGGACATGATTTTAGAAAATTTCTTGCACATGTTTTCATCAGTAGACCCAAAAATTATATCATCAACATAAATTTGTACCATTAACAGATTACCTTTCTCATGAAGAATGAACAAGGTATTGTCAATTGCACCTCGTTTAAAACCATTTTTCAACAAATGTTTAGTCAGAGTATCATACCAGGCACGTGGGGCTTGTCTGAGGCCATATAGCGCTTTGTCCAGACGATATACCCAATGTGGATGCTTGTCATCAACGAAACCTGGAGGTTGTCTGACGTAAACTTCTTCTTCAAGCTTCCTATTCAAGAAAGCACTCTTTACGTCCATCTGGTAGACCTTGAACTGATGATTAGCAGCGAATGCTAAGAAAATTCTGATCGCTTCAAGTCTAGCCACTGAAGCAAAAGATTCATCAAAGTCGACATCTGACTGGCAGTAGCCTTGTGCTACCAGTCTGGCCTTGTTTCTTATTACGTGGCCATCTTCATCTACTTTGTTTCTGAAGACCCATCTTGTTCCAATTGGTTCTTTCTTTCCAACTGGGAAAGGAACCAGATACCATACTTTGTTCCTTTCAAACTGGTGAAGCTCTTCTTGCATAGCAGTCACCCAGTTTGGATCTTCCAGAGCCTCGTCAATCTTCTTAGGTTCTATCAAAGATAGAAAACTGACGTATAAGCATTGATTACTGGAGGCTCTTCTGGTCTGTACACCACGACTGGAGTCACCTAAGATCTAATCAATAGGGTGAGCTTTTGTCCATCTGGAGTACTGACCAGGATTGTTACTGACAACAATATCAGTGCAAGAATTCAGTTGAGTTTCCTCTGAAGTTGCTTCAGGAGGAGGTTCTTCATAGACTACTTCAAGATCTTCATCTGATTCATTTAAATCACGATTTGCATCATGAAATTCTTCATATGAAGGCATTTCTTGTAGTACTGGTTCAGTTTGGTCACCAGAAGACATTTTTGGTAAATTCTCAACTGATACTGATACTGGAGGAGTAGTACGCACATCTGAACCAATATTAATTTCAGAGGGTAGTTTGAAAATAATAGAGGGATAGAATGGAGTACTACTGGAGAGTTTCTTTTTCTGAACAGGTTCCAGATCAGGATGACTGGAAGCTGAGTCTGGTGAATCTTCATTTTTGTCGTTTATTGGATCAGATTCACAAAAGACAATTGGTGTTACTGGGGGAGTGTCAAGGGCTGGCTTCTTGTTGATTGAGGCATTTGATTCATCAAATGTTACATGAATTGACTCATGGACCTTCTCCAGTTTCTTGTTGTAGACTCTGAAGGCCTTGCGAATGGCTGAATAGCCTAAGAAATACCCTTCATCAGCTTTGGCATCAAATTTGCCTAGCTGACTGGAGTCGTTCAGGATGTAAACTGGACATCCAAAAACGTGAAAATAACCAATATTTGGTTTTCTATTTCTTAAGACTTCATAGGCTGTCTTTTTGTGTCTTTTAATGTACACTGATCGATTCTGGGTGTGGCAAGCAGTTGCAATTGCTTCCGCCCAGAAACTGGTAGACAGACCAGATTCAGCAAGCATACTCCTGGCAGCTTCTATCAGCGTTCGATTCTTCCTTTCTACCACTCCATTTTGTTCTGGAGAGCGGGCTGATGAGAAATTCTGGGAGATGCCAGTGTCAGTACAGAATGACTCCAGAGTTGCATTCTGGAATTCTGTTCCATTGTCACTTCTTAACTGACACACTTTTCGACTGTACTTGAGCTCAATTTGCTTGATAAGACTGATGATTTCAGCAGCAGCTTCACTTTTAGACCTTAGAAAGATCACCCAACCATATCTGGAGAATTCATCTACGATCACCAGGGTGTATCTTTTACCAGCACGAGTCTGAACGTTCACTGGACCAAATAGGTCCATATGAAGCATATGAAGAGGTTCAGAAATGCTGAAATTCTGTCTGGTCTTGAAACTGGTACGCTTTTGCTTACCCATCTCACATCCTGGACATGGTCTTTCCTTTTTGAAGGAGACTGAAGGTATCCCATCTGCAAGTTGTTTTCTGGACAACTTGTTAATGTTTTTGAAGTTTAAATGGGATAACCTTTTATGCCATAACCAGTTTGTGTCTTCATCAGCTTGGCATCAAATTTGCCTAGCTGACTGGAGTCGTTCAGGATGTAAACTGGACATCCAAAAACGTGAAAATAACCAATATTTGGTTTTCTATTTCTTAAGACTTCATAGGCTGTCTTTTTGTGTCTTTTAATGTACACTGATCGATTCTGGGTGTGGCAAGCAGTTGCAATTGCTTCCGCCCAGAAACTGGTAGACAGACCAGATTCAGCAAGCATACTCCTGGCAGCTTCTATCAGCGTTCGATTCTTCCTTTCTACCACTCCATTTTGTTCTGGAGAGCGGGCTGATGAGAAATTCTGGGAGATGCCAGTGTCAGTACAGAATGACTCCAGAGTTGCATTCTGGAATTCTGTTCCATTGTCACTTCTTAACTGACACACTTTTCGACTGTACTTGAGCTCAATTTGCTTGATAAGACTGATGATTTCAGCAGCAGCTTCACTTTTAGACCTTAGAAAGATCACCCAACCATATCTGGAGAATTCATCTACGATCACCAGGGTGTATCTTTTACCAGCACGAGTCTGAACGTTCACTGGACCAAATAGGTCCATATGAAGCATATGAAGAGGTTCAGAAATGCTGAAATTTTGTCTGGTCTTGAAACTGGTACGCTTTTGCTTACCCATCTCACATCCTGGACATGGTCTTTCCTTTTTGAAGGAGACTGAAGGTATCCCATCTGCAAGTTGTTTTCTGGACAACTTGTTAATGTTTTTGAAGTTTAAATGGGATAACCTTTTATGCCATAACCAGTTTGTGTCTTCATCAGCTTGAGTATAGAAACACTGCTCTGAAGGAGAGCTTTCCATATCCATCACGTACACATTCCCTTTTCTGGGAGCAATCAACACTACCTTCCAGTCCTTGTTGAATACGATGCCCTGAGCAACATTGAATAAGACTTGATAGCCATCGTCACACAGTTGACTTACACTGATCAAGTTATATTTCAAACCATTCACAAATGCAACTCGTCTGAACTTGACTTGTCCATTGTTCAGAACACCATATCCCTCAGTCTTCCCACAACCATCATTTCCAAACGTGATGGAGGGTCCATCAGAAATGGTGAACTCCTCCAGTAGGGTCTTACATCCGGTCATCGTCCTGCCAGCTGCACTGTCAAGATACCAGATAAGCTTCTTTCGATCGCCCTACACATACACCAGATATTGATCAGTTAGATTTGGGAACCCATCGACTGATGGGTTCACTGGACCCTCCCTTATAGGTCCCTGGGGCAATCTGGTCTAGTTCACTTTGTTCAATAGTGGTCTTAGAAGAGAAGACCACTGGGGTTGATGGTTTTAAAACCTTTTTCATTTTCTCAACTGGAGAAATAAGTTTGTCTTTCTTAGCAAAAGGTTTTGTATTTTGTCTAGGGCCAGATGAAGTACCCTCAAGAAAGTTTAATCTTGCATTAACACTTTGTGATTGACGAGTCAGAATTTGAATCTGGCTCTCTAACCTGGACAAAATATTTTCTTCAGATGTTACCTTTGCCTTTCCAGTCAAAGGCTTTGGTAGGGGATTGGTCTGAGGCAAAGGTCTATTCTGCTTCACCTTTTTGACTAGAGCAGCCATCTGGAGCTCTCCAGTCTTAACCTCTGGGGATTGAACTGGGTCTAAATTGGTCTTGGGAGTTGCAGGCTCATCATAAACAGTGATAGGCCTGAACACCTCTGGTAACCGATCGATTACTGGTATTAATGATGCTACATTAGTATTTC
Organism: Erigeron breviscapus; assembly: GCA_034093135.1. Lineage (NCBI taxonomy): Eukaryota > Viridiplantae > Streptophyta > Magnoliopsida > Asterales > Asteraceae > Erigeron > Erigeron breviscapus. The sequence goes on along the minus strand of CM067175.1, from coordinate 76,909,551 downwards.
CATCTAAATATGCACGTTTTTGAGCAGGAAATTGTTTAACTGAAGCATCATATGGCTTTTTGGTTTCTAGCCATGACTTTATTACCAGTTTTTGTTTCTCTAAAATGATCTCAAGATCTTGCTTTTCTTGAATCAATTGTTCAGTTACCAGAACCTGGGCTTGAAATGCCAGTTCAATGTCTTGAAGCTCTTTTAATTTTGATTTTAAAGCATTTATTTCAGAAGAATCTGTTTCTAGACCATTTACACAATCAGATCTAACAGTTTCTACAAAAATCAAATCAGAATTTAAAGCTTCAGCAATGTCCAATTTTAGTTCTTGGTCAGTTGCATTATCATAATCACTAACCTTTTTAATAACTATGTCCACCCATCGTCCAGATGTGACATCTTCCTTCACCAGGTGCTCATCAACTTCCAGAGCCATGTAACAGCAATCTCTTTCCTCTTCTTCATCAGCAGATGATTCATCAGAAGGAACCCACTTCTCTTCAGTTGTTGCAATCATGCACTTATTATTGGTTTCCATTTGTTGTGCCATGAGAGCAATTTGGGCCTTAAGCTTTTTATATTTCATTTTATAGCTATCATCAGGCTTATTATTAGAAGAGAATGGACCAGGCTTGGATGCAAACTTGTTGGACCTGCACTCTTTCATGAAATGACCCTTTTTGCCACACTTAAAGCATGTCAAATTGGTCTTGTCAGTGGAAGAACTGGATGCAAATTGTCCAGATGGCTTATTTGCTCTTGCTTTGAAACGGTTAAACGTTTTAGCAATCATTGCAATAAGGTCATCATCTTCAGTTTCATCACAACAGTCTGGAGAGACTTGACTGGACTCTCCAGAATCCATAAGTTCAGACACCATCTTCTTCATAGAAAATACATTCTCAGAAGATATCAGTGCTGTACTTTGTGGTTCATTTTGATCATGAATATTTACATTAGGATCGGGACCAAGACTAAAACCTTGTGTATTTTCTTGGTTAGCCATCAAGAACAGATCTAGGCAATGATTAGCCTTCTGCTCTGATACCAAATGTGAGTCCCTTTAATTACGAGATGTTTAACCAATGAAGGTGTAAAATACAACAAGTCTAATAATCACTAGATTTGGACTAGTATTACTTGTAAATAAAGATGCAAGATATATAAACAAGTAATACAAGACTTAAAGCAATGTCCAATTTTAGTTCTTGGTCAGTTGCATTATCATAATCACTAACCTTTTTAATAACTATGTCCACCCATCGTCCAGATGTGACATCTTCCTTCACCAGGTGCTCATCAACTTCCAGAGCCATGTAACAGCAATCTCTTTCCTCTTCTTCATCAGCAGATGATTCATCAGAAGGAACCCACTTCTCTTCAGTTGTTGCAATCATGCACTTATTATTGGTTTCCATTTGTTGTGCCATGAGAGCAATTTGGGCCTTAAGCTTTTTATATTTCATTTTATAGCTATCATCAGGCTTATTATTAGAAGAGAATGGACCAGGCTTGGATGCAAATTGTCCAGATGGCTTATTTGCTCTTGCTTTGAAACGGTTAAACGTTTTAGCAATCATTGCAATAAGGTCATCATCTTCAGTTTCATCACAACAGTCTGGAGAGACTTGACTGGACTCTCCAGAATCCATAAGTTCAGACACCATCTTCTTCATAGAAAATACATTCTCAGAAGATATCAGTGCTGTATTTTGTGGTTCATTTTGATCATGAATATTTACATTAGGATCGGGACCAAGACTAAAACCTTGTGTATTTTCTTGGTTAGCCATCAAGAACAGATCTAGGCAATGATTAGCCTTCTGCTCTGATACCAAATGTGAGTCCCTTTAATTACGAGATGTTTAACCAATGAAGGTGTAAAATACAACAAGTCTAATAAGCACTAGATTTGGACTAGTATTACTTGTAAATAAAGATGCAAGATATATAAACAAAGTAATACAAGACTTAAAGCAATAAACAAATAAAGTGGACCATTATGTATGTTTCATGGGTATTTCATTTATTGATGTTTAAATAAAATACAAGGTTGTTGCGGAATCAAGATAACACAATTAAGTGTGTATCCTAACAACCTATGAGTTACAATATGATCTATATTTGTCAAATAGCTCTTTAGGATCGAGATACTTAAAGTTGTGAAGTATCCCTGTTTAAGATCGAGAGTATTTGGACAAATTCACTTAAATGCAAAAGGAATGCTTAAAAGTATTTTTGTCAAGGTGTTTTGTGCGGCGCACAGGATTTCTGTGCGGTGCACAGATAGGTCCAGTTTGGTACATAAGTTTCGTTAAGCTTATAAATCGATCTTATACTCATTATAGGTAGTCGGGAGCACTTAGCAAGCACCGTAAGACACTTGTAACTGGTTGGTAAGCTGTACCAAGGTAAGATAACATCCTTTGTCACTTGTTGGTACAACAAAACACGTTTTCACAAGTTAAACCTTCCAACTGAATACGAATGCACGTTTTATGTTTATGGGTGACTATGGGAGGTTGCAAAGGGATATTATACTTACCATTTATGATGTATAACATGCTTATGCAGGTTGCAAAGGTATATTATACTAACCATTTATGGTGTATAACATGCTTATGCAGGTTGCAAAGGGACATTATACTAACCATTTATGGTGTATAACATGCTTATGCAGGTTGCAAAGGGACATTATACTAACCATTTATGGTGTATAACATGCTTATGCAGGTTGCAAAGGGACATTATACTAACCATTTATGGTGTATAACATGCTTATGCAGGTTGCAAAGGGATATTATACTTACCATTTATGATGTATAACATGCTTATGAGGTTGCAAAGGGACATTATACTAACCATTTATGGTGTATAACATGCTTATGCAGGTTGCAAAGGGACATTATACTAACCATTTATGGTGTATAACATGCTTATGCAGGTTGCAAAGGGATATTATACTTACCATTTATGATGTATAACATGCTTATGAGGTTGCAAAGGGACATTATACTAACCATTTATGGTGTATAACATGCTTATGCAGGTTGCAAAGGGACATTATACTAACCATTTATGGTGTATAACATGCTTATGCAGGTTGCAAAGGGATATTATACTTACCATTTATGATGTATAACATGCTTATGAGGTTGCAAAGGGATATTATACTTACCATTTATGATGTATAACATGCTTATGCAGGTTGCAAAGGTACGAGGTAAATATATACACATGAAATGATGAGATGATTACGTTATGTGACTATGAAATGATGAGATGATTATGTTATGTGACTATGAAATGATGAAATGTTATGCTATATGACTATGAAATGATGAGATGATTACGTTATGTGACTATGAAATGATGAGATGATTATGTTATGTGACTATGAAATGATGAGATGATTATGTTATGTGACTATGAAATGATGAGATGATTATGTTATGTGACTATGAAATGATGAGATGATTATGTTATGTGACTATGAAATGATGAGATGATTACGTTATGTGACTATGAAATGATGAGATGATTATGTTATGTGACTATGAAATGATGAGATGATTATGTTATGTGACTATGAAATGATGAGATGATTATGTTATGTGACTATGAAATGATGAGATGATTATGTTATGTGACTATGAAATGATGAGATGATTACGTTATGTGACTATGAAATGATGAGATGATTATGTTATGTGACTATGAAATGATGAGATGATTATGTTATGTGACTATGAAATGATGAGATGATTATGTTATGTGACTATGAAATGATGAGATGATTATGTTATGTGACTATGAAATGATGAGATGATTACGTTATGTGACTATGAAATGATGAGATGATTATGTTATGTGACTATGAAATGATGAGATGATTATGTTATGTGACTATGAAATGATGAGATGATTATGTTATGTGACTATGAAATGATGAGATGATTATGTTATGTGACTATGAAATGATGAGATGATTACGTTATGTGACTATGAAATGATGAGATGATTATGTTATGTGACTATGAAATGATGAGATGATTATGTTATGTGACTATGAAATGATGAGATGATTATGTTATGTGACTATGAAATGATGAGATGATTATGTTATGTGACTATGAAATGATGAGATGATTACGTTATGTGACTATGAAATGATGAGATGATTATGTTATGTGACTATGAAATGATGAGATGATTATGTTATGTGACTATGAAATGATGAGATGATTATGTTATGTGACTATGAAATGATGAGATGATTATGTTATGTGACTATGAAATGATGAGATGATTACGTTATGTGACTATGAAATGATGAGATGATTATGTTATGTGACTATGAAATGATGAGATGATTATGTTATGTGACTATGAAATGATGAGATGATTATGTTATGTGACTATGAAATGATGAGATGATTATGTTATGTGACTATGAAATGATGAGATGATTACGTTATGTGACTATGAAATGATGAGATGATTATGTTATGTGACTATGAAATGATGAGATGATTATGTTATGTGACTATGAAATGATGAGATGATTATGTTATGTGACTATGAAATGATGAGATGATTATGTTATGTGACTATGAAATGATGAGATGATTATGTTATGTGACTATGAAATTATGGGTGACTATGGGAGGTTGCAAAGGGATATTATACTTACCATTTATGATGTATAACATGCTTATGCAGGTTGCAAAGGTACGAGGTAAATATATACACATGAAATGATGAGATGATTACGTTATGTGACTATGAAATGATGAGATGATTATGTTATGTGACTATGAAATGATGAGATGATTACGTTATGTGACTATGAAATGATGAGATGATTATGTTATGTGACTATGAAATGATGAAATGTTATGCTATATGATTGCATGTGTGGCTTGATCACCTAGTCACTAGTCCTTTGATTAGGATTGCCATGTTCACGTGCACGTTATGGTCCCTAAAGTAAAAGATGATATGTGATTAGCTTAGGGGAAAGTGTAACCTAAACTAATACAAAGATTAAAGTCTCGAGCAATATGTAAAGTCTTGTGTTAAGCTTAACCCGTGCTAGCTCCTTGGGGCTGGTGCGTATGTGGTCACGTGGTTTGGGAATCATGATACCTCCCGTGGCATAGTTATGTTTGATTATTCCGGGTGGAGTAACTAACCACCAATGCAAAAAGGCATAAACGGTTTATTCAGTTGGAAATGACTTTGTCATTCCTTAACGACGCCGATGGACCACCTTATGGTTTACCCATCATGTCGGGTGTGAGGACTCCATGTATGGTCTATGACCGCCTACACACAACCCCACATCCCTATGTAAGTGGCATACGTCACTTAGCCTACGTCTAGGCAAAGAAATAAAGAAAAGAAAGAAAGATAAAGGAAGTAAAGCTATGCACAATTAGGAATACGATGATCCTAATGTGTTATATTATGATATGTTATGATTGTATGTGATATTAACATTAAAAGATGACTTTGTTAATATATTATGAATTGGCAAATGTTTTCAAATTCGTGTTATCTTACTTAGCTAATTTATTAGCTAACACTTGTTCTTTGAAAATGTTGTGCCTTCAGGATAATCAAGTTTTGAGATAGGCGAGGATTAGCTTGGTGAGACTTGGGTAGAACGAATAAAGAAGCTTAGCAAAGACATCAAACGCTTAGACTTCCTTTAGCCTTATGTTTGGCTATTTTGCTTATGTTTCAGATTTGTAATGATGGGCATTCATGTTGGTGCCAAAGCTTGGATTTACTTTTATTGTTTTGATGATGCTAGTGGTAACACCAACTTTAAAGGTACCATCCGTTACGGATGGGGCAGATTTTGAAAGTGATCCTTTCCGCTTATTTTAAACGCCGTTTGGCAAAGTTTTTTAAAAATCCAAGTTTTTAAATGACGGGTGTTACAATATGTCTCTCACACACATATATGTATAAATAGAAAACAAAAACAACCAAAATCATGGGTTTTCCGATTAAGTAGCCATCACAAAACACAAAGAGAATGTAAATCAATGAAATGGAAAGGCACTAATTACCAAATATTTCGTATAACCACTAATGAGGACACAAAAAAATGGCCTATTTTATCGAGTCAACCAACCCAACTCTACATGTCTAAAATAGACATGTCTCATACAAGATATATGCCAATGTGTATGTATATATGCATCATTTTCTAACACTTGATACGGTTTTACGAACACAGGTCTCAACTATACGTTTTCCCGCTCAAAATCATATATATATAAGAGATAGGCAGTATATATATATATACATACTTGTAAGAAATACATTAAAATAATTAAGCGTGTCTCTTTGAGATCATTCAAAGCGAGAGAGATATGACCACTGAAACTGCCGTCGTCGCTCCTGTTCTCACCAGTGCTCCTGTGAGTCCTGTCGTTGTCACGAGCCCTGTTCTCACAAGCCCAACGACTGATCAACATCCCAAGAAGAACCGAATTCAAGTTTCAAACACAAAAAAACCTCTTTTCTTTTATGTCAATCTTGCTAAGGTATGTCATTTTGTATTTATATGTCACAATAATAATAGTCTTTATACCAAAATTCATGGTAGTTTCGTTATCATATATGGTTTTGAAAAAATCATAGAACAAAAGGCTGGATCGATACCGAAATAAATGTTGGTTTATGTAACAATACAATTAACGGGACACATTTTTTCTATAAGGAAAACATAATATTTTAGTACTATGGTCCTGTGTTTTCCTAAAGAATCAATTAAAAATGGAAATATACAATAAAGACAACATAACGTTTGGCGAAATACTATCAAGCTTAAAATTAGTAATTGAGATTAAGATGATGAAAATCAAGTTTTTTTGAAATGATTTATAAAGTTTATTTTTCTGTTTGTGTTTTAATTAACATGGTTTTTAAAACTAAGTTTATAAAGGATATATGCTTTGGTCTGTTTTAATTAATAGTTTGTTATGTATATTGTGTTGTAGCGGTACATTCAACAACATGATGAAGTTGAGCTCTCTGCTTTGGGCATGGGTATATATATCCTCTCTCTTGTATTCATAACCTCATTTCACTGCCTCTTAAAATTACAGCAATTTCATCACCAATTACCAAATATTTCGTATAACCACTAATGAGGACACAAAAAAATGGCCTATTTTATCGAGTCAACCAACCCAACTCTACATGTCTAAAATAGACATGTCTCATACAAGATATATGCCAATGTGTATGTATATATGCATCATTTTCTAACACTTGATACGGTTTTACGAACACAGGTCTCAACTATACGTTTTCCCGCTCAAAATCATATATATATAAGAGATAGGCAGTATATATATATATACATACTTGTAAGAAATACATTAAAATAATTAAGCGTGTCTCTTTGAGATCATTCAAAGCGAGAGAGATATGACCACTGAAACTGCCGTCGTCGCTCCTGTTCTCACCAGTGCTCCTGTGAGTCCTGTCGTTGTCACGAGCCCTGTTCTCACAAGCCCAACGACTGATCAACATCCCAAGAAGAACCGAATTCAAGTTTCAAACACAAAAAAACCTCTTTTCTTTTATGTCAATCTTGCTAAGGTATGTCATTTTGTATTTATATGTCACAATAATAATAGTCTTTATACCAAAATTCATGGTAGTTTCGTTATCATATATGGTTTTGAAAAAATCATAGAACAAAAGGCTGGATCGATACCGAAATAAATGTTGGTTTATGTAACAATACAATTAACGGGACACATTTTTTCTATAAGGAAAACATAATATTTTAGTACTATGGTCCTGTGTTTTCCTAAAGAATCAATTAAAAATGGAAATATACAATAAAGACAACATAACGTTTGGCGAAATACTATCAAGCTTAAAATTAGTAATTGAGATTAAGATGATGAAAATCAAGTTTTTTTGAAATGATTTATAAAGTTTATTTTTCTGTTTGTGTTTTAATTAACATGGTTTTTAAAACTAAGTTTATAAAGGATATATGCTTTGGTCTGTTTTAATTAATAGTTTGTTATGTATATTGTGTTGTAGCGGTACATTCAACAACATGATGAAGTTGAGCTCTCTGCTTTGGGCATGGGTATATATATCCTCTCTCTTGTATTCATAACCTCATTTCACTGCCTCTTAAAATTACAGCAATTTCATCACCACATGTATAAATATTTCTTTTTCAATTATAATCTATAGGTTTAGATTAATTCATATTTCAAACAACTTTTAATTATAATCTATAGGTTTAGATTAATTCATATTTCAAACAACTTTTAATTATACATCGTATGTTGTGGCTATGATATGTAGTAATTTTTCAAAACATTCGTCGATTATATGAAATGCTAAAACCAAAAGGCGAATTTTTACTAACGAATTGTAAAATCGCATCTATGTACTGTATGTAGCTACATTATTTCTAATAGATATGTCGAAACAAAGGTGTATATGCGTTTAACATATTCTTTTTTGGTATGTTATAGCAATTACAACCGTTGTTACAGTAGCTGAGATACTAAAAAACAATGGTCTTGCTGTTGAGAAAAGTAAGTATTTTATACATTCATTATCGTAATCATATGTCAAATCATAAACGTCACTAATACATATGTGTTTTGACAGAGGTCGTCACTTCCACCATCGGCATGAAGGATGAAACAAGGGGCCGGCTAATTCAAAAGGCTAGGGTTAGTTTTACAAATCCTTTAATAAGCTCATATGTTAAAACCAAATAGTATTAGTATTCCATCGAATTGATTGAAACCAACATTATATATATGGGGTAGTGATCTATAAGTTTTTATCCATCCACAACGAATGCATCATATAAAAATTTCAAAATCGATAAATGCTAACATTTTTTCCTCCCATGTCTTATTTATCTCTTTTAAACCGATATGTAGATCGAGATTGTACTGGGGAAGACCGAGAAGTATGCGTCTATGGCAACTCCACCCAGTGCTCAAGCACGCGAGAAGGAAGCAGCCGCTAACAACAAGGAAGAAAAGAAACAGTAGGATTGACGATATATACTTTCTTCATTTATATAGAGATGTGGTGATTATATAGTCTATTTTGTGTTTCTTCCCCTCGATGCACCCAGATTTTAAAGATTTGAGGTTGTAATTTTCGAGTCAACTTTTTGTTAATATGTTTCATTTGTGTTTTGAGTCCACATCATGCCATTGGTACGGTCTTGCTCAACATATGTGAGCAATACAAGAAGTGTTATATTATGCCTGTGTAAAAAAAAAAACATATATTTATTGCAAATTGTTTCTATCATTCATAACACTTTGTGTTCAAGTATTGAAGTATATATATGAAATATTGTTAGTTGTTACATCGCATGCGGCAAATTGATATTATTCTTTTTCACATACGAAGGTATATTTTTTTTAAAACATGAGGTGATGTTAATATAATTTCTACACGTGTGCAAATTACATTACATTCTAAGCATATCTGTAGTTTAAAAATAGGAGTTTGATTACCGTTCAAAAAAAACATAAAGCAGGAAAAATATTAGAATTTTGTGAACATTTGACATTCCATTCAATTGTTTGGTACGTGTGTAGAACATAATAAACACACGAATTTACAGTGTCATGTTCATATATCTTATCAAGATGATAACTAGATTTGCAGATGAGGCGAGTACATTTTGCAAACTATTGCACATAAAGCAGGCTCTTCTCAACAGCCCCTTTTGTCAACTTCGGTGAGTTATTTGGGCTATACAACTACACCTAAATACCTAATGATGAGAAAGTCATGAACAACTTTAAAAGGGAATATGTATAAACTGTCTTGAAGAAATTTCAATGAATATTTAAAAAGTGCGACAACTTATAGACCAATAGATAAGTAAAAGACTTGTAATAACATGAAAATAAGAATAATCCTAAGGATATGCTACAAAACTAAGCCAAAAATGTCTAAATGGAAAATACAAATATATGGGCATGCAGGAAGACCACCCCAGCAAAATGTTTACAGCTGAAATAAGTGGAATGCATGTGAACATCGACTCTTTAAATAGTAGGGATGAATAAAAAAAATCATTATGGCAATACATCAATGGTGCTTCGGACAACGACTCCAAAAAAACCCACCAATAGTAATTTTACAATGAATCCATAACCGAGTCTTGCAACATTTTCCAAGCGAAGTGTAGCCACATTTCTTCATCCTGTCATGTGATCTTACCTACTCAATTATGTAACTGCAAAAGTGGCACAATGTAAATGGCTAAGCATCACAATCATACATACTAGAGGCTAAAATCAAAATGTCCGGCAAGTTGACTAGCGAGCCAAAAATGATAATTCTTGGTGTTGGTCATATAAGAAATAAGTAAAACGATTCAGATAGCTAGCACACATTTTTTACATGTTCGATTAGTTTGACATGTTCACTTTTTAGCTGAAATATCTGATTTGACCCTTTTGGGATTAAAACAAAATCCCCATATCAACTCATTTGTAAATGGGTTGAAACACATACAAATGCATTTCAATAAGAGCTATTGTTTCTTTGAAATATCATTGTTTTCACTATCAACAAATCATCATTCTCCATTATGCAAAATGAAGGATTTGGGACAATGACTATTGAATTTTTTTTTAAGCCACTTCTATCACTCATTTTTGCAAACTACAATACTATTTAACCTTTTCGCAAGAGCGACTGTTAGTTTACAAAAAGTCACAATTCTATTTAGTAAATAAAGTGCTCTTAATAATTACCATCAAGAACGGTCCCACAATGGTTCTGCCGAAGCCGGCTTTTGACTTCTACCATGAGACACCGTTGTCGTAAATGGAGGTGCATGCACTGTTATTGGAAGTACCCATTCACATTTGTCTCTTCCCTCTATTAGAAGTGGATGCTCAAATCTACCACAAATATAATGACTGTTAAGAATGGCTTTGAAGTTTCCACTAGCATAAGAGTTCTCATTTTGATTTTTCAATGTAATTATTAAAAATAAGAGAGATAGTCATAAAAAGACTGGCCTACAAAGATGCAAACAATCAAATATATGCACTTTCTGCTAAAAGTCTTACGAAATGTAAGACCTAATTTGGACACTTCACACATCCAGATAGTACTAGAGGACCATGATCGTATCATTACCCTTGACAAATTAGTACCTACCGTTTCTAGTTCCATGATCCATTTTAGCATACCGCCGAGCAGAACTTTCTCTGTCTGGTGGGTCGATAATATGGATAACATTTACAAGTCCGGTTGAGTTGAACAAAACACTTGTTCCAGATATAAACGTTTTCATATATGTCATCGTTAGGCTTCAAAATATCATATATGTCCAACTAAATTTCTAAATATCAAAAATGACATTATACCCTCCTTTTTTAATTCCTTAATTTACAAGTATTGGGCTGCAATTTTGAAGTCTTCACTGTAACACATATTTACATGTAGTACTTAGTTTAGAGGTGATAGGGATATGAGGGTGGCATGTCGCCTTTGTTCCTCTTTTTGTTTGTTAGCTGTTGAATAGCTTTGCATGTAGTCGTATAGTCAAATATGGTATTCTGTAATATCACCTGTTTTTATTGATTATTTATATAAAATCACCAGGGTATATTCCCTTTTAACCAAAAAAAAAACATATACACAGATCTAATTAATGTTTCTCATATAACAAAATTACTCCGATTTACGTATTGACACAACCAAAAGAATAAATCTAGAAAAAAATAAAACGATAGAAGAGAAACATGTAACCCACTTGGGCTGATGAATTCACAATAGATATGAAACCTACTGTTATGGCATAACTCATACGTGATTGTTCTACCACCAAATTTATAATGGAGTCATATACACTACAATTGCAGAATTTTTTCCAATTACTTTAATCTGAATCTCATGTTTTTTGACCTTGTTACCCATTTCGAGTCCACATATATCACCATTTCTTCTTGCAAGTATCTCAGGAAATGGTTTTATAACTTCTATCATCTGTTGTATTAAGCAATTGCGAACACTATGTAAAACTAATTGTTTGACATCATAACATATTAACATACTCTTTGTGATATGTTACCCTTTCTGACCAATATATAATTAGTTAACTACCAAGGCGGGAGTTTATCAGGTAGTGGGAATTGTAACTACGGAATAAAAAAGGTGGGTATAATTGTTAATTGTAAAGGTTATTTATAATTTTAAAGGATTTTAAAGTTTTCATGTGATTAAATTTAATGATTTGAAATTTTGATATATTTCAAGTTTAATAATGACATTTTAGATATTTAGATATTTAGTTGGACATATATGATATTTTGAAGCTCAACAATGGCATATATGAAATCTTTCCTTATTAATAACTCTTGTGTCCAATATGATTACCAAAACTATTTTCTAACATCTAACTCTTGGAATACAAAGATTTGGGAGGTTTTATTCTATCAAGATACACATTGGCGAATTTCAACCCCTTCCACCCATTTCCTATTTGGCTAAACTTTCTAATACCCGTTTGACCAATTAGATATGGAAAAAAACCCTTAATTGGCCCGTTATAAGAGGTCAAAATTTCCGCCTCTAACTAGGGCCTGCCACAAGTAGTACTAAGAATAACCACAAGATGCCAACAAGTACATGATTATGCAGTGAGATACCTGGTCCAGTCTACGTTCTTAGGAGTGGTAAAAAATTCAAACCGAAGCACCCATTGCACAGAAACATGTCTAGTAGAAAAAGACATTGGCCCATCCATGGGAACTGAAAATAGAACACTGGTCTGTACCAAATCTGCAACAACCTCATGGTGATCACTCTGTATCTGCATATATAAAATCATTCAGCCGATCGATATAGTACAGTAATATAAGATCGACAAGTCATATCAGATGTTAAGGATGTCTCTCTAAAATCTCTCACATGCTAATCACACCAATGGAGTCCAGTTTAGATGAGACCACTCTTAAAGGCGAGGTTTTTGTAATAAGACATCTGCCACAAGTAGTTCTCCCAAAATTTTTAGAAATGTTATTTTGGCAAGATGGGGTCTGCACTTGATGATATCATAATATGCATATGTAAAAGAAAAATGGTTCTAAATGCCAAAAAACACACTTGACTAATGTGAGCCTTTTAACAATCTTTCCATGCACGCAACCATGTACCAACAAATAATTATTTTGCTTTGCACCCAAGTATGATATTTTAAGGTATATAGCAGAAAATTTAACCCCTTTACAATATACAGTGGAGATCGAACTAAGATTAATATAGACCTCATAATACTGGCTTAATAATAATGACTGCATGGATGGGTTTATTTAAAATTTTGAATTTGACTTGATTGATATAATAAAAAGCAAAGATGAATGAAATAACGTTCAGTTCAAATGGGTTAGTTATGGTTTGAGTCTAAATTCTAACTCTAGCGAAACAGAATGGATGCTGAAACCATAATCAAAAGCATGTTCTGGTTAGATGATAGACTATTTGATTGGTAAGTTGTTGGTCGCTATCTCACAAAAACCTTCCTTAACGACCTTAGAGAAACAATATTGGTGGTAATAGTTGAAAGGGGGTAAGGTCATTCAATACAAAATGAGAAGGTATAATAGAGTTATAACTTAGGCATTAATCACTTATCTGATTCCTTCACATGAATCATATGGTTGTTAGAATGGTTCCTTATTAAAGAAAGTACATTTCAGGGGGTGTTCGGGCTCACTACTGTATCATTCCTTAACTTGAATCCTAAGTTTGTTTGTATGGTTCTTTTATGAGTAATTTTCATTTGCTACATTAAAAGAAGTATAGATAATGCAATCACGCTCCTAAAAAGCTAAGGTAGTAATATTTAACAGTGGGGTACATAGTTTCCAACAGGGTTTGAATATAGCTAAGTTATCATTATGCCATTTGGCATTTAAAAGTGGCAAAACCGGGGGTTTGGTAACAGGTCGGTCAATATAGATTTGGGTAAAATGGGTAATCTTAACGCACAAGTCAAAACAGGACAAGACAGATGAGATGTGTTGAGTTGAGTTGACCCATCAAGACTTCTTGCCCTTATTTCAATTTCAAAAGATCATGTATTAAAAAATGCTCTGTTTTACCCATTTGACACTTTATCAATAACACACATCCCGGGTTAGCTGTATATAACAGGGTTGAAATATCCACATCTTGTGACAATTTAGTGACTAGACTGTCTCCCACTCGGATCTTACTTTGAAATTAAATCTGCATTTGTCAGAGCATTACTAGGGAACATGGTACCAAGCACTTTCCTCTTTCAATATAATTAGTACCATCCTTCTATAAATCTCATGTAGCTAATTACCAATGTGTGTATTCCCTGGGATTTCTTATTTTATGGACATTTTATAGTAGATATATTCATTTCCTACATATTACATATCACATAACAGAAGAAAAACTTGCACAATATACACAAGAATACTAATGGTTACCGGTTCCCATAAAAGCAAAGAAAAGTCAAAATTAGATTGATAACCAACGAGAAATCATCATTTAAATAAAGATACCGCTTATATAATTATTACTAATAATTTATTAGTAAACTGAAAATGTATCAGATTCTAGCAAAAGATGATAAACCTTAGTGATTGTTGGAGAATGTCTTCGAGATGGATGCGCAGCGCGACGACTTATAGTCTCTGATAATTCCAAAGTTACCGAAAGCTGGATCAGACAGCTCAACCAAGTAAAAAATTAAAAAATCGATCACATATTCCTGGAAGTAGCAATTTTAACGCATGTAGTAATGAAAGGGTCGAACTGAGTGTGTTTTATCTATAACGGGTAAAATAAATATGGTGGCTTGAAAGGAAGAAATGGACCAAACTAATCTTAAGTCATTTAATGTGTATTTTTAAACGCACATACCTCCTAAATCATTTTATACAAAAATATATATATATCTACTGAATTAACACAATATGGTTTAATTATTTTTGACAAACTAATTACTTCTTAGGAAATTAATAGAAAAAGTGGAAGTATTTCTGGGAACCCAACTTTAATTATTTTTACCCAAACCCGCTTTGACCTGTTACCCAACCCACCAAACCCCCATAGTTTGCCAACTATACATTATTCCACAGTATAACTTAAATTCAGATATACCTCAAGGCATCTCCTGGTACCTTCTTCATGGAAAAAGGTAAGAGTTCCACCTATCTGTAATCAGATGTATCCATGTGAATTATTACATCAACCAAATTAATTCATATGACGACAAAGATTGTCTGAAATTACCACATCACCAAAGTAATAAGTTGATTCAGGTTTCGTGGGTGAAAATCTTAGAAGAACTTGGTCATCTAGCCTAATGTTGTACGATCTTCCTCGAATGAACCCTTCTGCTGCAATGAAGGTTAGTGGTAACTTAATCTGTGAGGTATAAACTTTAAAACACATTATTGCATGCATGATGCTTATAGTTAAATATAAATTCAATCATATTAAGAGTGAAAGTAGAGTAAAATAATACCAAAAAAAAGTATTACTTACATGCAACAGGTTTGATGGTTCTTAATAAATCCGAGGCTCTCAAGTCATCATCCATTGAGAGAGATTTTGGACTTCTTGGCTGCTGATTTGGAGAGACAATAGCTGACGACCTTCTAGGTGACAAGTTATCTAGATTGGAAACAATGTGTCATTGATATTAAAGTTTTACTTATCAGCAAGTCTTTAACAATAATGAAAAGAACTTAGCCACTCAACTTTCAAAGTTCTCCGACTTGCATAAGGGAAACTTCGACTGATTTAGATAAATAAGTTGATAAGTTGATATGTCGTTATTTCTGATGGGTTAGTCTCAAACGAATGAAAAGATATCCAGATGCATAAAACCTCATTAATCGTTAAGAAACTTTCAAAGTTATTATAAGAACTTTATTCTTTTCTTATAATCATAATTAGCACATTAACTACTTATAAAAAGTTCAAAACAAGAATATGAAGTGTTTGCCCTGGAGACCTGTTACATGAACCGCCCATTTTGACACCCTAAATGTTATTAGAATAATATGGCATTGGCATTCACATGAAGAAAACACTTCCTTTGAATACTCATCATATTGACCAACACCCAATACTTTAAAAGAATATTGACATGGACAATCAAGCTGAAAATCATTTATATTTGTTTCTTATGATACAAATTGGTATTGTACAAGTCGAAATGCATAACATACAATATTACCTATTTCCTTTTTGTATTAGGTTTTTTTATACTTTGAACAAATTGTTACACTTTTTGAGTTAATTTGCCAACGAAAAAATACTTGTAACTGGAAATATAACCAATCTTCTTCATCAATTTGCTTTAATTGTTTGCTAAACCTAAACAGATATATTAAGCATTTCTCCATGACAGTTTAAGTCTGTCAGAACACACCCAAGAAGTACCCATAGTTCAATTTCTCAAGAGCAAGAAAGATCATAAATAAACTAATCAGTAATACTTTGTAAAATGTTTGCTTGCATATAATATAGATTACCCTCACTAGTACCATATAGCACCTCAGTCGCAGAAAGCCGGGGAAGTGCCATATATGATGACATTGTCGACCTCTGGTCGTGGTACAGTGCATCCTTACTCGATCTTGCTGCAGATGACTGCAAGGACAATGAACTGCCAAATGCTTTTTGTAAACTTCCCCTTGCTGGATTGTAGGAAGAGACAGAAGACACGTCATCTCTTAAACTTTCATTATCTTCCTCTACTCCATCAAAAGTTTCATTAGCTCTAGCCTGCATAGAACTGTAACTGTGAGGATTCATAATCAAAAATCTTCTATAGATGACTAGTATAAGTGGCAATTTAAACCCATGTACTTATGAATTGGTGGATCTGGATTACGTTTATCTATAAGAGTTCAAACAGGTTATAAGAAAGTGGCTCAAAGGGTAACAAGTCACCCAAAGTGTATTTCATATGCTAAATTCCACAAGATGATTAAATACGAAAAAGCAGATTATTATTGAAACATTATACTAGAAAATTTCGATCACATTTCACACATAACTATTATTTAAAACTCCGGGTAGAAAATTGTTTCGGAAACCTCAACCCCACCTATTTGGCAAAACTACATGTTCTCCCCAAACCTGTTTCGACCTGTTACCTAATCTTTCTGACTAATTTTACCACCTCAAGTAAATAGCATGATAAAGAATGGGAAAACGGAAAAGAAATTCACACCAACAAATGTTATCAGTAGCTTACCCATTCAGATTCAGCGTCCATGTCTTTCCAATAAACATCCAAAAGAATAGGCATGGAAGGAACAATCCCTGAAATGTGGGGAACATCACCATCTTGCTCTAACCTTTAAATAAAAAATATTCATCTTGCTCTAACTCAATCCATTATGTTTAAAAGATGGAGATTATATACATCACGAAAGAAATTTGACCCTCATCACTTTGAGGGTGTGTTTGGGTTATGGCTGTGAGGGTATCTTTCATTCCCATTGAGAGTGTTTCGTTGATTGCCTTGGATACAATTTGGGTATCAACCCATTGAAATAGCCATCT
This sequence comes from Erigeron breviscapus, assembly GCA_034093135.1. Lineage (NCBI taxonomy): Eukaryota > Viridiplantae > Streptophyta > Magnoliopsida > Asterales > Asteraceae > Erigeron > Erigeron breviscapus. Next base: position 76,891,956 of record CM067175.1, on the reverse strand, counting down.
TACAAACCCACCAAGGATGACGGGTTTCAAATCCATTCCCATTCCTACTTTAAACCCAAACCCATAGTGATTCCTTCTTTAAAACCAAACACCCCTGGTTGTAGAAATGAGATATCAATAGTAAGCGTGTCCATTCCGCAAGAGTGAAAGAATTAACTAATGGAAGATGAATCTTCAATCAATGGAACTATGTGAGTGGAACTTATTATCAAGCATACAAGAATGACTATGATGGTGGCAACCGCAAGTAGGGAATAGGGTGATAATTTGATGGACTAGTGAGAAGAGGCAGAGGGGCTTAATAGGGTGATAATTTGGTGGACTAGTGAGAAGAGGAAGTCCTTAAGATTGAATCTCGATGTTAATTAAAGCATGGCTGACTGACCAAGATGATATAGTATTCAGTGGTATGAAATGTGAAAGAATACTACGATGATAAGCTCTCCTCATTATGATGCACTTACATCAATGTTCTACTATGTTGTATGGGATCATCAATACTCTGTGTTGATCAACAAAATTAGGTGGAGTGTTGATACAAGATCGAGGTTGGAGAGATACCCTAGAATAGATATAGTTCAAGATGATGAAGGCTACTCTATATGGGTGGTTACACGCTTATAACGCAATATACAACCCTCAAAAAATATTAGGAACTGTGCCTAGTTTAGTGCCATCAATATGTGCATGCGAAGTAGTTAAGTACGTACTCATAATATAATGAGGGTGGCAGATTGGTGAGCTTCAGGAGTCCTACGAATCTAGAAAGTCAAAAAAAAAGCTTAAAGAGGATTCTGCAAGGCATTACAATAGAGAATAAAAGCATGTAAAATGAGAAAATTCTCAGAAAAATAAGAGGTAATGTGTCTTTGTGAAATGTGAGTTCCCTACTTTGTAAAAGTCCACAGACATCTCTGGATGAATGCGAATGAAAATTCTAGCTTGAAATAACTGAAGTTCAAAGACTGGAAAAAAATCTGTTCATGCATATTATTTCTGCTATCATACACAACCATTCAATGAATAAAATGCTCCAATTTGTTTCGATCTCAGACATCCAGAAGCAACTACAAAAGACAAAGCTCAAGTGGAAGTAGACTCGAAAGAGTCATGAAAGCATAAGGGTAATGATTAAAAGAATTACCACTTATTCCAGTTTCTTCGTTTAACAGGCCATTTGTTTTTTCAGTGACCCATATTTGCAGAGATAAGCGAGCTTCCTGCATCAATCAAGAGTCCCATACATTAGAAAACTTACAAAAAATTAGTAATACAAAAACATTATACGTATAAGACAGAAGAATCAACACATCAAATTCTAGCGAAGGAAGCAGGACCCTGCTTGATTTACCCAACTAAACTAGAGATAGGGCACGCATGCACAGAAACCTTATTCACATTCTGGTAGATGCATATGTTCCTTCTGACAGGGCTTGCGTCTAGTTTCTGAACTTCTGTTTTCATCATTAAAGAACAGCACTTACATCCATGTACGTACTTCACAGATCATGGACTGTCTACCCAAAATACACGATAGTATTGCTAATTCCAGATAGAGGTAAGCTGTTGTCATATCCTTACTGTTCTATTAAGGAGGGACAAAACAGAAAATACCCCCCTCTCATTCAGCTTGCACACAAGATAATATAACAAGCTAACAAACCAAACTACACCTTGCTTTCAGATTCTCCAAGCATCTATGCGGATTTTCAATCAAAACCACCTCAACTGCCCTAATCCATATCCTCATATTTTCAGCTTCTTTGATATATTCTACAGTCTTGCAGAATACTCCTGTTAGTGTTGACTAGAGGTGGCAAAATGTACGAGTCGGATCGGGTTGGGTGAAAGGTCAAAACGGGTCCGGGTCAAAACGGGTCCGGGTCAATACGGGTCATTTTAGAAATAGTATCATTTGGATCCGGGTCAAACGGGTCTGGGTCAAATCGGGTCCGGGTCAAAACGGCCCCGGGTCAAAACGGGTCCGGGTCAAAACGGGTCATTTTAAAAATGAGTTTCATTATACATTTTTTTTAAAAATATTTATTGTTTATTAAGAAATTGCTTGTTTTTCATGAAATAACAACATATTCTTAAATGTTTAACTAGAAGTTTTTAAAAGCTTGTGAAAAATTAATCCGGAAGACTTGAAGATACTGTAAGAGGTGTATAAAAATTAAGAAAAACGAGTATTTTGTATGTTTCTTTTCATGTTCACTAAAACAAAGAAAAATTTTGGTTGAAAAAAATATAGGAGATATGAATACAGATTACAGATAGATACACGAGTTGCGTATGTGTATAGTTAATTAATATTATGATAATAATAATAATATATAAATAAAAAAAGACTATATGTATAAGACACAGAGAGTGAGTAAAAATTCAATCACAAATTAAAATCAATAATAACTAATCAAAAGTAAAATAAAAAATGTGTAATGCGAATAGCATGATCGGTGATGTCAGCTAGCAAACAAATTGTTTTGTAAAACTGCCCAGATGGATCCATAACTACTCTTTCATCACCCATTTTGACCCGGGATTGAAGTTGAATTTTTTTTCTTTGGACCATTAAGACCCGCGTGAATTGTATTTACAGCCCAATATAAACCAATTGTTTTGTAAAACTGCCCAGATGGATCCAAATATATATGTTTAGGTTAGTTTTGCCGGCTCTAGTGTTGACATAAAATCATCTAGCTTTTTCTAACTTTCCTACCAAGTTCAGCTTCTCAGTCATACTATGCTTCATAAATAACCCTTAGTGTTTCTTTTGTATCTTAGACAGTCCGTATGCATCTTCTTCAGCTAACTTAGTTAAATATCATAGAGACCTTAATATTAAATTTCCTAGTTTATAGCCAAAACTCTTATACTAAGGATTGTTTGCCCATGTGGTTGGGAGTGAATTTACTTCACTTATTTATATTCATCTTCAAACCCTTCTAGCTTTTATACCACATGGTAATCATTAGCCTTCAAGTGTTCAACATAACTTTGCTTCTAAACATGTATGTATCCACAGACATCTAAACTTCATTTGACTAATGCACTCTCTGTCTGCTAGCACAAGCTTTAATGTGAGCATTCAATAATGTTACTATTCAAATGCAAGAATGAATTTGAAGTGAATCAGAGGCTAAGCTAGTGCAGCTTTCATAAATACTGCACATATTACCAAAGATGCATGATATATATTGCGAGGAGACTCTAAAAGATAACGAGAGAGAATGATACTTATCTTGCGCAACAAACATTTTAGATATATCATTTACATAGACGCCCAATACTAAGTCCAAACTACATAGACCTAAAATTTTTTAACAAAGGTGATAGGAACAATATATAGACATTAAGCTATAAGACGTACTATGTCAGAGAGTTTCTGGGTTGATCCTCCATGTGGGTGTCCATCATCCATATTTAGATACTTTCCAGACATCACACTTTTTACATGATATAGATAGCGAACAGTAGAACCCCTGTATGATGGAGGTATGACTGTAGGCAAATTCATCCTCAATATATCTGGAGATAACATAACAATTAAAGTTTATGTTGAAGCAAATTATTGACAACATGAACTATTAAGAGTATCTAGAACAACGATTATATTAAATTATCAACAAATGTTAAACCAAGAGATAATTTAACCAGCATAGGAAAAAAGATAATACTATATGTTAATCTAAAGTTCAGCCAGCCCATGCTGCCACCAGTGGAGATTGTAAGATTTGCTTTAGCATCAAGAACATAAACTTTGTTCCAGTAGAATCAATGTTATTTGACATTTAAAGCAAAACACCACAAGCCAAATGATGCATGCAAAAACAAAATTACCCTATATTAATCAGATCCGGCGATAAAAAAATTAACAAGATCTAGTCGAAGTATTCTTTCGAATGAAAAGCTCAAACTGTCATGTATTTTGGGGCAAGGGATTTTACCCTGGTAAAAGTTTATCAATCAATGTGGTACAGGCGACTTGGCAAAGCACCAAGTCAACTTCACAAAATACAATGCACCATTGTCTTAAAACATAACCAACAAGACGTTACAATGATTCAAATATAATCTAATAACCAGAAATCCAAACATAAACTAAATTTCCATAAGCAATGAACATAAATGCATAACAAACTTTTGTTCCAATATATTTTTTATTGATTTAACTTTTGGATGTTGTCTGGACTTCCATCCAACTGCTGCCAGGGTCTGGATATGCTTCCCAGATTTTATAGATTGAATTTTCTTTGAATTAAATTGTTTCTAAAATACTTGTTAGTATCCATGTGTGACGAAAAAGGAACTTCACCAGGTAAACCTAGTCAATAAACATGATTCTTAGAATCTGCAAGTTTGTTTTACGGGTAAAGAGTTTATTGCCCGGTGAATTAAGAAATGCCCTTTTAAAGAATTGAGCCCTTGACTTTGCACATAATATGAATTTGATCATTCATTCGGCTAAAGTCTGAAAGTTACTAATTTTTTTACTACTTCTACCCACAATAGAGAATATAGAGGTCTCATAACAGTGACTAACTTGCTATAATTATGCCTTTAAGTGTTATTCGCAGAACACTGAAGGGAAAGAGATGTATACACCAAAATCTACTGTATAGGCTCCTTGAAAGAAAAGAGTAAAACCGTAATTATGCTAAAGAAGTGTTAAGTATGCACCATCAATGACCAAAGAGGGCCAACATGACAAGGTTTAAACATTTATAAGATGTTTTAACAATTACTGACAGAATCAGCTAGCAAATCAAACGCTACATCCAGTATCTACACACAAATCAAAACTCTGAATAAAAAGATACACGCCTTACATGTTCTTGTGGTGCCAGATGACAGAATCTGATTAGATACCACTGATGGTACCGTACACTCCATGAAAACATATTCCCCTGAAAAGCATACATACAAAATGAACCATTTTAGTTTTCATCTAGATCGCTACCTGAATCATACTTGCTACCTATGTTTCAAAAAGAACGAACTTACAATAAGTTTGGTCAAAAACCACGCATTCACATTTTCCTATTAATTTTAGGTAAAAAGGTTTACCCTGGTTATTTTCCATTTTCCTATTCATTTGTATCCAACGTTTTTCAGTTTTAACTAACTTTTGCTAGTTAGACATAGATATCCTAAACTTTTTCCAGATTCTAAACTCCTAAACATGATCAAAAAGCAAAACCCTTTCCCATTTGAATAGAGAAAGTAAAACAATATCCATAGTCTAAATAAGACAAGAAGAAACTACAATATACGTCAAATGTCTAAAAATAACTCTCGATAACAAAAGAAAAGGCTCATGTGAACCTCGAGTTTCCAACTTTGTTCAATTAAAAAAGGGTAATGGAGGGAACCCTAGCCCCGGTACCACAATTGGATACCCATCGACTCACCCCGTATGAGCCATATGATGCCGGTACAATACCTCCATCCTAATCCCCACATGATCTGGGCACCCCGAAAGATCGAACCCGCGTATTTAAACTTCACATGTGGGTCTAGGCTTCATTGGTAACGGGTACCTTAAAGGAATTATTTTTTGTGCCAAGCGGGGATCGAACATGAGACCTTAAGGTTATCAAGTGTTTTCCTTACCACTAGGCTAACTCCTTGTTGACAACAATAGTAAACTTAAAATCAGCCAGTCCAACGTTTTCCTATTAAAAGGCTCATTATATAGGTGAAATGTCTTGAAATAACCCTCGATAACAAAATAAAAGGCTCATTTGAACCTCAAGTTTCCAATGCTAACTTCGGTCTTGACAACCGTAGTAAACTTAAAATCAGCTAGTCCGGTTTTGAAAAATAGGATGCCAAATGTAATGTGGTATCAACACTTTGTAATATCACATTCTATGTTCACCAAGGTTGGTCATTTATAATGATGATCATCACTTTTTTACCCCGAGTAAAGAATAAGAGGTCTCAGTTCAAATCCTATCCTAAACATATTTGGAGGTGGCTAGGTGTTTAATTTCCACCTATGGTGGGCCTGGGTGAGTTTTCCCCGGTTTCTCGGGGTTTATACTGGGGATCTGTTCTTGGGCTTAGACCTCCGGTCATTCGCGAGAAAAATTCATACTTTTCAAAAAGAAATAGTAAAAAATTAAAAAATAATAAATAAAAAAAAGGTACGGAAAGAAACCTTTTTTTGTTGTTGATTTGTGAGTAGCAGTAGTGGCGAACCACTGAGTATCCAATTTCTCAATGCCTTTAGCTTCAAAGGTTAATTTATCAAGTAAAAAAGAAGTAGATTCACCGGGTGGGTTTCGGATCTGGATGGTAATGGTAACCGGATCACCGGGTCTGTAAACTTTCTTATCACTTTCTAATTTCAATGATGGAGGAATCGGAGCCACCGGCACTACTATTTCATATTTAACTTCTTGTTTTCCCCCACCGATTCCGAACAATGATGTCAGCCTGCTGCTTCTTCTCGATGGCGGCAGCGGCATTGCCGAGGTTGGTTTTTCTAGATTGATCTATGACCTAAATTAATGATTCAATGAGTGGATGGAATCTGTGATTGAGTTGAGTGGTGTTGTCGGTGGGTGATTGGGGTGGGGTGGGGTGGGGTGGGGTGGGGTGGGGTGGGTGAAATGGGAGAGCGCCGAGCGGGATCTACACGGACGGATAACTTTTACCGCGACTCAGCAACGTATCATTGACCGAGATTTGTTATTCTCAGTTACACGAGTTTGAACCTCATAACCAAACAACTTAAAAAAAGTATCGAACCAAGCAAACCCATAGATCCTCCTTTCTAATCTCCCTTTCCTACTAAAGGAGCTTAGGTGAGGGCGGTGCTTATAAGAGGGTACCCAATGCCCACCACTCATCCCCCAAGGACTAGTCCCTGTCAGCGCCACATCAGCAAAAAACACTCCAAGGACTAATCCCCCCAAAATGCACCCAATGCACTCATCCCTCAAGGACTAGTCTTGGACCCACTAATTTTTTTGTCTTCTTCTTTGTATATAGGATTAAAAAAAAAAAAAAAAAAAAACCCCAAAAGACTCGTCCCTGCAGGGACTAATCCCCCGGACGAGCAAGGCGGACGAACAAGGGACGAGTCCCACCCAACGGTGTGGACTCGTCCGTCCACCTCAAACGAACCCAATGGACGAACCATTGGGTACCCTCTAAGCGTCTTGGAGGTGCGTCCCTCCACTCCAAGACGCCGGACGTTATTGGCATAGATCGTCGAGGAGGCTGCGTCTTTGATATTAGTCCTCCTGTGGAAGATGGGGGACGCTACAGTGGGCCCCGTAACGTTCGAATATGACATAAAAAAAAACTTTGTTTGATTCACAATTCAAAATTAACGGCTAGTTTGCATCACCCCAATCGAACCAAACAAATTTAATCCTCCCTTTTCTTCTTCATCAAATTTAACTCTGTTTTCTTCTTCTTCTTCAAACCAACCGAACCAAACATCTATCATTCATTCTCTACATACAATCAAACCATGTCTAAGAAAAACACCCAAAATCAACACAAGAAAAACAATGTTGGCGATGATATGCTTCAAAACCTTCTCGACTTTCCTCCACCACCATCACCGGCAATGTCGAGCTCGAACCCACAAGGTCAATCTACCAACTCCCAATTCCCACTCAACTACGGTTCACCATCGCCGATGCCGTATAATGTCAACCCGTATTCGACTTCGTTTTACAATCAAGTTGGGTACAACCCGATCGACGGTCTAAACAATGCAAACAATCTTTTTTTATTGCAACAATGGCAAGCGGCTCAGATGTTGCAACACGCAGCAGCAGCGGCAGCAGCAGCACCACCACCACCACCACAGCCGATTCACGTTGAAGACGAAGCGGAAAATCAAAGAGCGGGAACTAATGTCGCTTCTGTCACTCCTGTATAAGACGAGGAAGTGAAACCGGCAAAGCGGTTGACGAAAAAAGGAAAGGAGGTCGCAGAAAAGAAGAAGTGGAGCGAAAATGAATGTGTGATATTGACTAGGAGTTGGGTGCATGCTACCGAGGACACGATCAAAGGGAATGGGCAAACGGAAAACGTGTTTTGGACAACAATTAAGACGTTGTTTAACGCCGCATCAAAAGAAGGTTACCGTAACATAAGTCAACTTCATGGCAAATGGAACAAAATCAAAGCCGGGTGTAAGAATTTCAGGGCTGTGTTTAAAAGGTTTAGTGACGAAGGACGTCAAAGCGGGGCCGACGAGAAGCATATTTTTGATGCCGTCCATGAACAATACAAGCAACAGTATGGGCCGACTCGATTTGCGTTTGAGAAGTGTTGGGAAATCCTGAAAGGTTTCCCAACGTTTTGGAACGACCACGGGACACAAAAGCAATCGGCATGGGTGGATTTGGGTGACGACGGTGAGCCATTAGAGACACAGAGAAACCCGGCTGTTGACTCGTTGTTTGGAGATGACCCCATTAAGAGACCATTGGGGTGTAATGTTAGCCGAAAGTTGTCCCAAAGTTCTGATGCAGGTTCGAGTAGATCATCCACCGGGTCAGAGGCTCTACTTAAACTCGACGAAATGCTCAAGTTGCAAAAGGAATCGATAAAGAAGACAGATGAAGATCAAATGAAGTTTGAAGAGGATCGGAAGCAAAAGAAAGCCGCTCGTCACAGGAAGGAAGTTATGGAGGCGTTTAAGTTTCTTCAGAACCTGGTCCCCACTGATTTGCCCAGAAAAGAGATGAAAGCGCTTCTCAATTATCGTAAGTCTTTGATGGAACAGTTTGGGGATGAATTTGTAGCGATGGGTGGCAGTGACGATGAAGACGACGAGTAGTTTTTATGTTATCGTGTTGTTTTCGTTTTGTTTTAAAATAAATTGTCGTTATGTTTTTTTAATTTTGTTGTAACTTTTTTTAATTAAATGTTGTGTGTTTTTATAATTTTAATGTGTTTTTTCAAATTAATGTTGTGTGTTTTTTTTAATGTGTTTTTTCAAATAAATGTTGTGTGTTTTTATAATTTTAATGTGTTTTTTCAAATAAATGTTGTGTGTTTTTATAATTTTAATGTGTTTTTTCAAACTAATGTTGTGTGTTTTAATGTTAAATAAATATATTTAGTTATAAAAAAAATGTTAAAAGAATTGATGATGTGGCGAAGAAGTTCCAAGAAGCTTGTCTTATAGACAGGGAGAGTCCTGAGGGGAGTCCTGAGTGATGTGATGCTGATGTGGCAGATAAGAAGCTGGAGGACTCTCCTCCTTATAAGCACCGGCTTGATTAGCTCATAAAATCCTACTTGTCAAGAGCTTAAGATAGTTTCAAGAGATTATACACATACTTGCTAATGTCACTATGTTTTTTTCGTATAAAAATTCGTATGTATATTGATATGGTACATTGATTGATCAGTATATATATGTATATATATTTAATCTATTTGTGTTATGTGTGTATGTAGTTTCCAAGATTAGTTTATAGGCTTATAATATTTGATAGGTATGTACTTGTGTATATATTGTAGGAGGAAGTTTGTGTGTGAGCATTTAATGAACATCTCCTCCAAGCCGCTTGCAACTTCAACAGTGGCGGAGCTTTGCAGGAAGTACAAAGCTTATGACACAAAGTAGAAGAATAATCTGATTACATTTAATGCTTAACCCGCTCAAAACTTATAGATTAAGATTGGTACATGTGTTTGAAATTTGATTTTAACTCACTCCATTAAGAGACCATTGGGGCGTAATGTTAGCCGAAAGTTGTCCCAAAGTTCTGATGCAGGTTCGAGTAGATCATCCACCGGGTCAGAGGCTCTACTTAAACTCGACGAAATGCTCAAGTTGCAAAAGGAATCGATAAAGAAGACAGATGAAGATCAAATGAAGTTTGAAGAGGATCGGAAGCAAAAGAAAGCCGCTCGTCACAGGAAGGAAGTTATGGAGGCGTTTAAGTTTCTTCAGAACCGGTCCCCACTGATTTGCCCAGAAAAGAGATGAAAGCGCTTCTCAATTATCGTAAGTCTTTGATGGAACAGTTTGGGGATGAATTTGTAGCGATGGGTGGCAGTGACGATGAAGACGACGAGTAGTTTTTATGTTATCGTGTTGTTTTCGTTTTGTTTTAAAATAAATTGTCGTTATGTTTTATCGTTATGTTTTTTTAATTTTGTTGTAACTTTTTTTAATTAAATGTTGTGTGTTTTTATAATTTTAATGTGTTTTTTCAAATTAATGTTGTGTGTTTTAATGTTAAATAAATATATTTAGTTATAAAAAAAATGTTAAAAGAATTGATGATGTGGTGAAGAAGTTCCAAGAAGCTTGTCTTATAGACAGGGAGAGTCCTGAGTGATATGATGCTGATGTGGCAGATAAGAAGCTGGAGGACTCTCCTCCTTATAAGCACCCGCTTGATTAGCTCATAAAATCCTACTTGTCAAGAGCTTAAGATAGTTTCAAGAGATTATACACATACTTGCTAATGTCACTATGTTTTTTTCGTATAAAAATTCGTATGTATATTGATATGGTACATTGATTGATCAGTATATATATGTATATATATTTAATCTATTTGTGTTATGTGTGTATGTAGTTTCCAAGATTAGTTTATAGGCTTATAATATTTGATAGGTATGTACTTGTGTATATATTGTAGGAGGAAGTTTGTGTGTGAGCATTTAATGAACATCTCCTCCAAGCCGCTTGCAACTTCAACAGTGGCGGAGCTTTGCAGGAAGTACAAAGCTTATGACACAAAGTAGAAGAATAATCTGATTACATTTAATGCTTAACCCGCTCAAAACTTATAGATTAAGATTGGTACATGTGTTTGAAATTTGATTTTAACTCACTCACATATAGAGGACATATATACATACATATATAGATATATAGATATATTTGAGCGGGAATAATATTGCATAGGGAGAAGGGTTATAATTTACTTAACCCTAAAAGTGTTTATTCATACATACACCACAAAAATCTCTTATCTCTCTCTCTGCTTTCACTAAATAATGGCAACAACTAATATTGATAATAATAATAATAATACTAATCTTAGTTTTGTTGATGAACTTGATTCTGGGAAATCCTTTTGGAACATCAAGATTCGTTGTATTAAGAAGTGGAGACAAAGCTATAGGCAAGACTATATCTTCATCGATGAGAAGGTAACATGTGTTGTTCATCAAATCATCTGTTTATGTTCATCAAATCATCTGTTTAGATATCTCGTGTTGCTTTAATTATTCATCAACGTCCATTTCAGGGAAAACATATCCAAGCCTGTGTCAGGAGTGAATTGATTCCAGACTTTGAAGAACTTATTCAAGAGGACAGTGTTTATGTTCTTCGTAAATTTGGTGTGGGTGCTCAGGGTGATCTATATCCTGTTGTCGATCTAAAAAGAAGATCAACTTTTATCGTTGTACCTCTGTCACTCCTGTTGAAGGATTCACTGGTCATCCTTATGGTTTTCACTTCTGGAAGTTTGATGACATAAACAAAGGCAAAGAAAACAATGTTAAAACAGTTGGTTAGTGTTACTAATATAAGCTACAAACTAATAATGTATATATCTAATTTATAAGTTTTAATAATATGAACTTTATTTCTGCATATATAGATGTTGTGGGTAGGCTTGCATGGTGTGGTGATTTGGACATCTGGACAACTAAAGCTAAAGAGACTAAAAGACTCATATTCGATCTGCAAGACTTGGAGTAAGCCCCTTTCTTTGCATAATATATGCAGAAGTGGTAGAAGTTATAGATATAAAGAATGTTTGCTATTTACTATTAGTTGTTTTACATTTATGGATGATGATTAGTATTTAATGAGAATACTAGGTATGATTAGTATTTAATGAGAATACTATGTATGATTAGTATTTAATGAGAAAACTATGTATGATTAGTATTGAATGTCCAGGAATTTAAGGATATAAGATATAAACAGTGTATTCATTCTCCCTTTATAAGATTCTGCATTTTCTGCATATTAAATGGAGTTTTTTTTTTGCTTAAATAGGGGTGTTGTGCTTAAATGTACTTTTTGGGATGACTTTGCTGTTGAATTTCATAAGTATGTAACTTCTAATACTCAAACTTCTGAGATGGTCATTGTCATCCTACAACATGTGAGGGTCAAACTGTGGAATGGTATGTATACATAAAGTTCATTATTGTCTAGGGATGAGCAGAAAGTCCCAAATTCCGATCCCGTACCGGTACCGTCCCGATCCCGATCCCGATCCCGACCGGTACCGTCCCGATCCCGGTACCGAAAAGTGGTACCGAATCCCGATCGGGACCGGTACCGGTACCCACTTTTGAGAGTTTTCGGGACCGGTACCAATTGGGATCGGTACCGGGAAAATCCCGAAAATACCATTTAGTCCCAACTAGTACCGATAGTTTCAAAAAATCTTTCATGCTACTATATTATCCATCTTCCATAACAAATGAAAACCCATTCCCTGTTCCCAAGTATGCCCAAGTACAGGAGAAACTGTAAGTATCATTGAACCAAATGAATTAACTCTTCTTTGTAAAGGTTCTTTTGTGTCATGACATATGAAAATTTATACATGGCACCGTAAGTGAACACCATGTCGATGCATTACATAGGTAGGCATGTAGCATGTGTTGCCGAACATAGTAAGTTTATGGCTTTATGCATGGACTACATTAGGCAGATAACATTAAAAAAACATCATGTGATAATATATTTTCATGATATCCACATGGCAAAAATAGATGAAACTCAGAGTCCAAAACTAAAAATGAAATAGTCTAACTATTTCAATTCTGATAAGATGAAGATCAGTGTTATAACTTATAAGAAATACATTGGTATATATTATTGTATACGTACGTAAAACGTGTAATTTGGACACATATAGTTTGAATGAATGTCGTTTGTTTATTTATAAATTTGGTGCTAGTCGGGATTTGGTACCGAAATCCCGGTCCCGTACCGATTCGGTACCGGTACCGTCCCATATGGGACCGGGATCGGTACCAAGTTTTGGAGATTTTCGGGACCGGTACCATCGGTACCGGGACCGGGACGGGACCGGGACGGTCCCATGCCCATCCCTATTATTGTCTCTTTTTTTGTTGATATTATTGGTCACAAATTAATTTTGATGCTAATGTTCTTCAAGAGATACTTGGAGTTCAGAATGATAAGTTTGGTACTCGGATTTTTTTCAATGAAGATCTTGATGATGCTAACAATTTAAGAAGGAGGTTAGTATCATGATTTTTGAGTTAACTCATATATACATATACACTGTGTAGCTTTAACTAAACGGAATTATCTTATGTTGTTGTAGTCTCATAGTCAAAGGTGGTAAAGATGGTGCATCAACAAGTTATAGCCAATTGTCTTCTCAAACTAATTACCCTCTTCGCAATGACTTCCTGGTTGTCACTCCTAGAAAACATGTGGAAGACATCCTTGAAACTGAAAAGGTTCAACTTTATCTAATATTTAAACTTTTAATTTCTGTGTGATGATATAACTAATTCATGTATGTTTTTACAGGACAAGTTCTGTGTGGTACTGGCCACAACTACAATTCTTGAACCAGACTTTGGTTGGTATTACATAGCGTGTCGCAATTGTAACTTTAAAGTGTACTCGAAAATGGAATTCTTGACAAAGGCCAGTGAGATCCCTGAAGGTTTTGAGGAAGCACCAGCAGATAGTATGTGGTGTATGACATGCAAAAACATGGCAACTTCTATGTGTCCTAAGTAAATCTTCTTTGTCCATTTATTAGTTTCTCAAATCGTATTAATTAAATATAATATACTAATTCATTGCAAAAACCAATATTTAGGTTTAAGGTGCAATTTAGGGTCCAAGACAACACTGGATGTGCATCTTTCTTGATGTTTGATAAAGAGGTTAACAAGATTCTTGGAATTTCTGCAAGTGATGTTCGTGATAGGCAACTTAAGTCTGATGATATGGACTCATTTCCTCATGAACTAGATGGTTTGCTTAACAAGTTGCTAGCTTTCAAAATCAAGGTTTTTGATACCTGAATTACACAACTATAGTACTTGATTAAAAAGGTAATTATGTTGACATTGTTTGGTAATTTTGTTGTTTCAGGATATTCCAGAACCTCAAATTGGTGAAATCCAATCTGTTAAACTTTCAGAATCTTCCTAGTGCCTTGTTGATTCAATTGTGATTATATCGACATTGTATTGTATATATAAGCATAGTGTATCATCCTAAAAGTGTAGGCCTTAATCATTGCTTAGTTTTTTTGTAATTTGTTTGAAGGATGTTGCGTCTGTTACCGGAGACTCTTTGGCATGTGAGGTTGTCAAAGACACTGCAATCAGTCCTGGGAAAAGGTCTCATCCAGAACCAAATGAAGATACTGTGTCATCTCTTAGCCCTGGTGTTACTTCTGAAGAAAACAAAGACAAGGCCTCTACAACAAAAAGAATCAAGAAGAAAACTATCAAATTTAATGCATAGATGCATTAAATTTTGTTAGAAATATAAATGTAGTAGTTGATTTGTGTACCTTTATGTTAATTTGTACTTATAATGTAAACTTGTTAATATGGAAGGGGGCATAGTGTAAATTAGGCTTATGTATATAAACCCCCTCCATTATGCATTTTGTAACCTTTTGACCATTTATGCTATCCAATCTTTCCTGCCAAACACACTTTCTCTCTCTTCAAACCGCCATTGTTACACACACTAACACACACATAAGCTCAAATTCTACACTTTACAATTGGTATCAGAGCACAATCAGCGTATCTGAACGATCCACAAGCTTAATTGAAGCTTATTTTGTGCTTATTTTCTGAATTTAGCTTATTTTCTGAAAGGTCTTATTTTGTGCTTATTTTCTGAATTTAGCTTATTTTCTGAAAGGTCTGTTTGCCGAGATTACTGTTTGAGTAATTTTTGCAAAATTAGTGTGTTAGTTGTTGAAATTTGTTCACCGATCGATTGGTTGTTAGTATATCATAATTCTGTATCGATTTCAGATTTCAATTTCATCATTTGATCACATTTCGTGAAAGCTCGGCAAATGAAGGTTTCAGTGGGATTTGATTCTGATTGAAATTAGTTGTTATTTTGTTCAAGGATTTGTTCGCGATCATTTTCTGAGAATTTTGATATAAATTTCAAGTTGTAACTCTCAAAAATGAAGAAGATATCAATGATTTTCAGAAACCTCGGCGTTTGAGTGTTTGGCTGAACGAAGAAGAAGACTGATAACCGACTATTTTGTCGTGTAGTGATTACTCGTGTTTGCAGAGGTTTTTGGCTAGGGTTAATCCTACGTGTACTATTTGCAGAGATTTTATCTCGGCAAATACGTGATTAAGTAAATTCTTGCTAAGGACTGGAGCTACTTGTACTATTTGCAGAGTTTTTTGCTCGGCAAATAGGTGTTACAAGAAAATTTGGTTAAGTATTGGTGCTCATTGTTCTGTTTGCAGAGATTTATTCTCGGCAAATACGTTTGTTGGCTGAATTTGGTTAAGTATTGGTGCTCATTGTTCTATTTGCAGAGATTTTATCTCGGCAAATAGGTGTTACAAGAAAATTTGGTTAAGTATTGGTGCTCATTGTTCTATTTGCAGAGATTTTATCTCGGCAAATAGTGTTGAAAATTTGGTTAAGTATTGGTGCTCATTGTTCTGTTTGCAGAGATTTATTCTCGGCAAATACGTTTGTTGGCTGAATTTGGTTAAGTATTGGTGCTCATTGTTCTGTTTGCAGAGATTTATTCTCGGCAAATACGTTTGTTGGCTGAATTTGGTTAAGTGTTGTCTACATTGTTCTGTTTGCAGAGATTTATTCTCGGCAAATACGTTTGTTGGCTGAATTTGGTTAAGTATTGGTGCTCATTGTTCTGTTTGCAGAGATTTTATCTCGGCAAATACGTGTTGAAAATTTGGTTAAGTATTGGTGCTCATTGTTCTGTTTGCAGAGATTTATTCTCGGCAAATACGTTTGTTGGCTGAATTTGGTTAAGTATTGGTGCTCATTGTTCTATTTGCAGAGATTTTATCTCGGCAAATAGGTGTTACAAGAAAATTTGGTTAAGTATTGGTGCTCATTGTTCTATTTGCAGAGATTTATTCTCGGCAAATACGTTTGTTGGCTGAATTTGGTTAAGTATTGGTGCTCATTGTTCTATTTGCAGAGATTTTATCTCGGCAAATAGGTGTTACAAGAAAATTTGGTTAAGTATTGGTGCTCATTGTTCTATTTGCAGAGATTTATTCTCGGCAAATACGTTTGTTGCTGAATTTGGTTAAGTATTGGTGCTCATTGTTCTGTTTGCAGAGATTTATTCTCGGCAAATACGTTTGTTGGCTGAATTTGGTTAAGTGTTGATTCTACTTACACTGTTTGCAGAGATTTTATCTCGGCAAATAGTTATTTCAACAAAATTCAACCAAGTGTTGTGTGATCCAGTTCTATTTGTTCTATTTGCCGAAGAAAAAGCTCGGCAAACTGTTGAAGTTGGTTGATCAGTGTGATCGAGTTGTGACTTGGCTGTTTGTTCTATTTGCCGAAGAAAAACCTCGGCACTTAGTTGATTTAGACTTGTCAAAAATTTTAATTTCAAGAAAATTGATTCAACATCATTTTTGATCAATATTCTTCAAGTGAGCAGAAAATAAAAATTGTTCAAAATTTTTGGTCCATTTGCCGAGATTTTTGCTCGGCATTCTTCACAAGTAGAAAATCAAATTTTTTTTCTTTTTCCAAGTCTTTAATTGTTTGAAATGGCTTCAAGGGAAGCTTTAGCTCTTGGTTCTGAAGGAAGACCTCCTGTCTTGTTTAGAGGTTCTTATCCACAATGGAAGAAAAGATTTCTGAACTGGATAGACAGACAGAAGAATGGAAAACTTCTGAGGAAATCATACAAAGATGGTCCTGAAATTCCAAAGAATCTAGTGAATGGAGAAGCTTTACCAGAAGAGAGTTGGAATACAGATCAGAGAAATAGAGTTGAGGCTGATCAGATGTCCATTGCTTATCTCTACCAAGCACTTCCTGATGACATTTATTGCAATGTGGACTCATATGAAACCGGAAAAGACATATGGGATGAAGTGGAAAAGCAGATGGAAGGGTCTGATGTGTCAAACACCATAAGATTGTCAACTGTTCTGAACATGTATGAAACATTCAAACAACAAAAAGGTGAACCATTGAATGAGGTATACATCAGATTCTGCAATGTGATCAATGAACTCAGAAAGAATGATGTGAAAAGAACAAACATGGAATTGAACATCAAATTCATCAAGAATCTGGAAGAGGAATGGCAAGTGTATGGAACTCAACTCAACCAACAATCAGATTTTGGAAAACTTACCATTCACACCTTGTATGAGAAGCTGAAACTGAACATTGATGATGTATTGAGAATCCAAAAGAAGAAAGAAGAAAGTGTCCAGTCCGATCCATTGGCCTTCGTAGCTGAGAAGAAGACTTCAAGAGTGTCAAGACACAGCTTTGTTGAAGTTGAAACTGATTCTGATTCGAGCGAGATGAGTGATTCTGATCTGGATGAGAAGCAAAAAGAGATGTACAAGGAACTCGCTTATTTCACAAAGGCTTTCAAAAAGAAATTCTTCAAGAAGAAACCAACCAACAATCAGCTTAGGACTTCTTCAGTTTCTTCGTATGCAAAGAATGCAAATGCTCCTAAGTTTGAAACAAAGAAAGAATATGTTGGTGGTGAGAAGAAATATGACAATCAGAAGAATTTTGAGAAGAAGGCAATGGATAAGAGGAGTGAAGACAAGAAATGCTACAACTGTGGTCTTCCAGGACATTTTGCTATCAATTGCAAGAAACCTCGTCAGAAGAACTCCGAATACTACAAGTACAAACTTTTGCTCGCAAGACAAGAAGAAAGTGGAATCGCTCTTCTCGCTGAGGATGACAAATGGCTACACCTTTCAGATGAAGAGACAGACGAACTTGCAGCGAATGTGTGCTTTATGACAAAGATCAAGAAATCAAAGGAGTTGGAGGCTGGTGAGGAAAGTTCTTCAGAGGATGATCAGGTAATAACACTTCCCAAATCAGTGTTAAAATATTATATGGATATGAGTGAAACAGCAAGAAAAGATTGCAGGGAGTTGAGTAAAAAGATTTCAAAATTAACCAAAGATTTGGAAGACAAAGAAGATGAATTTCAAAATTCTAAAGAGAAATTTAATTTACTTCAAAAGGATTTTGAAAATTTGAAATCTGAAAAAGCAGCAATCACTTTTACTCCAAACTCAAAACTGCATCTTGAAAAACAAGAACTCGAAACCAAAGTTCTTGAATTGAGCCAGACAGTCAGACAACTACAAGTTGAAAAGACCAATGAGATGTTTCGAGCAAATGCTTTGGCTGAGGACATTGAGTCTTTAAATGTGAAATTGAAAGAATCAATCCCTGATGTGAAGGAATTTGAAAACAAAATTTCTGACCTAAAATATGAGTGTTGTATAAAAGATTCTCTTAACAAAAACTTGATAAAGAAAATGATGAGCTTAAAGCTGAAATCAAGTCTTATCAAGAAAAGTTGTATAAAATTAATCGTTCATATCAACAAATCTTTTTGAATAGGCCAAGAAATTCGGAAACAATATTCACTTCAGGGTTGGGATATGTCAATCCAAAATGTTTGCTCGAAGCACAAGAAGAAGTCCCATCATTATACAAGGAATCTTATTTGAGATGTGGGATGACCGACCAGTTTGTCAGACCGAATGATAGTGATTTTGAGTCTGATGATTTTCTAAAGAAGGGTGCAAAAGTCTATTTTAACTATGAGTTAATGGATGAGTCATATGATTTTTTCAGTCACCCTGCACATAAAATCGAAAAAGAAAATCATGAGGCTATAATTCCTGAAATTCTTGAGTGTTTTAAAGAAAAACCTTTAGAAGAACCTATTCAAATTCCAAAACCGGAGAATTTAAGACCTTATGTTCCACAGAAAGTTTTGGAAAAAGTAATAGAGGATTTGAAAAAGTCTCTTGATGAA
The DNA here is from genome assembly GCA_034093135.1 of Erigeron breviscapus. Classification (NCBI taxonomy): domain Eukaryota; kingdom Viridiplantae; phylum Streptophyta; class Magnoliopsida; order Asterales; family Asteraceae; genus Erigeron; species Erigeron breviscapus. The sequence continues at coordinate 76,872,919 of CM067175.1, read as the reverse complement.
AAGCAATCTTTAATAGATAATTTGAAGACTCAAAATCACTGTGTTATTGACCAACCAAAATCTGAATCCAAAGTTTGTGAACAACCTGGGTGTTCTATTTGTGAGGTTGTGAAAACTTCAACTCAAACTGGCCGTTCTATTTGTGAAATTGTGAATGCATCAACTCAAACTGGCCGTTCTATTTGTGAGGTTGTGAAATCAACTCAAACTGGCCGTTCTATTTGTGAATTTGTGAACAACCTGGGTGTTCTATTTGTGAGGTTGTGAAAACTTCAACTCAAACTGGCCGTTCTATTTGTGAAATTGTGAATGCATCTGTGCAAACTGAGTGTGAAGTTGTTCATGTGTCTGTTCAAACTGATGGTGATCAAGATGATGTATATGATGTTAATGATGTTGATGATTATTTCTTCCCGACTGCCTCTGAGACTGAGTCCTTTACCAAATTTTCCAAGAGAACTCAAAACTACTTGAATGAAATTGATGCTTTCAAACAAAAGTTTGAAAAAGAAAAAGAACAAAAGTTGAATGTGCTTAAAGAACTGAATAAACTGAAAATTGATTTCGAACTTCAGAAAATTGCACTTCAATCTTTTAAAGAGAAAGAAAAAGCATCAATTCCACTCAAGGGAAGTCCTTGTCCTTTCAAGTTAAGTGAAGCAAGTGTGAAGTTGGAAACTGATGATTTGTCAACTTATTTGGAAGGAAATTATGATTTTGCTCCTGAATTTGAAAAACATTTTGTTAAAAAGGAGGATAAAAATGAATTTTTTCTAAAGAAAATTCCAAAGTCACACTCTTCACAACCTTCCCCATTCGATAATTTCCAAAGACCAAAGACCACCCAACAACCAAAGACCAACCCATCACCCAAGACTGATTCAAAACCAAAGACCAAACCATCACCCAAGACTGATTCAAAACCAAAGACCAAACCATCACCCAAGACTGATTCAAAAACAAAGTCCAATCAATCACCTAAGTCGGATTCAAGACCGAAACCAAACAAAGGTCCTACAGTTGCTAAGACTTCTAAACAACCACAGAAGTATAAAGTTAAATCTGAACCTAAGATTCAAAAAGAAGTCAAAACAAGCAGTGGTCCAAAGATTGTCAAGAATGAAACTTTCTCATTAGGTAACAAACAACCTCAGCAGGTTAGGTATTCTAGTTTTCCTAGGTATTCTCAGAAGAATCCTAAGTGCACTTTACAGAAGGTTAGAGATACTGTTTCTGGAATGACTAAATACAAAGATCAGTATGGTTGGTTGTCACCTAATAACATCAAGAAAGTGAACAAGACCACAGAAACCATCAAGAAGAAACCTGTTAAGAACGAAAATAGCAAATTGTTTGCTAACAAAAAGAATGTTCGTGTTTCAGGTGACTTGTGCTTAACTAGTAGCAGTAGATGGATTCCTAAGGATAGATTTTTGCATGCTTCTAGTAAAGTCAAGCTTGATGGGAATACAACAAATGTCAAACAAGTGTGGATTGTCCGTAGATCAAATTCACTAAATAGTGCTAATACATCTAGGACTAGTCCCGCTTGTATCAAAACTTGTGTATAAACCTTTACATTTCTTTGCTTGTAATTCGTATTTCTCATTTGAACTCGTATGTGTGCTTATTTGTTTTGATTGAATAAAATGTTTGTTTGTGTGTTATTTTGTTATGTGTTTTTTTTTAATGTGTACTTGCATGTTATCCCTCTAACCTGCAAGGACCCAATCTATATGGGTACCTAAAACATATTCCTTATCCTTGCAGGAATATCTCATTTGTGTATGGTATGTTGACTCAGGATGTTCTCGTCATATGACTGGAAACAAGTCCATTCTTTCGAACTTTGTTGAGAAGTTTATGGGAACCGTAAGATTCGGAAATGATCATATTGCTCTTATTCTCGGTTTTGGAGACATTGTTAAAAATGGAGTCACTATCAAGAGAGTTTCCTATGTTGAAGGATTAGGACACAATCTTTTTAGTGTTGGACAATTTTGTGACAATGATCTTCAAGTATTATTCAGGAGATATGAATGCAAAGTGCAAACTGAAGATGGTGTGGATATTCTTACTGGAACAAGAGACAATAATTTGTTCACTATTGATCTCAACAACATTCCATCTAATTCTTCAGAGATTTGTCTTCTTTCAAAAGCAACTGCACAAAATTCTTGGTTATGGCATCGCCGTCTTTCTCATCTTAATTTTCAAACGATTAATGCGCTCGTGGATAAACAACTTGTTGAAGGTCTTCCGGATTACAAGTATGAAAGTGAACATGTTTGTCCAGCTTGTGCAATTGGAAAGATGAAGAAAGCATCACACAAACCAAAGAAGTTTCTAAGTACAGAAGGTCCTTTGCACCTTATTCATATGGATTTGTGTGGCCCTATGAAAGTTCAAAGTATCCATGGCAAGCGATACATTCTTGTGATTGTCGATGATTATTCTCGTTACACTTGGGTATTCTTTCTTCATGCAAAGAGTGACACTCCGAATGCAATTATTGATTTCATCAAGAAGACCCAAGTAAATCTTAAATCATCAATTAGAATTGTTCGCTCAGACAATGGCACTGAATTCAAGAATTCAACAATTGATTCTTTCTTCAAGTCCATAGGTATTACTCATCAATTTTCCGCTGCCAGGACACCTCAACAGAATGGAGTAGTTGAACGTCGTAATCGAACTCTTGTTGAAGCAGCTAGAACAATGCTTGCTTATTCTAAGTTGCCTCTGAATCTATGGGCTGAAGCTGTTGCTACTGCCTGCTTCACTCAAAATAGATCAATCATCAACAAGAGGTTTGATAAAACTCCGTATGAGGTGATTAACAAAAGAAAGCCCAATGTGAACTTCTTGCACATATTTGGATGTGTATGTTATGTTCTCAATGACCGAGATAATCTGGGCAAATTTGAACCAAAAGGCGATGAGGCATATTTCATCGGTTATTCGAGAGAGTCAATAGCTTATCGTGTATATAACCGAAGAACCAAGAAATACGAAGAGAGTATGAATGTTAGATTTGATGAACTCTCGGGATTGGTTCTTGAACAACACAGTTCAAGACCCGAACTTCAAAGTCCACAAGCTTCCGCAACAAAGACTGCATCAAATGTCAAATCATCATTCTCCACTCCAACTACACAAGATTTCGATATCTTGTTTGAAGAATTTTTCCAAGTTCCGAAGAAGGTTCCTGAATCTGAAATGAATACAAATGAACCTTCCAATAATTCAGATGTTAATTCATCATCTGATTCTCCTCCACCTACCGATAATTCAGAGTTGCATACTCAACCTCTTAATATTTCTCAAGTGACAAGTCCGTCAACCAATCCTGAAGATTATGATCCAGAAGACTTTGTTGAACCAATTGCTACTTCATTTGAACAATTGACAGAGCAACATTCTCCTGATTTCATTGATTCTGAAGAATCTGGTGATCCACTAGATCCAATTCCTCACACAACCAAATGGACAAGAGCTCATCCAATTTCACAAGTCATTGGTAATCCAACAACTGGAGTTCAGATAAGATCCGCATCAGCGAATGAATGTCTGTTTGTGAATTTTCTAAGTATTGTTGAACCAAAGACAGTGAATGAAGCTCTAAGTTGTCCAGATTGGGTGAAAGCAATGCAGGAAGAACTGAATCAATTTGAACGTCTTGAGGTGTGGAAATTGGTTCCCAATCCTTACAAGAATAAGGAACCAATTAAGACCAAATGGATCTTCAGAACAAAAATGATGAAACTGGAGTTGTTGTCCGAAACAAAGCACGTTTGGTTGCAAAGGGATACTGTCAACAAGATGGAATTGACTATGATGAGACATTCGCACCAGTTGCACGAATTGAGGCCATTCGGATGTTTCTTGCCTATGCTGCCTACAAGAAATTCACAGTCTACCAGATGGATGTCAAAACTGCCTTCTTGAATGGGATTCTCAAAGAAGAAGTGTATGTTGAACAACCAGAAGGTTTTGTGAATTCCAAACATCCGGACTACGTTTACAGGTTAGACAAAGCTTTATATGGTCTGAAACAAGCGCCTCGTGCATGGTATGATGCTCTATCATCTTATCTTGTGAAATCTGGCTTTAGCAAAGGTTCGATTGACACTACCTTGTTTATCAAACGACAAGGAAGTGACATCATTTTAATCCAGATTTATGTTGACGACATAATTTTCGGGTCAACTAATCCTAAATACTGCAAGAATTTTTCAGCTTTAATGATCAAGAAATTTGAAATGAGCATGATGGGTGAATTAAACTTTTTCCTTGGTCTTCAAGTCAAACAGTTGTCAAATGGTACTTTTATTTGTCAATCTAAGTACATTCTTGACATGTTGAAAAAGTTTGATATGATGGATTGTCAAACAATTGGGACACCCATGGAAGCTCGCACAAAGATTAATGCTGATTTAAATGGAAAATCTTTTGATCAAAAGAGATATCGCAGTATGATAGGGTCACTCATGTATTTGACTGCAAGTCGCCGGATATTATGTTCGCCACATGCATGTGTGCCAGGTACCAGGCCAATCCTAAGGAAAGTCATTTCCAGGCCGTCAAACGGATATTCCGATACCTGAAAGGCACTGTGAACCTTGGTCTCTGGTATCCAAGGGATACTGGTTTCAGTTGATTGCATATTCGGATGCTGACCATGCAGGTTGTAAGCTTGACCGAAAGAGTACTTCTGGGAGCGTACAGTTTTTAGGGGATAGATTAGTCAGTTGGTCTTCAAAGAAACAGAATTGTGTATCTACATCTACTGCAGAAGCTGAGTACGTTGCTGCAGCAAGCTGTTGTTCACAAGTTCTTTGGATGAAGACTCAGTTGACTGATTATGGATTTCAGTTCAACAGAATTCCCATCTACTGTGACTCTAAGAGTGTTATTGCTATTTCTTGCAATCCTGTACAACACACAAAGACCAAACACATAGATGTTCGGTACCATTTTGTTAAAGATCATGTCGAGAAAGGTAACATCGAACTCTATTTTGTCCCGACAGACTACCAACTTGCTGACCTGTTCACCAAACCTCTGGATGAACAAAGGCTCAATTTTCTTAAAACCAAGTTGGGAATGCTAGATTTACAAACTTAAATGCTTTCATGCCATGTTTTCTATGTTCATTTTCTGTTTCAAACATTGATGTGTTTTTATCTGATATTACATGCAATGTTTGAGGGGGAGAAAAAGGGTAGAATGCATGATTTTAGGGGGAGTTTGTAAATTTATTGTCTTGACATATGCTTAATTTGAGGGGGAGTGTGCAAATGCATGTGAATATTTGTTTGCTTATTTTTTAATCTGTTTGGTTATTTGTTTATTTTATGTTATGTGTGTTTGTTTTTAAATCTGAAAAATCAAATACAAAATTAGAAAATTTTAAAAAGATAAAAAGATTTTTTTTTAATATTGTTAAAATTTTTTTGTTGTTTTAATAAGTTTTTTTTTTTTTTTTTATTTTTTTTTTTTTTTATTTTTGTTTGTTTGTTTTTGTGTAAAACCCAAAAAGAGCCCAAAATCATTTCAGCCCAAAGTGTTTGTTAAGCCCAAGACCAGTTTGAGATCCGGGTTGACACGCGGGTCAAACCCAGACCCGCGACCCGAATTTGAAATTTAAAAGGAAAATGGGCGGTCCATTTTGTGACTTTCCAAATTCAAATCAAACTTTTCTTTTTCCTTTTCTCTCAAACCGATCAAAATTTCTTTCAAACAATCAACACTTTCTATTTTTTTTGTAAGATTCGAAGTGGGTTGGTATTGGTGATTGTTTTTGTGCTTAGAATCGTCTATTCTCATCAATCATTTCATTCTGATTAAGGTAATACTCTCATTATTTTTGTTACCAACTGTTTGATTAAATGCCGACATGAACTGATCATGATCTATATGCTTTATGTGATAATTTGCTTTATGTTTTGATGATGATAGATGCATGATTAGGGATAATATTGGGTGTTTATCTGTTTTAAATTCCTTAATCTGTTTAAGTTTTGAATTTGTCTGGGTTTGGATGATAAAGGGCTGGGTAACTGTTGAATGTTTGAAGATTTGTGCCATTCGCCGAGATTTTTGCTCGGCAAATGCTAAGTTTTGTTTAGTTCCATCTTCAAATCTTCATATAACTGGTAAAACATGTGAAAATTTTGACTTAACAAATCTTTCAAATCCAAAAGGCCATTTGCCGAGGTTTTTGCTCGGCAAATACTTGTTTTTCACAAGTCAAGATTTTCTAAGTCATAAATAAGCCATTTGCAGAGATATTTTCTCGGCAAATGCTTTGGTTGCTCATATCCATGTTTTTGACTTAACAAAATTTCATATCAAAAAGGGTCATTTGCCGAGGTTTTTGCTCGGCAAATACATGTTTGTCTCAAGTTCTTCAAAATTTTGTTTGTCATACAAAACTTGTGAATATTTTGTCTTACCAAAATTTTCAGATCAAAAAGGCCATTTGCCGAGGTTTTTGCTCGGCGAATGCAAGTTATTCACAAGTTAAAATTTTCAAAGTCTTAAATTGGCCATTTGGAGAGATTTTATCTCGGCAAATGCTTTAAATTTTTCAAAAAGACTTGATCATTTTTCTGGTTTAATATCAAATGTGCCATTTGCAGAGATTTTATCTCGGCAAATGCACATTTTGTCATTGAAATATTTCTTTAACATTTGTCAACACTTTTGTTGATTAAATCAAAGGAATTTTCATATATTCAATGAAGTGTAGTCTGAAAAGCTCATTTGCCGAGGTTTTTGCTCGGCGTTTACGAGACTTCACTTCGACACTCGATGACTTGAATCATTGGTCTATGATCTGCTTCATTCTCGTGTTTGCCGAGATTTTTGCTCGGCAAACCATGAAATTTTTCAAAGTTTTTGCCAAAATCAATTTTTGTTTCTTATTAATTTCTGGGCAAAATTTTGAGAATTTTTTTTTTGAAAACCCCATTTGCCGAGGTTTTTTTCTCGGCAAACAGTTAAAATTGAATTTTTTTATTTTTTTTAAGTTTTTTTTATTTGTGTTGTTTTTAAAATGTATGTATGTGTGTATTGTGTTTGTCTATATAGTATTTCATAAGTGTTGGGAGTGAGAAGCAGGGTATCGAACGCCTTTGTGTACTACCTTTGCTTTCTTATCTTTTAATACTTATGTGATTCTATATATATCGTCATGTTTCGTATATATATTAGGGTGAGAGGCAAGGTATTGAACGCCTTTGTGTACTACTTTGTTTTCTCATTTTTGATATATGTGCGAAACATTGTCTTTGTGTTATAAATGTGTTTATTAAATGTTATTGTGTTTTTATTTTTCTGTGTTTAAAGTGTATTTTTCTGGTCAAAATTTTGGTCAGTTTGTCTTTTCAGAAAACTAATAAATATAAAGATGGTGATGTTCCAAGAAGGTGCAACTATGAAGATGCAAGCCAATCAAGCTCTTCATATTCCATTCACATCCAAATTCCCAATTATAACAGAGATTCTAAGCCATCATCCATTGGAAACTGCTTTGACTAGTGGTGCAATTGTTCCCGAAAAGTACATATTTGAGTTGTGGGAATCAATTGAGTTTGTGAAAGCCAATAAAAGACATAATCAAGAAGAACACTTTAGATATTCTCTTCAATCAGATGATAATGTGTTTAACTGCCAGTTCACACTAGATGAATTCAGATCAATCATTGGTTTTCCTGAACAAGAAGAGTATGAAGAGTTGCCATCAGTTGATGAAATCTTATCAGCAGTCCATGCTTTGGGTTATGAAGGGGAATTGACATCCATGAGGGATTTTAAAAGGATGAATGTGGCTACATTATGGCATACAATGTACAATGTCTTAAGCACCTGTCTGATGCCATCTCAGAAGGGGATTGATACCATGACAAAGCACTCACTGTCAATATACTATGCTGTCACACATAATGTAAAATGTGATTTTGCCAAGATTGTGTGGGATAATATGAGACAAGTTGTGAAAGGAAAGGATGTTCAAGAACGAAAATACATTCCTTATATTCGATTCTTCACTTTGATAATCGAAGACGTACTTGATAATGTTGAAGAGATTCCAAAGTTGGAAGACAGTTTCAAATGTGTCATTGCAATGTATAAGTCAAACATGAGAATAAGAGGCACAGGAAGTGAAATTGCAAGACCTTTTCCGATTCCACCATTTCTGCTTAACCTGGTTCCTGCTCAGAGTCCTCACCTTAGGGCTTATAGAGAGTGGTTAGCCACAGCGATGGGATCTGAAAGCCGATAGATTCCTACCTAAGCTGTGCATAGGTCGCCAAGTGAGGGTCCTAGGATTACAAAAAGAAAAAGAGGGGTTAGTGATGAAGGGACTTCTGAGCCAAGGAAAAGAAAGTCAAAAGAGTTGTGTTTGACCAAGATGTTGTAACACCTGAACCGATTACTTCACCTACTTCACAATCTTCACCGAATATTCAATCACAATCTATACCAACCAATCAATCAACACAATCTTCACCTACCGTTCAATTTTCGCAATCTTCACCATCTACACCGATACCATCCGTTGTTTCACCAAATCCACCAACTCTAACACCACCTCGTTTATCACCTGTACTTAATCCAACACCGCTTGCTTCAGCACTACCTAATGAACCAACTCCACCACCAAGTAGACGACTTAAAATGGCTGCTAGAAGTACACCAAAGAAGGCATCAAAGAAACAGAAATCCAAAAGAAAACATAAGTCATCTAAATCTGCAAGCCAAAGATATGAATCTACTTCAGCAGAATTGAATGAACAAATTGGTGCCTCAGCTGAATTTGATGTTGAACAAGCGACTAGAATTGTTGAAAATGTATTATCTGAATTGCAATCTGAGAATGTTAGCATAGGAGATGTAGTTGTGCAGGAGGAACAATGTGGAATTGAGGGAGGAGTTGAAAATGTTTGAGAGGTTGAGAGGTCCGGGTTAGGACAAGGGCATAAAGAAAACGTTGGCCCTCTGATAGTTGAAACCAATGTGTCTAGCCGGGATGTCAACCCTAGGGTAGAAGTCGAGAACTCCCCATTCTTGCTTGCACCGAACTCTCCTCGCCATTCTGACTCCTCACAACAGGAGTTAGTCTCACAAATGCACGGGGAACAGCCACGTTCACCACACTCTCCTCATTTGGAGGATGAGAGTGTTGAAATAAGAGAAGACCAGCCCCACCTCTCGACTTCATTTCGTGCACAAGAGTCTAGATCTCCTAGGCACACGGATTCACAAGCCCAGTTGAGTACTGGTGCCGGAACAAGCGGAGAGGGACCCACTTTGTGTGACCCTCAAGGACAGCTTGGAAATCCTGCCTTAGCTAACATCATGCCAGCTTTAGCCGCAGGTAACAGTTCTCAAACCGAGACTGGGGACAGTATGAACGCCAAGGTGACACTGCTGTTCCTCAGGATCAACCTGAGACTGTATTAACGGGCATTCTCAGTGACCCCGGTGTTGTTAGAGGTGTTGCCCAACAACAAGTCCAGGACAGTAATTTATCACAGTCTAGGACACAAACTGATTCCGGTTGCAAAGCCCATGAATCTGAAACTGCTAGTGAGGGTTTAACCCGAGGATCTGCAGGAAATCATGAATCAGCTTCGCTGAATTTAGGTCATACCACAAGTGTGCAAACAACCCCGGGTTGGCTACTCCACCTCTTACACAAACACAAAGAACACCAACACCTATTCAAACATCATCAACCACAACAAATCAACCAACCAAAGATCAAGCATGTGAAGTTCTACTTGGCATTCTACGTTCTGAGGGTGATTTGTTGACTGTAACTGAAAGGGGGTGTTGAATGCATTGGAGGTAAGAGAAAGGGAGATTGCTCATGAAAAACAAGTCAAGCATCTTGAAGATCAAGTTCAGAAACAGAAAGCAGAATATGATGCTAAGCTTGCTGCCTTTGAATTACGTTTGTTAGCATTAGAATCTTGCCGACCGGCCTCGGTTGTTTCTCGACGGGATGATCCTGATTCTGATGATCACCCCGAGGGGGAGAACCAAGGAGAAGGTCAGACTAATATTGGAAACACTTCGACAATAGTGGATGTGAATGTTGAGGATGTGGTGATGCAAGAAAGAACTGAGGGTGGAAACCAAGATGTGATTGAAGAAGATCAAGCTGAGAATGAAAGATTAGCTGCTGTTAGAGCTAGATCTGATAGAAGATGGAAAGAGCTTGCTGATGAAACACAAAAAGAAGTTGATAAAATTGTTAAAGATTTTACTGAAAGATTCAACGAAAGTAACAATGATGATGACCCTGAGGAGATTGAAAGAATTGCTGAAATAAAAAGAAAATTTAATGAAGTGTTTGGAGCTGATAGTGATGAAGAAGAAGAAAATGAAAGTGTTTTTGAAAATGAAGATGAAGGGTATGTGATTGAAAATGATATAGTTGAATATGCTGAGGGTGAAGCAGACATTGAGGCTGCAAAAGACAATGTAATTTTGGATGAGCCAGAGATAGTTGAAACTCCAGCAAATGTAGAAGCTGTTGAGGAACCGATGTTTGAAGTATTTCCAGACCTTGATTATTTTGAAACAGGTTCTTCAAGCAGAATTGAAGTTGGAGAATCATCTATTCCTGCTTGTACAACTCCACAGAATTATTCTTTCAATGACTTCAACAGTTTTGATGAATTGAGAAAGACTCCTGAGGCTGCTGCACAAAATTTCAAGAAATCTACCTATAAACAAGTGTTGAGAGTGGCAATCACATCCGAAGAAGTCCTTCCTGATTATTTTCCAACAGAATTGACAGAAGAACAACGGAGGTTTATTAATCGAGGATACTTCTTGAGGGATAAAGAAAGAATGGTTGCTCTCGGTGTTCAACCAAAAGAAGCAGCAAAGAAGTCTAGATACTTGGAAGAAAGAGCATTTCCAATATTCTGTGGAGCTACCAAAGTTACAAAATCTAAAAGACCAGAAGTAGACTCTATGTTCAAATTTAAAGAACCAAGACAAGTTGAAGAATACAAACAGCTTCTTCAACTCACAAAGCAATACAATCCAAAACTACTTGAAGAGCAAAGAAATCATAAAATCTTGGTGCTCGTCAGAGTTATTCTTTTGAAAAGGGTTTCTATCTCCGTTCCATGTTATCATGTGAAAAGAGATAATAATAAGTATTATAGATTTACAGAAGCCCAGTTCAAGCTTTTTGTTATGACTTGAATTCGAGCTTTAGTGTGTGTTTTAGTGTGTGTTAATGGAAGTTTCTAGTGAGAGAAAGTAGAGAGAGAGTAGAGAGATGTCAGGGAAAGATTAGCTTGTATTATGTGTTCAAAGGTTACAAATTACATAAGGGAGGGGGTTTATATACATAAGAGCTATTTACACTATGCCCCCTTCCATATTAACAAGTTTACATTCTAAGTACAAAATGACATAAGGTATACAAATCAACTACTACATTTATATTTTTAACAATCTCCCCCTTAGTAGTGATTTGTGAAAAATATCCAGTCTTGTCTTTCTTTAAGCTCTTGTATTTGGTCTTCCTTTGTTTGGATGCCAGAACCAATTTTCTCCTTCGGGTCTGTCATCAGGAACAACCATGTTGTCTGCAAAGTTTCTTGGAGGAATGTTCTGTGGACCTGGAAGATGACCGGGCGCATACTTGATCCAACAACCTCCTCTTCGACGTACGACGTACTTAGACTTCTGAGCATTCTTTGCTTCTCTCATCATTCTAATGCTGTCTCTGTACTCGAGTCTTTGATTAATCTTGGAGATTGCTTTGTCAAACACTTCCTTTTTCTTTCATCTTGCTCGTCATCTTGCAGGCACAACAACACATTCTTACAAAACTCCAACGTTCCATCAGAATAGGAAGCAAGTTCATCCATGCGAATGAAAAATCTTCTTCTTTCTGCTATTCAAAAAGACAACACCGAAGGATGGTTCTTCAATGATATGACCAATACTTAGCTGTTCAATATCTGTGGTGTATAGACTTTGATCTGGATACGGCACATTAATCTTTCTCTTTACAACTTCAAATCCTATCTGAAAATCTTCCAATGAAGCATATTGAATGCAGCTTGACATATATCTTTTAACAGCTTCAAAGGCAATAACATCTTCACGATATCTCTGCATAGCATTCACAAAATGATTGTAGAGAAAGATAATGTCATCAACTGGCAGCATCTTGAACTGTGTTTCAGTAAATCTGTAGCTCTTGCCATTATCTCTTTTGACATGAAAACTTGGGATTGAGATAGTGTTTCTTTTAACCAAAATGACTCTGATCAGCACCAAGATTTTGTGATTTCTTTGTTCCTCAAGGAGCTTGGATTATATTGCTTGGTGAGTTTAAGAAGCTCTTTGTATTCTTCTACTTGTCTTGCTTCCTTAAACTTGTACATTGACTCCAACTCAGGTCTTTTGGTTTTAGTAACTTTGGTAGCTCCACAAAAGATTGGAAATGCTCTTTCCTCCAAAAATCTAGACTTCTTAGCTGCCTCCTTTGGCTTAACACCCAGCGCAACCATTCTTTCCTTATCCCTCAAGAAGTATCCCCGATTAATGAACCTCCTTTGTTCATCAGTCAATTCAGTTGGAAAATAATCAGGGAGAACTTCCTCGGATACTATTGCTTCCTTCAACACTTGCTTATAAGTTGATTTCTTGAAGTTCTGAGTTGCAGCCTCAAGAGTCTTTCTCAATTCATCAAAACTATTGAAGTCTTCAAATGTATAGTGTTGAGGAGTTGTGAAACCCTGAGTAGACGATTCTCCAGCTTCTTTTTTGCTTGATGAACCTGTTTCAAAATAATCAAGATCTGGGAAGTCTTCAAACACAGGCTCCTCAACTGCTTCTACATTTGCTGGATTCTCAACTATCTCCGGCTCATCCAATGTTACATTATCTTTTAAGGCTTCAATATCTGCATCTCTCTCAGCATATTCAACTATCTCATCTTCAATCACATACCCTTCATCTTCATTTTCAACAATATTTTCATTATCTTCATCATCATCATCATCAGAATCATCACCAAAAACTTCAACTAACCTTCTTCTAATCTCATCATTCACAGAATCATTCTCAACATTTTCAACATTCACACCCTCGGCTCTTTCTTCCATCACCACATCTCCAACATTTCCTTCAACTCTTGCCGAAGTATTATCAATGTTCGTTTAACCTTCTCCTTGGTTCTCCCCCTCGGGGTGATCATCAGAATCAGGATCATCCCGACGAGAAGGAACCGAGGCCGGTCGGCAAGACTCTAACGCCAACAATCTCAATTCAAAAGCAGCAAGCTTTGCATCATATCAGCCTTTTGACGTTCTACTTGATCTTGTAACTCTTTCACTCTTCTTTCAGTGGCTATTTCTCTTTCTCGCACCTCAAGAGCATTCAACACCCCTCTTTCAGTTACCGTCAACAAATCACCCTCAGACCTTAAAATATTCAATAAAACTTCACAAGCAGCGTCTTTTGTAGGTAAATTTGGAGGGAAGGGGGGGGGGAGGGGGGGGGAGGAGTGCAGGTGGGGGTGGGGGGCGGGGGGGGGGGGGAGAGGTGGAGTAGCCAACCCGGGGGTTGTTGGCACACTTGTGGTGTGACCTAAATTCAGCGATGCTGATTCAGGATTTCCTGCGGATCCTCGGGTTATACCCTCACCAGCAGTTTCAGATTCATGGGCTTTGCAACCCGAATCAATTGGTGTCCTAGACTGTGATAAATCACTGTCCTAGGGGATCTAGACTCTTGTGCAAGAACTGAAGGCGAGAGGTGGGGTTGGTCCTCTCTAATTTCAACACTCTCATCCTCCAAATGAGGAGAGTGTGGTGAGCGTGGTTTATCCCCGTGTATTTCTGAGACTAACTCCTGTTGTGAGGAGTCAGAATGGCTGGGAGAGGTTGGTGCAAACGAGAATGGGCAGTTCTCGATTTCTACCCTAGGGTAAACAACCCGGCTAGACACATTTGTTTGAACTAATGGAGGGCCATCGTTTTCTTTTTGCCCTTGTCCTAACCCGGACCGCACATCCTCTCTGGTATTTTCAACTCTTCCCTCAGTCCCGCCTTGTTCCTCCTGCACAACATCATCTCCAGTGCAAACATTCTCAGGCTCAATCTTAGATACAACATTATGCACAATTCTTGTTGCTTGTTCAACATCAAACTCCGCTGAGGCACCAGGTTGGTCATTCACATCTGCTGAAGAAGATTCTAGTCTTTGACTTGCAGATCTAGACGACTTATGTTTTCTTTTTGATTTCTTTTTCTTTGAAGTCTGCTTTAGAACTTCTAGCAGACATTTTAAGTCGTCTACCTGGTGGTGGAGTTGGTTCATCAGGTAGTATTGAAGCAATTGATCGAGGTGGTGTTAGAATTGGTGGATTCGGTGAAACAACGGATGGTAAAGGTGTCGATTGTAAAGGTGAAGATTGTGAAAGGGGAACGGTTGGTGTAGATTGTGTAGATTGTGAAGGTGATGTTTGTGATGTAACGTTCGGTGTGGATTGTGAAACAGGTGATGAAATAGGTTCAGGTGAAGCAACATCTTGCTGAAACATAACTCTTTTAGACTTTCTTTTCCTCTGCTCAGAGGCCCCTTCATCACTAACCCCTCTTTTTCTTTTTGACACACTAGGACCCTCACTTGGCGACCTATGCTCAGCTTGGGAAGGAGTCTGTCGGCTATCAGACCCCATCGCTGAGACTAACCACTCAAGATAAGCCCTAAGGTGAGGACTCTGAGCAGGAACCAGGTTTATCAAAAACGGTGGAATCGGAAAAGGTCTTACGGTTTCACAACTTGTGCCTCTCAAGTTGGATTTATATAAAGCAATCACACATTTAAAGCTGTCTTCCAACCTTGGAATTTCTTCTGCATTATCAATAGCATCTTCGATAACCAGAGTGAAAAATCTGATGAAGGGAATGTACTTTCGGTCTTGTTTATCCTTTCCCTTAACAACTTGAATCAGCTTTTTCCATATTATTGCCGCAAAGTCACACTGCACATTGTGAGTGACTGCATAATAGATTGCCAAAGAATCCTTTGTCATCAGATCAATTCCTTTCTGTGACGGCATCAAGCAGGTTGAAAGAATATTGTACATTGTATGCCAGAGAGTTGCTACATTACTTCTTCTGAAGTCTCTCATCGTTGTCAAATCTCCTGCATACCCCAACGAATGAACTCCTGCCAACATTTCTTCTACAGATGGGAGTTCTTCGTATTCTTCTAGAACAGGAAATCCAATAATTGTTCTAAATTCATCCAGAGTTAATCTACAGTTGAAGATTTCAGCTTCTGATTCTAGTGAGAATTTGAAGTATTCTGCTGTGTTGTGCCTTTTACTTCCTCGCACATATTCAATTGATTCCCACAGCTCGAAGACATACTTCTCAGGTACAAGTGCACCTCCAGTTAAAGCATTATTTAGTGGATGATAGCTGAGAATCTCTGGAATGATAGGGAATTTGCAAGCAAAAGGAATATGTAATGCTTGATTAGCTTGCATTTTCATCGAATCTCCTTCTCTGAACATTGCCATCTTTGTTCTTTATTATTTTTTTTTCTGTTAAAGACAAACTGACCAAAGTATTTGACCAGAAAAGACATGTTAAACACAAAAAAAATAACAAAATATACCAACTTTTAAGAAACACATTTATTACACAGACAATGTTTTGCATATATATTAAAAATGAGAGAACAAAGTAGTACACAAAGGCGTTCGATACCTTGCATCTCACCCAAATATATATACAAAACATGACAATATATAGAATCACATAAGTATTAAAAGATAAGAAAACAAGGTAGTACACAAAGGCGTTCGATACCTTGCCTCTCACTCTAAACACTTATGAAATACTATATATTTACATACACAATACACATATACAAATAACATTTTAAAACACAGCACAAATAATAATAAAAGAAACATAGAAAAAAATAAAGAAAGAAGAAAAAAAACTTTGAAATTCTAATTTGTATTGGAGTTGAAACATGTAAATGCAGAGCTCAAAGCTCTGCAAATGAGCTGTTCAGATTCACTCCTTTGAAATGTATGAAATTTTCTTATATTGAACAACAAAAATGTTGTCAATTGATAAAGAACAATTTCAATGAGAAAAATTTCAATTTGTACTGTTTGCCGAGCAAAATGCTCTGCAAACAGTTGATTTTAAAACTTGGTGAAAATTTTCACTTTGTACTGTTTGCCGAGCAAAATGCTCTGCAAACAGTTGATTTTAAAACTTGGTGAAAATTTTCACTTTGTACTGTTTGCCGAGCAAAATGCTCTGCAAACAGTTGATTTTAAAAACTTTGAGAAAATTCTCATTTTGTACTGTTTGCCGAGCAAAATGCTCTGCAAACAGTTGAATTTAAGATTTTGTGAAATTTTTTCATTTTGTACTGTTTGCCGAGCAAACTGCTCTGCAAACAGTTGATTTTAAAAACTTTGAGAAAATTCTCATTTTGTACTGTTTGCCGAGCAAAAAGCTCTGCAAACAGTTGATTTTAAAAACTTTGAGAAAATTCTTGTTGAAAATTTTTCACTTTGTACTGTTTGCCGAGCAAAATGCTCTGCAAACAGTTGATTTTAAAAAACTTGGTGAAAATTTTCACTTTGTACTGTTTGCCGAGCAAAATGCTCTGCAAACAGTTGATTTTAAAAAACTTGGTGAAAATTTTCACTTTGTACTGTTTGCCGAGCAAAATGCTCTGCAAACAGTTGATTTTAAAAAACTTGGTGAAAAAATTCACTTTGTACTGTTTGCCGAGCAAAATGCTCTGCAAACAGTTGATTTTAAAACTTGGTGAAAAATTTTCACTTAGTATTTTGCCGAGCACATGCTCTGCAAATGGATGGTTCAAGTCTTGACAAAATAATAAAAATCCAATTTGTACTGTTTGCCGAGCAAAATGCTCTGCAAACAGTTGTTCTAAGACTTGGAACAAAAATTTGGACAAAAAGCACTGTTTGCCGAGCAATGAGCTCTGCAAACAGTGGTTTTTAAGGCTTGAAAGACTTGGAAATAACAAATGCCTGTTTGCCGAGCACAAAGCTCTGCAAACAGTTGAATTTAAGACTTGGATCCATTTTGAACAAAATGCACTGTTTGCCGAGCAAAATGCTCTGCAAACAGTTGATTTTAAAACTTGGTGAAAATTTTTCACTTTGTACTGTTTGCCGAGCAAAATGCTCTGCAAACAGTTGATTTTAAAACTTGGTGAAAATTTTTCACTTTGTACTGTTTGCCGAGCAAAATGCTCTGCAAACAGTTGATTTTAAAAAACTTGGTGAAAAATTTTTCACTTTGTACTGTTTGCCGAGCAAAATGCTCTGCAAACAGTTGATTTTAAAAAACTTGGTGAAAATTTTTCACTTTGTACTGTTTGCCGAGCAAAATGCTCTGCAAACAGTTGATTTTAAAAAACTTGGTGAAAATTTTTCACTTTGTACTGTTTGCCGAGCAAAATGCTCTGCAAACAGTTGATTTTAAAACTTGGTGAAAATTTTCACTTTGTACTGTTTGCCGAGCAAAATGCTCTGCAAACAGTTGATTTTAAAACTTGGTGAAAATTTTCACTTTGTACTGTTTGCCGAGCACATGCTCTGCAAATGGATGGTTCAAGTCTTGACAAAATAATAAAAATCCAATTTGTACTGTTTGCCGAGCAAAATGCTCTGCAAACAGTTGTTCTAAGACTTGGAACAAAAATTTGGACAAAAAGCACTGTTTGCCGAGCAATGAGCTCTGCAAACAGTGGTTTTTAAGGCTTGAAAGACTTGGAAATAACAAATGCCTGTTTGCCGAGCACAAAGCTCTGCAAACAGTTGAATTTAAGACTTGGATCCATTTTGAACAAAATGCACTGTTTGCCGAGCAAATTGCTCTGCAAACAGTTGATTTTAAACTTGGAAAAAAAATTTGGAAATCAAAATGGCATGAATGCCGAGCAAAGTGCTCTGCATTATGTTGTTTTAGGACTTGGTGGAAAAACAAATTTGGTTTGATAAAAACAAGTATTTGTCGAGCAAAAAGCTCTGCAAATGACACTTTTGATCCAAAAATTTGTTTGAGATTACCAAGTACATGTTCAACAAACTTTATGATGATTTGACGATGATCAAGAACAAAGTACCCATTTGCCGAGCAAAATGCTCTGCAAATGGTACTTTTCATCAAAAAGTTAATATATACCCAGCCCTTCTACCAATTGTTAGAAATCCAAAAATAGTGATAAATTGTAATCTAGATTAGATTAATTTCTTGTTGTTAAGTCATAGATAAATGATCACTAAGGTTGAGGGGCTAATTGTGACAATTAGCATAATTGTGTAATTAGACTATAAATAGCCCTCTCATACCTTAGAGATCAATAACCTTGACATAACTTTAACACACAAAACCTTTCATACTTGTACTTACAACTTTAATACCAGATTTACACACAGTTCTCTCTCAAAACACACACAAACACCAAGAACACACACTCACCAAATCCACCATTGATGAATCGAATTCAGTAGTTAAAATCGTGTTATAACAAGTGGTATCAGAGCAAAACATCAATATGATGACGATCCATACCTGAATTCATTCACAAATTCATCAAAATCAAATTTATTCACAAATTTTGTTCGAACTTTTCACCGTCTGGTTCTTCAAAATTCACACTTCAAATCACATAAAATCACAATTATTTGTTCATCAATAGATTTGTGGTAGTTGAAAACATAATCCTGTCAAGTTTCAAGTTTCAATTCAATCTAAATCTCGAGATTGAATTTTTGAGTTTTGGCGCGAATTTTTGGGATTTGATTCTGTTGTGTTTTGTGTTGAATTTTGATCATAAACGTGTTGCGGACATGAATTCAAACAGTTTGCCAGTGATTTCATGATCTAACTCCCAGTAATTCAAAAGATATTGAAGTTTTTAAAAGTTGTTAATGGAGTTTTTTCTGGAAAACTGTTGAGTTGAAGAAGATGACCAGAACGATCTTCACTAGGACGACCTTATCAAGATCGTCTTAGTCTTTGAAATCTTGTTTCACTTACTTGTGATTTGTGACTTGTTAGACGATCCTCACAAGATCGTTCTAAACAAGTGTGAGTTGTAAAGTGTTTGATTCTGGCTAATTAATCCGAAAGGATTGGTTTGGTCATTTCAAATACTTAGAAAGTTTTGGAAAGAAACCTAAAACGATCTTGAACCAAGATCGTTTCATTTCTTAGAACCTAAGACGATCTTCACATAGATCGTTTCATACCTTCGAAACCCAAGACGATCTTCACCAAGATCGTCTCATTCCCTCTGAACTTAAGACGATCTTAAACCAAGATCGTCCCAGTTCCTTGAATCATCTCAATTCAAAATCATTTCATTTTCAAGACCGTTTCATTTTCAAGACCATTTCATCTTCAAGACCGTTTCAATTCAAGATCGTTTCATTTTCAATACTTAACCAAATTTCATCAAGATTCCAAAACGATCTCACCTAGGACGATTTCACCTAGGACGATTTTGTTCAAAACGATCCAGCTCTAGACGATCTTACCCAGAGCTAATTGGTCAAATATGGATTTCCAAAAATTTTTCGCCTAACGGCGTTAAATCATGCGGAAACGATTTAGGAAAATACTCAACTAAGGAAAACAGTTGAGAAAACATAAGGGGTGTTACTAATAGCATCAAATCAGTAATAAAAGAAATCCATAAGATTGCCCAACATAAAGCAATCATAACATAGTCTTTACATAAGTTCCATAAAGGAAATCATTAACATAAGGTCTATGCGAAGCTATTGGGTAAACTAAAGCCAGCTTGATCATCTACCCATCTCTCGCCACAGCTTCACACGTCATCTTACTGCCTAACCTGAGGGGTGTCAACACATAAAAGAAACAAGTGTTAGCTATAAAGCTAAGTAAGATAACACCAGGTTTAAGCAAACATTTCATCCATTTAAATCGTCACTTTAAGCATTACGTCATTTTAATTAGGCATTCATACCACCGTATAACATATCCACATCACATATCCACATCACATATAAGCATAGAGTTCATGACCCTAAGCGTGCCTAATCAATTCGTCATCTCATCTCATCTCATTAAGTTGTGACTAGGTCACCGTTAAGTTGTAACCGAAGTTACCATTAAGGAAAGACAATGTCGATCCATGAGTAGCACGTTATGTTCATGACATTAGGTGGGTCATCAGGCCACCCGAAACTACTCGCCACATATGACTTGTTGCAAGGAACCACCCGAGCAACCATTTTAACATACCTATAACCACCGTAAGGCATGACGTACCTATTACCGCCGTCAGGCACCATTTATACGTACCTATTACCACCGTAAGGCACGCTGTACCTATTACCACCGTAAGGCACAGGTTATGCATAACACTTAACATCTAATTAGCTCGAGCATTTATCATATTTAGTTTAGATTTCCACCTTTAACCTAACCTAATCCATACTATCATCTTTTCACGTTAGGGCCCTTAAAACGTGCACGTGTCATGGCAACCTAAAAAGGTCTAGTGTTCTAGATGAACAAGCCACATATACATGCACATAACAACATTATAACATATCATTAACCACCGTACATCATAACATATCATATCGTAAACATATCATTAACCACCGTACATCATAACATATCATATCGTAAACATATCATTAACCACCGTCATCATATCATATCATCATATATCATATCATAAACGTATTTACGGGGAAACATTTTAAGCATAGGCACCGTCATCTTTAATCCCCGAATACCTCCCATATCAACCCAACCACAATATAGGTTAACATTACCGTTTTGGAGGTTATAGTTTATGAAACCATTTTTTGTTGCACCCTCAGCGTGACAAAAGTAGTGTATCTTACCTCGTAGTAGTGTATGCGCGTAAACAACAGCTAGTAGTGCTTAATAGTAATCCCCGACACCTATCGTACATTAACATATGAAGTATAAGTCATTTGGGACCTTAATTGACTTGAAAACGAACTTAGGTTTGTTCTTACGAACTTAATTCCATAAAACGAACTTAACTGTTTTCTGATCAAAACGAACTTTAAATTCGTTTGCCAAACGAATTTAATCATCCACAAACGAATTTAGACATCTCAAACGAACTTAATCTTTGTTTTCCAAAACGACTTTAGCCAACGGATTTAACAACGAAATTAGTCTTCTTTTAAACGAAAATAGC
>CM067175.1:76755382-76850646 GCA_034093135.1 Erigeron breviscapus | reverse complement strand
CATCAAAGTTATCAAACACCTTAACTGAACTCAGTTTATGAAGCATGATCTTCACTGGATTGTCCAGAATCCTGTAGGAACCAACATTCTCATTCACAAAAAAGTTTGTGAACCTCCTTGTCTCACCCTCAATTAACAAAGGCTCAAAGGTTTTCATCAAGTTTTTCCTCACTGATGCTTGAAGACGATCTCCCTGTTTTAAAATTAAATATTAACCAATATGATACTGCATATATACAGCATACAATACAATAATATATACAGCATACGATGAATACTTACATGTTCGTCCATCAGGATCATTTCAATACTACCTATGTTATTAACATCTCCATATAGAGGTTGCTTCCATAGCCGCAAAATTCTAACCGTTATCGTACATGGCTTATTATTTGGACGCAAATTTCTAATTGAAACATGGTTTAGTGAAGCCATGCTAACTGGTATGTTATGTGTTTATGTTTTGAAATGTGTTTTTGTTTTGAAATGCCTTAAAACTGAATGGAAGTGGACTTATATAGACATAGACACGCAAGGAAGTAACCGCCACAACAATACACGAACGGTTACACTTTCAAATTTTCGAAAATTTGAACTTCTTAAAAGTATTTTCGAAAATTTGCACTTCTTAAAAGTATAACTAATCCATAGACCTTGTATGGAGAAATATTGTAGGGATTTTTGGGCTTTCTTGCATTTTTAAGCATGCCACATAGGCATTAACTAACAAATTTTGAAGTGACATTTATATAATGTAGGGATTGGTTTCGTATCCTTGTGTGATCTTGATGTGGATAGTTGTTGTATGGCGATCATTGTGGTTGTGATCTAGACATTTGATGTGTTATATGTTGCATGATTCTTGTGATTTTGGTGTAGCATTTGGATGAGGTACTCGTGATATTCCAATGTGGCGGAATATCTCCCGGTGCGGGACTTCTGTTGCTCAGCTATTCGATACTCACTTATCTATGGATGTAATTATGTATATAGGTGTATATACACTAGTATCGAATCTATGGCTCAACTAGAAACAGTGATCCTACGAACTCACCAACCTAGTGTTGACATTTTTGAGTATCTTTTCAGGTATACAAGAAATCGCTTGCAAGCTAGGAGTTGTGGCCTATAGTTGGACTTAATGGATATCTGGTTGCATTGTAGATCTTTATAATCGGGCACGATGCCTCGGTTTGTTTTATCTTGTTTGGGATTCTTATTGTTGTGTCTTGACTTGTGTAGGTCAACTTGTAACATCCGAGATTTTTGACCTTTTGGCTTGAGTGAAATTCGACTAGTTAAATCAATTAATAAAATAATTTAATTCATTTCGAGACTAAACGACGGGCAAACGCGTAATGGGTCGCTTGACTACTAGATGGACAATACGATAATAGACGACACACGACGACGATCTAAATGAACTACAAGTATAGTCGGGTCGACCCATGGTTTAGACCCACGACCCATTTACCCAACTAGTTATCCAACCCATGCCCCCCCCACCTTATCCTTTCATTCTATCTTCTCTTTCTCTCTTTATTCTCTTCCAAGATCACACCAATGCAAATCTCTCTCTCCCTCTCTATAATTCTTACACCAAATTTGAAGTTTCAAGCTGGAATTAAGATAGAATAATAATCATCATCAACACCTTATCATCATATCAAGAATTTGAAGTCTCAAGTGCAAGAAAACCTCATCTATAGCTCATTTCGGGTTTTAAACCTTTAGTGGTGATTTTGGTAAGTAAACTTCGACTTATAATTATCATTTCATGTCTACAATCATATTCTAAATCAAACCCTTGGATTTGTGGGTCAAAATCGGGTCAAAGGCCGAATTAGGGTTTTATGTGGTCAAAATGGGTCAAAAAATTGGAAACCGAATTTGTTGGGATTTAAGGGTCGAATTATCAAATGGGTTGTGTTTGAAATCTTGTTTTTCACCTAAAATAAACTAAACTTGTACAAATTTCTGGTTAGAAACCCATGGAACTCGAATTAGGGTTTATGTATAAATATATATATATTAAATAAGTCAAAATCTAGTTCCCATGAAAATTTATGAATTTGGGCTCAAATTTGGAAAGAGACTTGCTTTGTTTACGTTCATTTCAAGGTTTAACATCTAAAACATCATCTGGATCCCCTCAATTTCGAATTAAAACCGTTAATTGGAGTTAATTTTGATGAAAGTCAAGGGTTGACTTTCTGGTCAACTGTGTTCTTCATCATCTTGCCCAGATTTCCTTCTTCTCCCCTGTGCGACCGTAACCTACGCCTATATTGGCGTAGGCTACGCCCTTCAATTGCTCCAAATGAACCTTACGCCCTAATCTCTCTGTCTACGCCGCTGGAGACGCTAAAACAGCAACTTTCAGGTCACCGTAAGGTACGGTGCCTAGACCGTAGGTTACGCCACCACTCGACTGACCACCGTAGCTTACGCCTCCCCATGTCGTCCCTTACGCCGAGCCAAACTTAGCCACCGTAGCTTACGCTACATCTGGCCGTATCTTACGCCGATCTTCCCCTTCATATTTTTCCAGAATTCTAGATTGGCTTCCATAGCACTTGGATCGAGTCGGACGTTCTTTTAAACTCTTATTTGACTTCCCTAACGAAGTATACAAGTCCCGGGAACCACATTAGGTCACGAGTCACCGTGAAACCCTAACTGGGGTTTTGAATAAAGATAATATCATGAACGCTTATTATACTAGTGGCATTTGAAATACTAGACGACTGTTCGATCTTAATTGACTCCAAACTAGTATTCAGCCCATATAACTATATAATCGAGTCTCGGGAATCACTTATATGGAGAGCACTTATGTAACCCTAATTAGGGTTTCTGACTAAAGTAATAATGTGCATATGATATATGTTTATAGGTTTTGAACACGTGGAGCTCGTTGAACGAATTTAATCTCATCTTATCTCGATCTTAACTTCTCATTGCCGATCAAGGTGAGTTTCGTATCTCCCTACTCGCTTGAGATTCGGGCTGAAAAGTGTAAATTTGTGTGTTTACTTATGTTGTTGATTGATTGATGGATTTGAGTTAAATGTTGGTTTGATGAGACGGTTATCACGTTTGATTGACTTGGTTTACGGTTGTTATGTATTTCATTAATATTAGGATAGACGTACATACATGGAAGTCGGTTATGCATCAATTGGGTTTTAGATGTGGTGGGAAGGCTGCGGGTGACCCTATATATAAGCATCTGGGACTCGAAGGAAGTAGAATCCTCTTAAGTGTATGTACGTATAGTTGGTTTAAATTGTGGTTAATGGGTTACGATTGACGATTATTGATTGTTGGCTCATGTTTGTCGAATATTAATTACTGGTTCAAGTTCATCGTATATTGATTGTTGGTTCATGATTGATGCATTTACAATTGATTGTAAGCATTGCATACATTGTTGATGACCCTCGGCAGGGGATTGCCGACATCCTGGTGTATAGATGTATGCACCCATTTTGGATGTAGTTCCTGACTCCGAGTATATAGACATATATATCTCGATGATTTTTGAGATACAGCCTTGTTCATTGTGATGACAGAAGGGTATCGTTGCATTGGTGACTGGTGTTCACGCATAAGATAGGCATGTTGACTTATTTATGCATTGGTACTTGCATTTGATATTTATATCATTGAGCATTCATTTACGCGCATTTTTGTACTTATGTAATCTTGTTGATTGGACATTGTTGTGTTACTTAGAGGCTCACTGTAAGTCACGTTTAGCCTCTACTTGTACATTATGATTATTGTTTATGGTTCCTTGTGGACCATTACTACGAACTCACCAACCTTGTGTTGACTATGCTTAGTACACTTTTCAGGTAATCAGGTTCTCCCCGGACGTGGAGTTTAGTTGCTTGCTTGCTGTTAACCCGGGCTTTGGACTTTATGAATCAAGGATTCATCGACCTTCTCTCTTGCATTATACTTAGGATTGACTTGCCATCTTTGGGATGTTCTTTGTAAACTTCGATGGTTATTTGCTCCTTATGTGTTGTGGTACTTGTTTCGTATTGTAATGGATTCACTGAATCCTTAATTGCATTTAGTTCTTGTTCTATTGTAATTCCACCTTGCGCTATATGATTTCCGTGATATTTCGAGCCTCGGCTTGGGGTGTTACAGAATGGTGGCCCATGCGTGGTCGTAGAGAATTAGGCGGTTTGACCTAGACTACGGCTTAAGTTAAAACTCTTCATATAGCATGCATGGTTAGGAATTTCGTGTGCAATGTGAATTATGTGAATCCCCGTGTGAGTTCGTAGTTAAAACCACTTATGTGATGACTTGAGTTTAATGTGATGAATGTGGATTGAGTACAATGTGGTTAATGTGTGCATTGATTGAAGTGATTGTCGTTGATATGGATTGTTACTATTGATTGGTGCTAGTTGGATGATTTGGAGCAAAATGAAGTTATGTTATTAACTTAGTATAATATTGTGGCTACCCAAAAAGAACCCGATCAACTCTTTTATGGTCACCCAATATTATAACAAGTTAATAACATCATGGATTGCGCATGCATGGCTTAGAGTATAATAAGGAACCGATATGCTTAATGGAAGTTGATTAGGTGGAGGGTTAGCCATTGGTACACCCTGTATACATACCCGGTCAACAACTAGAGAGCATATCGAATTCGGATTATACTTTAAACCACTCGTGTTAGTTGACTTGTTTTAGTTGCTTGTAATGAGATGTGTTGAATACGAGTAATTGGTTTTGATGGTGGACAATTGTTGTGAACTTAGCACGAGAACATGATAGATAACGATTACTTGAGAACCTCGATATGTTGTCCTTGACATAGTGATATGAAACACGTATGATATGTTGGTATGATAGCACGATATATGACAATTACTTGACAACATTTATATGTTGGCCTTAGTGTAAAGACATTAAACATGTGTAGTGTGTTGGTATGAAAATACTAACTACTAGTGCGGCTAACATGATAGCAAATGTGAAGCTAACCCCCGGGTCATAAACTCTAGAACTATTACTATGATTGGATTTGGTAGTTGAATGACATGTTGACTAGTATGATTTAGTAACATATATGTTATACATATGTGATATGTATGTATGTATGCCCCGTAGTGGTCAAGTTGACGTTGTAAATGCTTTTGTTGTGATTCGACTTAAACGTATTGATAAACGGTTAGAATACAATGCGATAAATATGTTGATATGCACCCTGAGAGAATGTCAAGGTTGTAAGCATCTTAACTCCCATGTATTATAAACGGATGATATTCCAACACAAATGATGTTAATTGTAATCGGTGAACAATAGGGATATGTTGCTAAATAGTATGTGAAATTGAACATGTATGAGACATTGTTAAACTGGGTTGTAAGCATAATATAACGTAGTTGGTAATGCACGTGTAAAATGTATTAGTAGATGGACGGTTATATGAATGAATTTAACATGCTAGTTTTATTGCATGATTATGGGAAAACCATATCATTAAACTTGTTTTCTTTATGCTTGATGTAACGGAAATAGATAATGTATGTGTAAGGATGTTAATCGGTAAGCACTTGCAAGAACGGATTGGTGTACTAGTTTGTTAGTCGTAACAGGTATAAATTTGTCGTTAAGCTAAGAGTATGCACATGGGATAAGCAACTATGGTGATGTACGTATAAATATTTACTCAATGAACAATTGTATGAATAAGGACAGTAGACATGTCTGATAATTTGAGTATGCTCAAAATGTTAATTCTTAACCTAGTTATAAGAAAGAATTAGTAATGATTGAAAACTTATGCATAGTTATACCCAACGTATGAGAGATTGTATGTACGGCTTGGTATTGCGAGATTAGTTGATAGACCTACAAAATCTTACCTTCTAACTAGGTTATGTAAATAAATTTTTAGGAAATGCGGTAGAACAAATATGGTTGCCATGATATTCTAATTATTGAATATGCCTAAATTTCGTTGCCTAACTAAGTTGGTGAAATAAATCGTTAGGACTTGGTAATACATGCGTAAAGGAAATTGGAGTCTTGGGAAATTGTGTGTATAGGTTGCCATGCCAGCCAAATTGCCATAATATATCAACATCTTGTTGCCTAACTTGCTTATTGAATACATAGTTAGGAATTGAAGATGCATGCGTAGATGTAAATGGTATAGCTGGTACGACCATTATAAACTACTTGACTAAGTTATTTCCCCTTGTTTAATGTATGATTTAGTCAGTAACATAGAGACTATAAGTATAGTCATATTATAAAGACGAGAACTCCGTTGTATTATACGTCCCTAAGATTGAACTTTAGAAAAATGCCTGAGTTAACTAAGGTGGATTGATTAGAATAAACGAATAACAGTGGAGCTAATTGTGAAGTCAATATCGATGGCGACAACGGAACGTAACGATTCATTGTGAGCTGCTATATAACTATAAACCTTATTATGCGTGAGAAGGAACGACCTTGGTCAGGCTAACCATAGGGTTGAACAAATAAATTGAAATCTAAAAGTCTACCCAACACGTAAAAGTTTCGCAAACACGAACATCGCAGAGATGGAGTTGAGGTGTAGATGATATTGGGTGGTGCATATAAATACGAATACGATTGGTGAAAGTTGATCTAATTGAACGCCTAACTTAATGCGCAACCGAGAGCTCATAAAGATGGGAACGATGAGCCAATTGAGTGCCGTAGTGAGATTCACGAGTGAGATGTGAGAAGCTTGAGCCCTTATAGTGTACGATTCTCAAATCTTTTAGGCCTAAACGGATCCCTAGATCGTTGTCCATCACACAAAGGTGGTGCCGTCAAGATTGGATGTCGTGGACACGAGCCCTACCATTGCCAGAATGGAAGACCGGAGGTGAAAGCAAACGTTTGACTTCAGTGATTGAGCTGCCGACCAGTGGGTGAAACATGTCACTAGTGCGCTAACTATAAGTCAAATCGTCATAATAAGTGTACCTGTTTACAACTAATTGCACTTAATGTTAACCGCGATATGTATATATATATATATATATATAACAATAATAAATAATAAATTCCTGGACACTGACAATAAACTCGTTTGAGAAAATGGAATTATAACCCGGAGATCGATGAATCATGGCGAAGGGTTCTAACACTTGGTATGAAGGATGCGTGCGGCGTCACCCGGTTCTAAATAACCTAACGAGCTATAAACTAAAAACTTGTTACATAATACGGCTCCTTTAATCGAATGAATTTTTGCTAATATAATAGTAAGATGTTTTGAGATAGATGCGATGATTCTAAACGAAAAGACAAATGAATCTTTGGTAAACATCCCTAGAGATTTTCAAAAATTAAATTGCGTAACAAATTGTAACTTATGAAAGAGTTCTTTTAACAAGGGAATCAACCATGGCGTGTATGAGATGGAATGATCAGAATGGGAATGGCATGTGAGTGGAAACCCGAGCTGTCCTATAGTACTAAACGGAGCCACGTGCTACAAGTGATGAGAGCGAATAACATTAGCGAGATTTGAATCCTTTTGAGAGTGAGAATCGTTGTAATTTCGAGGAATCGGTAGGAACCTTAGATAACGAGGACAAGAAGCTAAGGAACAAACGCTACACGAATTTCAGAGGTTAGACGATACACTAGACGCGGAAACGAGTTCACTTGGGAGCGAGGGGACCGTGTAAGGGTTGGATACCCAAAACTGTTTAACAACTAGGGTTTTGCTGAATTTCGAGACGAAATTCTTTTAACGGGGGAATAATGTAACATCCGAGATTTTTGACCTTTTGGCTTGAGTGAAATGCGACTAGTTAAATCAATTAATAAAATAATTTAATTCATTTCGAGACTAAACGACGGGCAAACGCGTAATGGGTCGCTTGACTACTAGATGGACAATACGATAATAGACGACACACGACGACGATCTAAATGAACTACAAGTATAGTCGGGTCGACCCATGGTTTAGACCCACGACCCATTTACCCAACTAGTTATCCAACCCATGCCCCCCCCCCCCCCCCCCCCTCCTCTCTCCCCCCCCCCCCCCCCCCCCCCCCCCCCCCCCCCCCCCCCCCCCCCCCCCCCCCCCCCCCCCCCCCCCCCCCCCCCCCCCCCCCCCCCCCCCCCCCCCCCCCCCCCCCCCCCCCCCCCCCCCCCCCCCCCCCCCCCCCCCCCCCCCCCCCCCCCCCCCCCCCCCCCCCCCCCCCCCCCCCCCCCCCCCCCCCCCCCCCCCCCCCCCCCCCCCCCCCCCCCCCCCCCCCCCCCCCCCCCCCCCCCCCCCCCCCCCCCCCCCCCCCCCCCCCCCCCCCCCCCCCCCCCCCCCCCCCCCCCCCCCCCCCCCCCCCCCCCCCCCCCCCCCCCCCCCCCCCCCCCCCCCCCCCCCCCCCCCCCCCCCCCCCCCCCCCCCCCCCCCCCCCCCCCCCCCCCCCCCCCCCCCCCCCCCCCCCCCCCCCCCCCCCCCCCCCCCCCCCCCCCCCCCCCCCCCCCCCCCCCCCCCCCCCCCCCCCCCCCCCCCCCCCCCCCCCCCCCCCCCCCCCCCCCCCCCCCCCCCCCCCCCCCCCCCCCCCCCCCCCCCCCCCCCCCCCCCCCCCCCCCCCCCCCCCCCCCCCCCCCCCCCCCCCCCCCCCCCCCCCCCCCCCCCCCCCCCCCCCCCCCCCCCCCCCCCCCCCCCCCCCCCCCCCCCCCCCCCCCCCCCCCCCCCCCCCCCCCCCCCCCCCCCCCCCCCCCCCCCCCCCCCCCCCCCCCCCCCCCCCCCCCCCCCCCCCCCCCCCCCCCCCCCCCCCCCCCCCCCCCCCCCCCCCCCCCCCCCCCCCCCCCCCCCCCCCCCCCCCCCCCCCCCCCCCCCCCCCCCCCCCCCCCCCCCCCCCCCCCCCCCCCCCCCCCCCCCCCCCCCCCCCCCCCCCCCCCCCCCCCCCCCCCCCCCCCCCCCCCCCCCCCCCCCCCCCCCCCCCCCCCCCCCCCCCCCCCCCCCCCCCCCCCCCCCCCCCCCCCCCCCCCCCCCCCCCCCCCCCCCCCCCCCCCCCCCCCCCCCCCCCCCCCCCCCCCCCCCCCCCCCCCCCCCCCCCCCCCCCCCCCCCCCCCCCCCCCCCCCCCCCCCCCCCCCCCCCCCCCCCCCCCCCCCCCCCCCCCCCCCCCCCCCCCCCCCCCCCCCCCCCCCCCCCCCCCCCCCCCCCCCCCCCCCCGACGGGCAAACGCGTAATGGGTCGCTTGACTACTAGATGGACAATACGATAATAGACGACACACGACGACGATCTAAATGAACTACAAGTATAGTCGGGTCGACCCATGGTTTAGACCCACGACCCATTTACCCAACTAGTTATCCAACCCATGCCCCCCCCACCTTATCCTTTCATTCTATCTTCTCTTTCTCTCTTTATTCTCTTCCAAGATCACACCAATGCAAATCTCTCTCTCCCTCTCTATAATTCTTACACCAAATTTGAAGTTTCAAGCTGGAATTAAGATAGAATAATAATCATCATCAACACCTTATCATCATATCAAGAATTTGAAGTCTCAAGTGCAAGAAAACCTCATCTATAGCTCATTTCGGGTTTTAAACCTTTAGTGGTGATTTTGGTAAGTAAACTTTGACTTATAATTATCATTTCATGTCTACAATCATATTCTAAATCAAACCCTTGGATTTGTGGGTCAAAATCGGGTCAAAGGCCGAATTAGGGTTTTATGTGGTCAAAATGGGTCAAAAAAATTGGAAACCGAATTTGTTGGGATTTAAGGGTCGAATTATCAAATGGGTTGTGTTTGAAATCTTGTTTTTCACCTAAAATAAACTAAACTTGTACAAATTTCTGGTTAGAAACCCATGGAACTCGAATTAGGGTTTATGTATAAATATATATATATTAAATAAGTCAAAATCTAGTTCCCATGAAAATTTATGAATTTGGGCTCAAATTTGGAAAGAGACTTGCTTTGTTTACGTTCATTTCAAGGTTTAACATCTAAAACATCATCTGGATCCCCTCAATTTCGAATTAAAACCGTTAATTGGAGTTAATTTTGATGAAAGTCAAGGGTTGACTTTCTGGTCAACTGTGTTCTTCATCATCTTGCCCAGATTTCCTTCTTCTCCCCTGTGCGACCGTAACCTACGCCTATATTGGCGTAGGCTACGCCCTTCAGCTGCTCCAAATGAACCTTACGCCCTAATCTCTCTGTCTACGCCGCTGGAGACGCTAAAACAGCAACTTTCAGGTCACCGTAAGGTACGGTGCCTAGACCGTAGGTTACGCCACCACTCGACTGACCACCGTAGCTTACGCCTCCCCATGTCGTCCCTTACGCCGAGCCAAACTTAGCCACCGTAGCTTACGCTACATCTGGCCGTATCTTACGCCGATCTTCCCCTTCATATTTTTCCAGAATTCTAGATTGGCTTCCATAGCACTTGGATCGAGTCGGACGTTCTTTTAAACTCTTATTTGACTTCCCTAACGAAGTATACAAGTCCCGGGAACCACATTAGGTCACGAGTCACCGTGAAACCCTAACTGGGGTTTTGAATAAAGATAATATCATGAACGCTTATTATACTAGTGGCATTTGAAATACTAGACGACTGTTCGATCTTAATTGACTCCAAACTAGTATTCAGCCCATATAACTATATAATCGAGTCTCGGGAATCACTTATATGGAGAGCACTTATGTAACCCTAATTAGGGTTTCTGACTAAAGTAATAATGTGCATATGATATATGTTTATAGGTTTTGAACACGTGGAGCTCGTTGAACGAATTTAATCTCATCTTATCTCGATCTTAACTTCTCATTGCCGATCAAGGTGAGTTTCGTATCTCCCTACTCGCTTGAGATTCGGGCTGAAAAGTGTAAATTTGTGTGTTTACTTATGTTGTTGATTGATTGATGGATTTGAGTTAAATGTTGGTTTGATGAGACGGTTATCACGTTTGATTGACTTGGTTTACGGTTGTTAGGTATTTCATTAATATTAGGATAGACGTACATACATGGAAGTCGGTTATGCTTCCATTGGGTTTTAGATGTGGTGGGAAGGCTGCGGGTGACCCTATATATAAGCATCTGGGACTCGAAGGAAGTAGAATCCTCTTAAGTGTATGTACGTATAGTTGGTTTAAATTGTGGTTAATGGTTTACGATTGACGATTATTGATTGTTGGCTCATGTTTGTCGAATATTAATTACTGGTTCAAGTTCATCGTATATTGATTGTTGGTTCATGATTGATGCATTTACAATTGATTGTAAGCATTGCATACATTGTTGATGACCCTCGGCAGGGGATTGCCGACATCCTGGTGTATAGATGTATGCACCCATTTTGGATGTAGTTCCTGACTCCGAGTATATAGACATATATATCTCGATGATTTTGAGATACAGCCTTGTTCATTGTGATGACAGAAGGGTATCGTTGCATTGGTGACTGGTGTTCACGCATAAGATAGGCATGTTGACTTATTTATGCATTGGTACTTGCATTTGATATTTATATCATTGAGCATGCATTTACGCGCATTTTTGTACTTATGTAATCTTGTTGATTGGACATTGTTGTGTTACTTAGAGGCTCACTGTAAGTCACGTTTAGCCTCTACTTGTACATTATGATTATTGTTTATGGTTCCTTGTGGACCATTACTACGAACTCACCAACCTTGTGTTGACTATGCTTAGTACACTTTTCAGGTAATCAGGTTCTCCCCGGACGTGGAGTTTAGTTGCTTGCTTGCTGTTAACCCGGGCTTTGGACTTTATGAATCAAGGATTCATCGACCTTCTCTCTTGCATTATACTTAGGATCGACTTGCCATCTTTGGGATGTTCTTTGTAAACTTCGATGGTTATTTGCTCCTTATGTGTTGTGGTACTTGTTTCGTATTGTAATGGATTCACTGAATCCTTAATTGCATTTAGTTCTTGTTCTATTGTAATTCCACCTTGCGCTATATGATTTCCGTGATATTTCGAGCCTCGGCTTGGGGTGTTACACAACTTGTAGATTTATGTGGACATCATGTAATTTCTCTGAGTAATATCCATTTGCAAGCTTGTTTCAATTGCATCTCACGTTTCTGCCACTGGTGGGGTGTTACAGAATGGTATTAGAGCCTAGGTTTTAGAGAATTTGGTGGTTTGGCCTAGACTAAAACCTAAGCACCCGCATATAGTATATTTCATAGGAAACTATGTGTGCATTGCTATATGTGAATTATATGGATAGCTTGCGGATAAATTGAGAAATTTTTAACGATGTCTTTATTCAGTGTTTCTAAAGGCTTTGAAAATGTTTGCCAATGCTAATGTCGAGTTTCCAAAACCTTAACTTTCTAAAGGTACCATGAAAGCTTGAGTGTAACTACATGTTTTCAAGTGGCTTGTTTTTGGAAATTCTCAAGATCTAAACTCCTTACAAAACTTGTGGTTACATGCTTTCTTAAATGCAAATATTTCCTAAATGGTTGGCAAACTTCCAATACAAAATTTTCCATTTTGCAAGGTCGCAAATATTTTCGGAAATCTTGATATTATAAAAACCCAAATGAATACTTTTGAAGCTTCTGTGATGGTAAAAAAGTTGGAGATTTTATAAGTATATGCAAATTGTGCTTTTGCGTAGGAAACTTTGAGGAAAACCTATGTGAAATTGTTGATAAATGCTTAGATGGCCATAAGTGAGATTAAGCAAGCGTATATTGGAGGATGATAATAAATTTTAGAAGATAACGTTGTGTATTCAAATACTAAATGATTTTACTAAAAGTGGTGAGTTCGTTATTTTCAAAAGTTAACCATATGTGAGTAAGAATTATTTACATGCTCGTTGTACTTTGTGTTTACTTGCATCATTATTTGGTTGAGGTAAATTATGAAGGAATAAAAGAAACATGTTTTGTGTTATTCTCGTGGGACGTGTTCCAGACACTTGCTTGTATTAATCGGAATCTTTTGAGATGCTACATACTTGGGATGGATTCTCGTTGTGACGCTTGATACTTAAGAATGATTGGTGTCCCTTGGGGACTTGTGAGCTTGGTTGTGTGTACACATCGCCAATCGTGTGTCCCGTGGGGACTTATGAGCTTGGTAAACATTGGTGGGATACTTGATTCTTCCATACGATTGGTGTCCCTCGTGGACTTGTGAGCTTCTTTTGATGTTACACTCGCTAATCATGTGTGTGGGAGCATGCTCCACATAATTGGTGTCTCGTGGGGACTTGTAAGCTTGGTTTGGTGTAACATCCACTAATTATGTGTCCCGTAGGGACTTGTGAGCTTGGTGATCTTAATGTGGTTATATGTTGTGTGAAACATGTACCGTGTGGAACGATTTCTTGGTGGAACAAAAAATTGTGTGGTGGATGATGGAATGTGGAATTTCTTGGTGGAACAAAAGATTGATATACATGTTTAATAATCCGAGTATGCCCAAAACGTTATCGCTTAACTTGCTTGTAAGGACGAATTGATAGAAAATGTTAATGCATGCATAGTTGTACCCCACGTATGAGAGATCGTATGTATGACTTTGTATGCGGGATTAGTTGATTGAACATGCAAAATCTTACCTCCTAACTTGATTATGTGGATGAATTGTTAGGATATGCGGTAGAGCAAGTATAGTCACCATGCTATTCTAATTGATGAATATGCTTGAATTTCGTTGCCTAACTAATTTGGTGGAGTAAATAGTTAGGACTTGATAATGCATGTGTAAAGGTAGTTGACATCTTGGGCAATTGTGTGTATAGGTTGTCATGCTAGCCTAATTGCTTAAATATGTCATGGTCATGTTGCCTAACCTGTTTGTTGAATAGATAGTTAGGATTTGAAGATGCATGCGTAGATGTATTTGGTATCCTGGACAAGTGTATACATTATTTGGCATGACGGTTAGATACTTGGCTAAGTCTCACTCTTACCTACCATATGGATTATATGACTTAGCCGGTAACAGGTAAATTATGAGTATAGTTGTAACATGATCATAAGAACCTCGTTGTATTATGTGCTCTAATATTGAACCTTAGGACAATACTTGGGTTAACTAGAGTAGTATGACCATGAACGGATAACGATGAAGCTAATCATGGTCCCAATAACGAGGGCGACAATGATTGTATACTGATTTTATTTGAGTCTTTATGCAAACTATACAATTTTATTTGAGTCTTTATGCAACTATATAACTAACTAAATGTCAGAAGGAATAACATTGGTTAGGTCAACCATAAATTTGAGAAATAAATAAATTGGTGTTTAAATAGTCTACCCAATATGTAAAATTGTGAGAACGTGAGCGTCGCGGAATAAAGTTGAAGTGGGCATGCTCGGGTAGTATATATATATATATATATACACGTATACGGTTGGTAAAAGATGATCAAAATGAACGCCTAGCTTAATGCGGAATCGAGAGTTCATACGCATGGGAATGATGGGCCAGATGAGTGCCATAGTGTGAGTCATACGTGAGATGTGAGAAGTTTGAGTACTTGTAATGTGCGATTCTCGAATCTTCTCGACCTTAAATGGATTTCTAGATTGTTGTCTATCACATAAATGAAGGTGCCGTCAGGATTGGATGTCGTGGATAGGATCCCTCCCATTGTCCTATGGATGGCCAGAATAGGAGCAAACGTTTGGCTTCAGTGAATGAGCCACCGACCAACAGGTGAAATAGTGTTACTTATATATAACTAAATGAACTTAATGTTAAGCCGAGTGGGCAAGACTTTAACCGCGATATGAATGGGGCAATAAATTGAAATACTTGGAGGTGTCAATAAACTCGTGTGGGAAAGTGGGATTATAACTCGGTGTTCGATGAATCGTGGCAAAAGATTATAACACTTGGTATGAAGGATGTGTACGACGTCACTCGGTCTTAATAATTTAACAAATTATAAACTATAAACTTATTACCTAAAACGACATCTATAATTGAACGAATTTTGTTAATACGATGGTAAGATGTTTTTGGGATATATGTAGTGAAATTTAAATGGAAGTGATCAAAAGTTATGGCAAATGGTCTTAGGGATTTCTAAGATCACTTGAGGAACATAAGGTGACCTATGAAAGGACTTTGCTAACTATATACACAAGGATCGATCTAGACTTACAAAGTATGTAAATGATAAGTCGAGAGTGATAAAATATGACCATCCAAAATCCTCGTTCGAACAAAACAACGTGATGACACCTAAGAACAAACAAAACTTAACAACTAGTGAATACGAACAAGAGAAAAACGAAAACATTTGAGGCATGCAAATCGAATTAGTGAAGTAAAGTTCGGAAGTGAGGGGAATCCTTTTAACTGGGGAATTCCCTGAGACGTCAAAGTAAGATCTTGGTCCAACAAGATTCTTCCTTGACTGGGGAATCAACCCAGAAATGTGGTGGAGCGGAACGGGTAGGACAATATAACGATTTGAGTTGTATAGCCTTCGAGTTTTATTCGAAATTTTCACACGTGAGTGAAATCTTGACTCGCACGTACGTTGAACTGGAGTACTTACTACGAGCGTTTGGGTAAATATGATGACACAGAAGAATCTAATATAATACAACCCGTTATCACTTGTGATACTATTAACCCTTGAAATGGAGTCGTGGGTTGACGTGTAAATCTAGCAAGGTGGGGTTGAGCACCGTTCGTCCGATTCATGTAATTGAATGATGAGTGTGAATGTGTTAAGGAGGTTTGAACTTTGTTAGAGTGAAAATAGTTGTAATTTCAAGGACGAAATTCTTTTAACTGGGGAATGATGTAACACCCGCGAGATTTGACTTATTTGACTAGGTTTGACTTATGTTGACTATGTGATTAATTGTGAATTTATTGGGAATATCGATACTTGAGAACTAATGTGATTAGCAAAAGTCGAATTTATTTTACGAGACTTGGTGTAATTTGTGATATTTAGCATTTACGTGTTTAGTCGGGATACCGTTGGTAACTAGCTAGTAGTTTGATGTGGAAGAGTCTTGTGAGTGTATGTGGTGACCATAGCACCCTCCCCACCTCTCATTTCTCTCTTATCTCCTTCTCTTACACATACACTTTCTCTTATCTCTCTCTCTCTTTTTTCTCTCAAAATCCAAGAACTCCATCCTCTTCATTTCTTCTTCTTAAATTTTGGATCTTAGGGTTGTTTTAGCATCAAAATGTTAGTTAATCGTTGAATAATAATAATCTCTTGCAAAACTTCAAGCTTTTTGGTTGGTGTAAGTGTTCTTCTTCTTCAAGAGCTCCAAATCCGAAATTTGAGTTGCGGGTTGAATTGGTAAGTGACTCATAGCTTAAAATGTTCCTTTTACATTGTAGATTACTTTCTTGGTATAGATCTAATCGATTGGTGGTCAATTTGGGTGTAAAATGTGTGTTTTAGCTCAAAAATGGGTTTTGAATCAAAGGTCGTGAAAGTGGAAGTGGGTTTGTGAAAAGATATGTTTTTTATGGTGTGATTATACTTGTATTTTGTTGTGTCAAAGTTTGGAGCTTTGATCTTTACGTTTGGTGGGTCAATTTGTGTGGAAAATGAGGTTTTTGCCCGAAATCAGACGTTATGCACCACACAGAAGTTTTATGCTCCGCATATTCTGAGTTCATAAAATTTCTAACCTCGAAAAAGCTGAAATACGCACCGCATATTTCTTCCATGCGCCGCATATTTCCCAGTTCAGCCGACAACCCGATTTTTGAAACGATCGTAACTTTTGAACCGTAACTCCATTTTTTATCTTCAAGGTATCCACAAAAACGTGTGAGAGTCTACTTTATCATGGTAACATCCTTTTGAGGTAAATTAAAACGTGAGTTGTCCAAAAGTGAGTTCAAAGTGAATTGGTCAAGTTTGGTTTAGCCGTTAAGTAACGAAATAAATGATTTCAGTTAGGTGACATCAAATCTATATGAAATGGACATAATAAAGCATTTATAAGTAATATTAGGACAATAATTAGGAGACCTTACCCTTTTGAGATGCTTTAGGATTAATGTAATACGTTTATGATAGGTTTCGGTTATCGAGGACGTCGGTTCTACTTCCTTTCGTCTTGGGATTGTATTGCGCGCGTCAGGTGAGTTCGTAGCCCCTACTATTTGCATGCTTTTGGGGTGGAAAGATACTCGCTATGTGATAATGTGCTATGCCGTAGATTACACTTATAGTATTTGCGTGCATATGTTTTCGTGTTACTACATGTTTTTAGGTAGACATATATCTTGGTAGTAACAGTGTGAATGTTGTTCAACGTATAAGATTGTTGTAGCCTGTGCTAGGATGATCTTCTGATGTGGCATATGATACTTTGATGGACTTATAGGGTTAGAGTTTGGTACTGGTACGCTTAATGGGCGTTGGTTGGGTGGAGGGAAAGCCGTTGGTATCACCTGTATACAAACTCTGCCAATATCCAAAGAGCATATCAGTACCGAGGTTCGATTGGTGATTAATTGTGGTGATCTTGATACTTGGGACGCGTTCCCATGGTGATTATTTGCATAGTTCCCATAGTGATTCTTGGTTGTTGAGTTGTATTCCCATTGAGATACCAGAAGTGCTAGTGAATCATCTACTAGAAATGTTAGTTACGTGCCCTCAAGGGTACAATATACTAGAAACGTGTTAAGGATTCCACGAGGTTTTTCATTTGATATATATGTTATATTGGTTTCGTATCCTTGTGTGATCTTGATGTGGATAGTTGTTGTATGGCGATCATTGTGGTTGTGATCTAGACATTTGATGTGTTATATGTTGCATGATTCTTGTGATTTTGGTGTAGCATTTGGATGAGATACTCGTGATATTCCAAGGTGGTGGAATATCTCCCGGTGCGGGACTTCTGTTGCTCAGCTATTCGATACTCACTTATCTATGGATGTTATTATGTATACAGGTGTATATACACACTAGTATCGAATCTATGACTCAACTAGAAACTATGTGATCCTACGAACTCACCAACCTAGTGTTGACATTTTTGATTATCTTTTCAGGTATACAAGAAATCGCTTGCAAGCTAGGAGTTGTGGCCTATAGTTGGACTTAATGGATATCTGGTTGCATTGTAGATCTTTAGAATCGAGCACGATGCCTCGGTTTGTTTTATCTTGTATGGGATTCTTATTGATGTGTCTTGACTTGTGTAGGTCAACTTGTAGCTTTATATGGACATCATGTAGTTTCTCTGAGTAATATTCATTTGCAAGCTTGTTTTAGTTGCATCTCACGTTTCCGCCACTGGTGGGGTGTTACACGATTCAAGTTCACATGGGATTTCCATGGGATTTCAAAGTTGGCAATCATGTAGGTACATAAGCATACATAACCGTACTCGTGTCCATAAAAATATATTGTGTATTCTCATCCCAAAAATGATTAGAAAAGGGATCTATGAAACTCACCTTAGCGATGAAAAGTCACGAAAGATTCCGACGATGATGATGACGAGCAAACAATTAGCAAAAACCCAGATTCCTAAACACAATTAGGTTTTGTTCTATATTATTGGCCTATCCTTAAGAGTTTATAGAGTATTTGTTTTAAAAACCAAGTTATTAATTAATACGCTTGTCAACGTAATTTATTGTTTGTAAAAATATTTATTCAACGCTAAGGTAGTTCATATAATAGTTCAATTAATACATATAATCAAATAAAAGCTTAATATACACTTAATCACTTAATCATGACTTAACTAGCTTAACCGTTTTATAATGAAAGAAAGATTAACTTAATTATTCTTGATTAAGAATGGAAATTTTTGTGGTTGTCACATATGTGTATGTGGAAAAATATGGTTTCCAAAACTTGGTTGTATCTAAAAACCCGCTACGTAAGTGTGCATATGTATGGTGGGCTTACTATGCATATGTGCGTTTGTGGAGAGTTTAGCGCGACGACACTGATCACGTCGTCGTGTCCTACCGGGCTTTAAGGTACGCCGATGTACCTGAACCCCCCCAAGTCAGAGGCTTTTTATTATGGTACCTCTCCACCAACGGGCGTGACATTGTGGTGATTATTTGTTGCTCGAGCTTTGTATTTGTGTTGTTATGTTATGATGGATTCAAAATGTGTTGCAACCAAGATTGTATTATGATTTGGAAATGAAAATGACAGTTTGATATATATAAAACCTATATGCTCACCAATAACGTTTCTCGTAGTTGACAAATATTTTTCCATGCTTTTCAGGTTTAGACTCAAGTGCTTAAGATTGATGAATAGCTAGGAAGGCTTTTGTGCTCGCTGATTGCTCGCAACATGTTTTATGCTCGGTCGATTAGTCAACCCATTTGGTTATGTATACCAAGGCATTAAGCCTTTTAACTATGCAACTTGTTTTGAATTTGAGGTTTTCAATTAATGTATCGTTAAAGGAATTAACCACTTTTACAAATTATGTAATGTTGTCTATATTCTTGTGCATTGTATACGTATTTCTGCCGCACCTCATGATTCCGTCTGAGTTGGGGTGTGACAAAATTATGACAGTTATAGAATATACGTTTTAAGAGATATCTACCAATATAATAAAACAGGATTGAAGGGTTCTTTGGGTGAGATATGACGTAATTCTTCATCGACATGTGTACTTTTATCTTTTAATAACTAAAATATGTTTTGAGTTTTAGATATATGATAATCTTTACCTAATATAACTTTAATATATTATTTTTTAAAATATACTTATATGGGTTCTAATCAAACTATGTTTCTAATTATTATTTTATTAATTAAATTATTTAATATTATTATTTATACAAAAATAAGAATTCTAGCAAAATATCCAACGTAAATAGTAAGATAACGTAATTATATGTATAGATACAAAAGAGTATTTTTTATGGTTTAGACTATACGAAACATATGCCCACTCCGTACATCGTACGGGCACTAGTAGTAGTAAATTTAAGATAAAACTACATTTTTCGTCCCTGAACTTAGCATGTTTTTCACTTTTTATCCTTAAAGTGAAAAAATAGCAAAAAAAACCCTAAACTTGGCACTTTTTTCACTTTTCGTCCCCGCGATAACGTGTTAGTTTTTCTCCGTTAAGGTTGCCAACGTTCGTTAGTTTTTTTGTTCACTTTTCGTCCTTCCCATATTTTTTCCACATTTTTTCATTTTGATAATTTCAAAACTGCCCAATGGTGTATAAACCGTATTTGAAAGAAGAGTATGAGACATATTACAATTTTTTTTTAATATTTATACTTACCAAAATATATTTATTGAAATTTAGATAACACAATATACTTAAGGAAGACATTATATTATAACTGTGGGTTGGTTTGATGATTTGTAAAGTTCAATAATCGAAAATGTTAGAAAAATAATTTACGTATATATGTTTAATTAGATATGATCATATTAAATATAATACTAATTTTAATAATACTAAAAGTATGAATATTTATTGTTTATTAATGTTATCTTAAAAAAAAGTTTAATTAAGTATAGCCTAAAAGAGACATGTGTCGTTTAAATATAGTGTCATGCGTCACTTAAAGAAAACTCAATCGTATTTAGTACATTGGTAGAGATCACATATTATGTGTTTGATTTTATTTACTCATCGTGTTAATTGTACATTTTTGATTGTCTCATTCGATAAATCATCATGCGTTCATAGATTGCCGTGCTTTCTTTGTATTATTTGATACTGGCTCTACTCATTCAATAGTTTCTTTTAAGATTCGTTGCCTACTCCTTTACGATTTCTACATCGTTGGGCAATTTTGAAATTATCAAAATGAAGAAAAAAAAGGTGAAAAGGGGGAAGGACGTAGCGTGAACAAAAAATCTAACGAACGTTGGCAACTTCAACGGAGAAAAACTAACGTTATTGCGGGAACGAAA
Organism: Erigeron breviscapus; assembly: GCA_034093135.1. Taxonomy (NCBI): domain Eukaryota; kingdom Viridiplantae; phylum Streptophyta; class Magnoliopsida; order Asterales; family Asteraceae; genus Erigeron; species Erigeron breviscapus. The sequence continues at coordinate 76,829,721 of CM067175.1, read as the reverse complement.
AGTGAAACAAGTGTCAAGTTTATGGGGTTTTTTTGCTATTTTATCATTTTAAGGGCGAAAAATAAAAAAACGTGTGAAGTTCGAGGAAAAAAATGTATTTTTTTCTAAATTTAATATTTCACCAAAAATAAAAATGTTGTGCTTCCCGTAAATAATATTCCTCCCGCCGCCACTGCCGGGAAGTGAGTCTGTAAAACAAAAGAGTCATGCCCCAAAATTTGGTAGCTTAAGAAAAAAATGCAAAATTACTTGAGGTTAAGGGTTTTTCAATTAGCTAAATTAGCATCTTCTAATACTAATAATAATAATTTGAAAAGAAAATCATCATGTTGTTATCATTCAAGAACCCTAATGAATTGCTCAATATACAAATACAAAAAATGTTCACAGACTATCTTCCGTCATCCCCTTTTCACTCGGTTTTTTTCATCACCTTCTTCTTCATTTTACGATCAGTTCTCCGATGATGAATACGAATGCGATTACGATTCTCATCCTGTACTCACTCACTCTTTCCTTCATTTATTTATATCTACTTTTATTACTATTTATTATATCTATACTGCTGAATTCTCATTATTGTATAGATGATTTTAAAGTTTTCATTTTTATTGTAGATTATAATAATTATTCAAAGATATGTTTTTGATTGAACTTTAATTTGCTTTGTAGACATATAGTAGTGAAATCAAGATTTAAGGTTGCCACATTTTAGACAAAAAGCTCAAATATATATATTTGCATAGCTTTTTAAGACCATTAATTATATTATGGAATACACTTCCTTATTATGGTTTAATTATCTAGTGGGATTTTAAAGTCTAATCCACCTGCAAATGTAATTATTTTGTGTTCTTTAAATTCTTGAGTGCGGTGTTGCTAATGGCTAACAGTTATCATCGTTTTAATAGTAATACTCCCCCCATCAAACAAAAAAACACATAGAGTAAGAATGCCATTATTTACCTTTGTTATTGGTCTAATGCTTCTTTTAATTGTTAGATATTGATTTTAACTTGGGTAACTCGTGAAATTGTTTTATCAAACCATTTTTAGTTGCGGACAATATGTTTAAGACAAATTAAGAATGGACTACCATTTTTGGATGAAGGGAGTTATCATTTTGTGTTTAAGTATTTATAACATGTGCACACACACACACACACACACACACACACACACACACACATATATATATATTAAAGGCTTAAAACTTGGTTTACAAAATTGGTGTTGTAGGCATCGTCGTCCGTGGCAAATATTGATGAATGGAAATGGAAACTTACTATGTTGTTACGTAGTGAGACAGACCAAGAGATTGTGTCTAGAGATAAAAGAGACAAGAGAGACTATGAGCAAATATCTAATGTTGCCAAAAGAATGGGCCTTTACTGGTAGCTGATTGTCAAATCATCTTCTTGACTATGTTTGTATTTTGGTGTTTTCCTTCCTCTTATACTAATCATCCGGTCTTCAGTGAAATGTATGGAAAAGTGATGGTTGCAAGCAAGGTGCCCCTTCCCAACTACAGACCTGATCTTGATGATAAGCGTCCCCAAAGGGAGGTAAAGATGATCTGTAGTTTTTCATGGTAGTTCCCATATGGGTGGGGGGTAGAATGTGCATTTTGAAATTGAGTTTGTGCCTCTGAATAATTAGTGTCATACTCAGTTGTGATACGGACTATGGAAGATGGTGCATAGATATATTTCTGCTCTTTGAAGTTTTGATAATTTTTATAACCAGATGTTTGAGTGTTTGGCAAATTCTAAGATTGAGATAGTAATAGGTGCAATGACCAAAAAAAAAAGAATTTCTTACAAAATAATGTGGAGGAGAAGTGATATATCCTCTTAAACTTTAGCCTAATAATCCTCCCAATTCCATCAAAATTTGACATAAGTAATGCACTTATTCTCTTTCATCATCTCATCCCTTGATTTTTACATGTGTCATATTGTCATGATCTTATATTTAGGAAGATTATTAGAAAGATGAATCAGGAGGATCATTCATTTTCCAAAGTGGAGATGTTTTTGCATTTGTTACAAATCTATCTCAAGTTATGCTTAAAGATGGAATAAATATGTAACTTCATCAGAAGAGGAATCTATTAATCCAAAATTATAAACTGATTATTCCAATCACATAATTAGAAACACAAATACAACTCTCACGTAGAATATTTTATTAATGAAGTATGTGAAATTAGTGACGGGTACTTTATGGTTCTCCGGTGTAGGTAGTTATCCCATTAAGTTTGCAAAGAAGAGTAGAAGGTTTGCTTCAGGAGCATCTTGATCGAATGCACTTGAATTCTGGAGATGTTGCGTCCACTACGAATGAAACAAGTCATGAGGCTGAGGTTGTGAACAGAGGTGGTAACCAAGATCCGTTGGTAGATGGGTCTCTTATGGAGAAGGTACTTCAAAGACGAAGTTTGCAAATGCGAAATATGCAAAGAGCTTGGGAGGTACATTTTGAATAGTTCCATATCAAGGAATGGATTATTTTTATTATAATTTTTGAGTTAATGCCATATTCTTCATGGCAGAGTAGTAACTTTATTCTTGTTAATACTCTCAAATTAGTGCACCTTACTTGAATTTTTCGGCTTTTATTTATTTCTGTATTGCATTTGCCATGATTGTTCAAAGTTCTTTCTTGTAAGAGATTGTCCTCTTTTTTTTTTTCCTTTTGAAAATTGAGTTTCTTTGAGCATTTGAACTATTTTTTTCTTGGTTGCCTTAATATGAAATATGTTCACAACTTTGTGAGACGTCTTATATTGTGTTTGCTCTATATTTTTGTCCTATCCTTGGTTCCCATAGTTAAAAGATGTGTAACATTTCCTCATTTTACTCCAGATCTATGCGCATTTATCTAGATTTTGGAAATTAAACACTTGACCATAGTAACAGCTTTGCAGTGTACGCCTTTGTCAAGAAAAGGTTGTCATGAGGAAGAGGTGCCACTTATGACCCAGTTTTGATTGCCCGGTTTGGGTTTATCTTATATTTTTCAAATGAAAAACTCAGCTAAAAAGGGTGCGGGTCAAACGGGTTTAAATTCACCCAAATTCTTTTATACAGTTTTTTAAGTCATGTATTTTTTATAATTACTCATAAATCATAATATCCAAACGTCTAGATGATAGTTTTAGTTTTCCCAAACACATTAATCACAAGACAACCCAAAATGGCATGTTTTGACCTTTACTAAAGCTGACGAGTTTCAGTCTGAACCCATTTGATCACTTATTCAACCTACCCATGTGACCTCTATCGGCAGAGCTAATCTAATTTAAGGGGCCTTTTATCACTTTTTAGAATCTAAAATGAATTATGCTCTTGGCAGTTTATTATGTTAAAGATTTCTCCTTTAATTCCTAGGAATCACCAGAAGGCAAGAAGATGCTACAGGCACGCATGTCTCTTCCTTCATTCCGAGAGAAAGAAAGACTTCTCCAAGCAATTGCTCAGAATCAGGTTTTATATTAGGATCATACTTTAGTGAAAGTATTTTACACAAACTTTATTGATCAACTATAACCAATTAACCATATGCTTATTGAAAAAGGTTCATTCTGTTTTATGAACAATCAAGAGACGGGTCATATATGTATTCCAAAACATGAAATGCTATCTTATACGTTAGGTTATAATGATAGGTGATTATCATTTCTGGTGAGACTGGATGTGGCAAGACCACTCAACTTCCACAATACATATTGGAGTCTGAGATAGAATCTGGTCGCGGTGCATTTTGTAACATTCTTTGTACACAACCTCGAAGAATTTCTGCTATGGCTGTTGCAGAAAGAGTTTCTACTGAAAGGGGAGAGCCTCTTGGTGAATCAGTGAGCTCTTTTTACTCTTCATGTAGTTCAAGAGGTGGTGACTTTGAACCATCTACTATAAATGGGCTAGTCTGGGTTATTGTTTTCTATCTCTCAGTCTCTGACTGTTGAGTTTTTAAATAAAAACTACTAAAATGGAAACTAGTCAAATGGGTTGATAGTCACCCAAAATCTTTTCTAAATGTATCCTCCTAGATCGTGTTTTATTTGAAGATTTAGACATAGATGTAATAATGTAGGTTTTTCTTGCGATCATAGTAGATGACTATTGTTAATGGACAAGAAGTTGGTTACAGGTCAAGCCAACCTGTATGACCTGTAACAAAATTGACATGTTTTCAGCCCAAACCTGTTTTAGTCCATCAGCCAACCCCCTATTTTTGCACCAGTAATGCGAGACATTATCTTATAGTTTTTCAAAGCAAGACTTTTTTTTCCAGATCCCTTAACTTAAGTGCACAAGTGATGTTTCTTTAACAGGTTGGCTACAAAGTTCGATTAGAGGGTATGAAAGGGAAAAATACACACCTACTTTTCTGTACAAGTGGAATTTTGCTTCGGAGGCTGCTGAGTGACAACAATTTGCATGGTGTAACCCATGTTTTTGTTGATGAAATTCATGAGCGAGGCATGAATGAAGGTGCGATCTGCGATTTCTAATTTGCCTTTTTCACTGTTTCAACCTTCATGGATCATAATATGTTTTGCTGCGCTATGTGTTAATTGTCTGTTCTTTAATTATCAGATTTCCTATTGATTGTATTAAAGGAACTCTTCCACGTCGTAGGGACCTGAGACTGATACTGATGAGTGCTACATTGAATGCTGAACTATTTTCCAACTTTTTTGAAGGAGCACCAATGATTCATATTCCTGTAAGATTCTTATCTTTTTAACATGATACAAAAGCTAAATAATAGGTTCAACAGGTCGAATTGTCCTGTAAATTTGCTGTCCAAACTATTTGTTTATTTTTGTTACAATGGGGTGTCAAAAATATCAATACTTATATACATCTTTGAGTAGACTGATTTTGGATGCTTTTTGCATTACAAATTCATCTTGTGCGACTTTCAGCCTGTTTTTATTTCCACTGTAGCTATGATTTTTATCCAAATTGTGAGTCTTTAGAGATAAGAAGTAAGCTGGTCCATTATAAGTAAATGAACTGAAATTGCCACCTCTAGTTACCAAGGTTCTATTACATGTATGTTTTTCTAATATTGGTGTTTGATGCTGAAGGTAATTTGGTATTAGCTGATCTACGTTATAGGGGTTCCATTTTTTTGGTGCTTAGTATCACCGTTAGCATGTTTAATTTCCAGTAAAGTTCTTTATATATAGTTTTTTTTTAAAACATTATCTTTATACAAGCTTTTTTCTTGATCTATATGCTGATTTATGTGCGTTTTTATTTAGGGCTTCACTCACCCAGTCAGGGCACATTTTTTAGAAGATATACTGGAGATCACTGGGTATAAGTTAACTTCTTTCAACCAAATTGATGATTATGGCCAAGAAAAGTTGTGGAAAACACAACGGCAGCTAGTTCCACGGAAAAGGAAAAACCAGATTACTACTCTAGTTGAGGTATGCTTATGTGTAATCTACTCTTGATCCAACTTAACGTCTATCTTTGAAAAAGGCTAAAATTTAATGCATAAGTGTTATGGAGCAATATATTTATAGTCATAGTGTATATTATGCACTTAAATGCCTATTTTATTTTTGTTTTTAATTTTCTTTGTGCCTATTACTACTCTAAGCTATTAGAGGGCGGGTTTGAGTTGTACTTTATCCCTATGTGTCTAATAAACATATATTGCTGAAATGGGAAGTCAAACTAGGTGGAAATATGCTTAAATACAGCTCCTAAATCATTTTATGCATATGCCTGTTTTTTTCTGTCGATTTTACTATCATAATTGATACATTGGTTACTTGTAATGTTGTTAGAAAACCAAAAGAAATGTTTGTTGGTTAACCCTATCCGATTCAGTTTGTTTCGACCCTTGCTAAAAACTTGCATTTTTTAACCGAATCTTTTTTGATCTGATATCCTGACATGCCCATCTTACCTTCTCTGTTAATTTTTATCGGTTATCAAACGGTGCATGATTTTCCACAGGATGCCTTGAGTCAATCGAGCTTTGAAAGTTATAGTCTCAAAGCACGTGATTCTCTATCATGCTGGACACCAGATAGTATTGGATTTAATCTAATTGAGGCAGTTTTATGCCATATCTGCCGTAAGGAAAGAGCAGGTGCTGTATTGGTCTTTATGACTGGGTGGGACGATATTAGTTGTTTGAAAACTCAACTTAAAGCTCATCCTTTACTTGGGGATCCAAACAGAGTTCAACTGTTAACATGCCATGGTTCCATGGCAACGTCTGAACAGGTAATTAGAATTCTATTACTATTACAATAGGTTTTTTTCTCTTGTCTTGACAGTTGTTTTTGAATAAAATGCTTATTTTATCACTTTTTTTTACTTGAATTGATACCTGAAGTTGTCTCCTGCAATTATGCAGAAACTCATATTTGAGAACCCACCTCCAAACGTGCGTAAAGTAGTACTCGCCACAAATATGGCAGAAGCAAGTATCACAATCAATGATATAGTTTTTGTGGTAGACTGTGGAAAAGCTAAAGAGACCACTTATGATGCTCTGAATAATACTCCATGTCTTCTACCTTCATGGATATCTCAAGCATCTGCTCGACAAGTAAGTTCTTTTTCATTTTGTTTCTGCTTCTCAACGGGATCAAGGTCTTATAACTTTTTGATTTAGTCGATTGTTGGAATGCGACTTTTGGATGCTTAAAATATAAAAACCGATGGAAGTGGCTATTTCAGCCTATTTATGTATGAATATATTAGTTTGGTTAGGTTTTATTTTAAATATGTCAAATGGGTGAAACCATGATATATAGCTTAAAAGCAATTAGGTTAAATGTGCTGAATGTATCAAACATGATTTGGCCCAAAGTGCATATAAAGTATCAAATTTTTTGATTAATTTGTTCATTACATAAGATTATGGTCATATTGATATAGTTTTTCTAAGATATATAATGCATAAGTATTCTTTATAAAAATAAATAAAATTGACAAGAACGATATGTTTTGACTTGAACCCCTATTCAACTCCTTATCGAAGCCACCCATTTTGCACCTCTACCAATGAGCATTATACCAACCTTGTTTCTCTTATGCCACACCTATGTATGCTCACGAAATTACGCTACATGACCAGTCTTTATGTAGAAAACAATTGAAAGCATAGTTATTAGACTCGAACGAGTCAAACCATAACAAAAAAGTGGCAACTCGGTGGCAGACTCATACCAACATTTGACTTGGAGTATGAATCGCGAGTTTCGGTGTGACTCTGTTCCAATTCGTGGCCAGTCGTAAACTCGTACAAGTCTCGTTAGCCGTTGGAATTTTTTTTTGACCTTCTTTCATGTCTGGAACTTCACTAGTCATCACCAGATATTGATAACAGAAGCCGATGGCGATTTTGTGTTTGCTGATCGGAAAATGGGAGCTGATTGGATGCAGATTGATATTTATGAGTGATACGAACCCATCCCATAATAGGCTCGCATCAAGCCATAAGCTAGGTGTATAACTCACTCCCAAAAGCTAGCTCAAATTAGGAGGGGACACCTGGACTTATAAACACCAACCTATCCCATACTTGGCCGATGTGGGATCGTAACAATACCCCACCCTTTGAAGAGACAACATCCTCGTTGGTCACGGCTATGTTGGTCACGGTTGGCATCTCTTTTTTAGGTCCAAGCCACCACTCTGTAGGCCACCACTCCGAGTGTTGGAACTTCGAAGGTAGGGCTGGCTCTGATACCAAATGATACGAACCCATCCCATAATAGGCTCGCATCAAGCCATAAGCTAAGTGTAGAACTCACTCCCAAAAGCTAGCTCAAAGGAGGAGGGGACACCTAGACTTGTTAACCACCAACCGATCCCATACTTGGCCGATGTGGGTTGTAACAGTGAGTCACTAGGAAGTGTGACTGTATGGTTAACATTTTTAATATATTAGTAACTATGACGGAGTATAAAATGTAATATTTTTCTATAATCCCTTATAAAAAGAACTGGACCTCAATTTTTAAGCAAATTCAACACTTTTTACAATATTCCTAAATTACTATTAAGTACCCCTAACAAATTCTATACTTTCTAAAAAGAACTAACCCCCCTTAAGACTTGAGCGTTTTTTTTAATCCCCAAAATACCCCCTCTCTGTTTAGTCTAATTTTTTTTTTTATCTATTTCTTTACTAGCAAAAAGTTATCCTTGGAAATTTTTGTGAAGTTGTGAGAACTACTTGTACCAATTTGCTGAAAGTGTCAATCGCCGCCACCACCGCCGCCGTCGCCGCCGTGCCACCGCCACTACCACCCACCGCTGCCACCACTGCCACCACCACTAATCGCCGCCCGCCACCGCTACCAATCGCCGTCCACCGCCACCAATCGCCGCAGCCATTATTACATCGCCACCACTGCACGCCGCCGCCATCATTACACCGTTGCATTGCGCGGGTACCCTTATAGTACATGAAAGTAAATGTGTAGTATTTTACAGATGTAGTTTGTTTTATTTTTTATAGTCTGATATCATCATATATATATATTTTTTTTGAACGGCTGATATCATCATCATATATGTGATGGTGATAGTGATAGTGTAAGAGGATTGACTGTATACCGACGAGTGAGAGTGAGAAGATTCACTACCCAATCACATAATTTGTAAAAATTTTCTGTTTTAGTTATCTAATTTTTTTTGTCTTTATAATACGTATTGTATGTTTTTGAATTTGATCTTGTATAGTATAGTAGTTTATATAATTACAACAATATTTCTATAGTACATACTTGAATATTATTCCCTCTAACTGTCCACATATTCGTTTTTGTTTGACCCTCTTTAAAGTTTAAATGTCCGCTTTCAAAAATAAATGGGTAATTTCCAATAATACCCTTACTCATTACACATATCAAAAGCTATCATTTCTAAGAGAATTACATGCAACGACTTTTAAGGGTTATTTAGTCATTTATTTAACTATAAAGGCAGTTATCTATACTTTGCTTGAACTTTGTGATAGTCAAACATGAACACTTAAAAATTGGACCGAGGGAGTATTATAAAAATTGATATTATTTAGTACCCCAATCTTACGAGTTGCGTCATGATTCGTGTCATGAGACAAAAAAATCAATGATTCATACGTACTTTAGAAGTTATAACTTATGCATTTATGTTATATAAGAAAATTTATTCCAGTACTTAGATGTGGCTTTTTGTGTTATAGAGAAGAGGTAGAGCAGGCCGTGTGCAACCGGGAGAATGCTACCATCTCTATCCGCCGTCGCCAATCGCCGCCGTCGCCAATCGCCGCCGTCGCCAATCGCCGCCGTCGCCAATCGCCGCCGTCGCCAATCGCCGCCGTCGCCAATCGCCGCCGTCGCCAATCGCCGCCGTCGCCAATCGCCGCCGTCGCCAATCGCCGCCGTCGCCAATCGCCGCCGTCGCCAATCGCCGCCGTCGCCAATCGCCGCCGTCGCCAATCGCCGCCGTCGCCAATCGCCGCCGTCGCCAATCGCCGCCGTCGCCAATCGCCGCCGTCGCCAATCGCCGCCGTCGCCAATCGCCGCCGTCGCCAATCGCCGCCGTCGCCAATCGCCGCCGTCGCCAATCGCCGCCGTCGCCAATCGCCGCCGTCGCCAATCGCCGCCGTCGCCAATCGCCGCCGTCGCCAATCGCCGCCGTCGCCAATCGCCGCCGTCGCCAATCGCCGCCGTCGCCAATCGCCGCCGTCGCCAATCGCCGCCGTCGCCAATCGCCGCCGTCGCCAATCGCCGCCGTCGCCAATCGCCGCCGTCGCCAATCGCCGCCGTCGCCAATCGCCGCCGTCGCCAATCGCCGCCGTCGCCAATCGCCGCCGTCGCCAATCGCCGCCGTCGCCAATCGCCGCCGTCGCCAATCGCCGCCGTCGCCAATCGCCGCCGTCGCCAATCGCCGCCGTCGCCAATCGCCGCCGTCGCCAATCGCCGCCGTCGCCAATCGCCGCCGTCGCCAATCGCCGCCGTCGCCAATCGCCGCCGTCGCCAATCGCCGCCGTCGCCAATCGCCGCCGTCGCCAATCGCCGCCGTCGCCAATCGCCGCCGTCGCCAATCGCCGCCGTCGCCAATCGCCGCCGTCGCCAATCGCCGCCGTCGCCAATCGCCGCCGTCGCCAATCGCCGCCGTCGCCAATCGCCGCCGTCGCCAATCGCCGCCGTCGCCAATCGCCGCCGTCGCCAATCGCCGCCGTCGCCAATCGCCGCCGTCGCCAATCGCCGCCGTCGCCAATCGCCGCCGTCGCCAATCGCCGCCGTCGCCAATCGCCGCCGTCGCCAATCGCCGCCGTCGCCAATCGCCGCCGTCGCCAATCGCCGCCGTCGCCAATCGCCGCCGTCGCCAATCGCCGCCGTCGCCAATCGCCGCCGTCGCCAATCGCCGCCGTCGCCAATCGCCGCCGTCGCCAATCGCCGCCGTCGCCAATCGCCGCCGTCGCCAATCGCCGCCGTCGCCAATCGCCGCCGTCGCCAATCGCCGCCGTCGCCAATCGCCGCCGTCGCCAATCGCCGCCGTCGCCAATCGCCGCCGTCGCCAATCGCCGCCGTCGCCAATCGCCGCCGTCGCCAATCGCCGCCGTCGCCAATCGCCGCCGTCGCCAATCGCCGCCGTCGCCAATCGCCGCCGTCGCCAATCGCCGCCGTCGCCAATCGCCGCCGTCGCCAATCGCCGCCGTCGCCAATCGCCGCCGTCGCCAATCGCCGCCGTCGCCAATCGCCGCCGTCGCCAATCGCCGCCGTCGCCAATCGCCGCCGTCGCCAATCGCCGCCGTCGCCAATCGCCGCCGTCGCCAATCGCCGCCGTCGCCAATCGCCGCCGTCGCCAATCGCCGCCGTCGCCAATCGCCGCCGTCGCCAATCGCCGCCGTCGCCAATCGCCGCCGTCGCCAATCGCCGCCGTCGCCAATCGCCGCCGTCGCCAATCGCCGCCGTCGCCAATCGCCGCCGTCGCCAATCGCCGCCGTCGCCAATCGCCGCCGTCGCCAATCGCCGCCGTCGCCAATCGCCGCCGTCGCCAATCGCCGCCGTCGCCAATCGCCGCCGTCGCCAATCGCCGCCGTCGCCAATCGCCGCCGTCGCCAATCGCCGCCGTCGCCAATCGCCGCCGTCGCCAATCGCCGCCGTCGCCAATCGCCGCCGTCGCCAATCGCCGCCGTCGCCAATCGCCGCCGTCGCCAATCGCCGCCGTCGCCAATCGCCGCCGTCGCCAATCGCCGCCGTCGCCAATCGCCGCCGTCGCCAATCGCCGCCGTCGCCAATCGCCGCCGTCGCCAATCGCCGCCGTCGCCAATCGCCGCCGTCGCCAATCGCCGCCGTCGCCAATCGCCGCCGTCGCCAATCGCCGCCGTCGCCAATCGCCGCCGTCGCCAATCGCCGCCGTCGCCAATCGCCGCCGTCGCCAATCGCCGCCGTCGCCAATCGCCGCCGTCGCCAATCGCCGCCGTCGCCAATCGCCGCCGTCGCCAATCGCCGCCGTCGCCAATCGCCGCCGTCGCCAATCGCCGCCGTCGCCAATCGCCGCCGTCGCCAATCGCCGCCGTCGCCAATCGCCGCCGTCGCCAATCGCCGCCGTCGCCAATCGCCGCCGTCGCCAATCGCCGCCGTCGCCAATCGCCGCCGTCGCCAATCGCCGCCGTCGCCAATCGCCGCCGTCGCCAATCGCCGCCGTCGCCAATCGCCGCCGTCGCCAATCGCCGCCGTCGCCAATCGCCGCCGTCGCCAATCGCCGCCGTCGCCAATCGCCGCCGTCGCCAATCGCCGCCGTCGCCAATCGCCGCCGTCGCCAATCGCCGCCGTCGCCAATCGCCGCCGTCGCCAATCGCCGCCGTCGCCAATCGCCGCCGTCGCCAATCGCCGCCGTCGCCAATCGCCGCCGTCGCCAATCGCCGCTGTGCAACCGGGAGAATGCTACCATCTCTATCCCCGATGTGTTTATGAAGCTTTCTCTGAATATCAGCTACCTGAGCTCTTAAGGACTCCCCTTAATTCTCTTTGCTTGCAAATAAAAAGTTTGCATGTTGGTAGTATCGGGGAATTCCTCTCTGCGGCTCTACAACCACCAGAGCCATTGGCTGTAAGTATCAACTATTCTCGATCTCCATCACCTGTTATCTCATATATTAAGTTTATATCTATATGTCAAATCATATTACAGCAAACTAAACGTCAGTTGTTTTTAGGTCCAAAATGCAGTGGATTTTTTGAAGTTGATTGGAGCATTAGATGAGAATGAAAATCTTACACATCTTGGTCTGTTTATAGTTTGTCACTACTTAAATTTTGAATGCATATGCAAAGGGAACCACGTGTATGATTAATTATTATCTGTTTGCATTTGTTTTCTTAATCTTCAATTTAGGTGAATATCTGGCAATGCTTCCTCTGGATCCAAAGCTAGGGAAAATGCTGATAATGGGAGCTTTCTTTCGCTGCGTTGATCCTATTCTTACAATTGTTGCGGGACTCAGTGTTAGAGATCCTTTTCTTTTGCCTCAAGAGAAGAAAGATGTGAGTTTAATGTTAATACCGTTTTAGGATATACTTTTATTACATCTTAGGATCAACCTAGTGGCAGCAAAACTAGTCATTTAAGGAAAATCAAAGTTACTTTATTACCCATCTTTTACGCCTTAAAAATTTTCCCACCACATTTCTTTTGTTAAAAATACTTTTACAAAGGGGTATGCCTAATTTTTCGGCAATGAAAGAAGAAAATTGTCAGAATCAAACAAATTAAGGGGTAAATGACACATCATCTCTAATTTTCTTGCTGATGTGTAAAAATTTATGATGTGGCAATCTAAGTGTATCTCCATGTCAATTTTTCTATAAGACAAATTAAAGAAATAAAATCTAAATCTCCCCCCACCATTTTTCTTTTACCTTTACCCAAAAGAAAAACGGCGGGGGCTTGATTTTTTAATCAGTTACTCCTTTTATTGACGAAAAAGTAGGCTTACCTCTTCATTGCAAACTAGGTTAATATCCGTGCGATGCCTCATAAGAAATTTGATAGTAAAAAGAATATATGATGAACAAAATCTTACATCAAACTTGATTATAATTTATGACGATAATAAACATTGCAAGCATATATAAGAGACATCTATATGATTAGCAAAATTTCAAAAACCATATCTTTGAGAGATGGAGAGAGAGAGAGAGAGAGAGAGATTTAGCATATTCAACTTCACTTCCACTCCATTGCTGTACCGGACGGGTCAATAGTTGATGGTGATATTTTTGAAAGTGATAGAAGACATGTTTTAATCTATGTATGATAATGTGCTACGATCCCACATCGGCCAAGTATGGGATTGGTTGGTGGTTTATAAGCCTAGGTGTCCCCTCCTCCTTTGAGCTAGCTTTTGGGAGTGAGTTCTACACCTAGCTTATGGCATGATGCGAGCCTATTATGGGATGGGTTCGTATCATAATGATGATTTTGAATTTGATGGATTAGATGACTTTTCAGATTTTATTTTTTTGTTGACGCTAATAACCATTTTTGTTTCATAAAAAATGACATGGAAATACATTAACAAGTAAAAAACAGTTGATGTGTCAATGTGTCATTTACCCTTTAATTTGCTTGAGTTTTTATCAATTACTCCTTTTATTGACGAAAAACTAGCCTTACCTCTTTATTGCAAACTAGTTTAATATCCGTGTGAAGACTCTTAATAAATTTGACCGTAAAAGAATATACGATGAATAAAATATTAAGCTTATATTAAAGTTGATTATAACTTATGACAATAATAAACTTTGCAAAGCATATATGGGAAACATGTGAATGATAAGCAAAATTTCAAAAACCATATCTTTGAGATATTTTTTTAATGAAATACATAAACTTTGATGATGATTACTTGTAACAACTTTTCTATTTAAAACATGAATAATGAGTTAGAGTTTTAATTTGAAATTTAAACACGATAACGATATTAATCATTAAGTTCATTAAACGACTAAGGCCTAATAGTATGAAAATTACAAATCACCATCATGCTGACTTGTCAGTTGCTTATTAAGTCTAATCACCACCTAGGCTAGTGATGTGGGAGTGTGTGATTGTCATTTAGAGTTGGAGTATCCTCTCTTATAGGTATCGCAAGGAATGAAACTAATTTCCCCTTTTTTGGCAATATGTTATTTCGGAAAAGAAGTTCTTGCTGGAATCACATATATAAGTTTGTTATATTTAAATTTGTTTACATAGTTCCGCAATATAAGAACTCTTTTGATCTATTCTTTAGATAAATCAAAATTTAAACACTCAATCAAGTGATTATTTTATTTTTCAACATGAAACATTAGAAGCACATTCAGGTTCCAGACGCTACCTACGACACATTTTGTTATTCAGTTCTTTTTATTATCACATAATCAATTTCTTAACGCATATATGCTTCTTTTTGTGCCTGAAAATATTTGCCGTGATTCTGGTTTGCCAGTCATGCTTTAAATATGTAATAATAATTCTTGATAGACGTTAATATTCTCGTATAACTATTTCAGAAAGCTAGTGATGCAAAATCTAGGTTCTCTGCCAAGGATTACAGCGATCATATGGCGCTTGTTCGTGCTTATGAAGGATGGAAAGAAGCTGAAAGAGAAGGATCTGCTTATGAGTATTGCTGGAGGAATTTTCTTTCTGCCCAAACACTTCAGGCTATACATTCTCTTCGGAATCAGTTTCACTACATCTTAAAAGATGCTCGATTGCTTGAGGCTGAAACAGGCATTAATAATAGATTGAGTCATAATCAGTCATTGGTTAGAGCCATTATATGTGCGGGTCTCTTTCCTGGCATTGCATCTGTAGTGGTATGCTTTTTTAGTTTGCAATAGCAGCTGGTTTATCTTTCTATTGTGGGGGTTGGGGGTCAAAATTTTTGGAATGGCTGGTCAAGCCGAACCAGTTTATTTTTCCCTAAAAGTTTCATAAGTTTGATTTATTTTCATATAACTTGAAGTCCCTAAATATTGATCTATAGAGCTTGCTTGATTGGCACTCACGTACCAGTCAAATTAGTAACTACACAGTTATTAAGTCAAATTTGATTACTAAATCAGTAATATTCTATTAATGACCGAACTTTTGGAATAAATTGATTTTGGAGGTTTTATGAGCTAACAATAGGGCAACTTTCAACCCATTTAATATATAGCTTTATTCAATTCATCTTAAGGGTTTAGTGGATTTAAAGCTTTAACAAGAAAAAAACTAACTTTTTGTCCATTATCAATAAATAGTTAATTCACTTTTCGTCACAAAATGAAACTAATTATTGCAATGATAATCTAGATCCCAGAATATAATAAATGTCGAAGTTGTGTATATGAAACATAAATTATGGGTGACTTTTAACCTGTTTGACCAGTTCAATATTATACATGTTCCCCTTTTAGCTAAATAATATAATGTGACATGTTTGAGATAAACACTACCAGCTTCAACCCATGCCTAAATAAATGGGCCGAGATTGCCATCTCTTATTCATATGTCATATATACTTGCTCAAGACTGAAAAGCAGAATTCAATCTTTTAGCTTTGTATTTAACTGCAGCACAGGGAGACATCAATGTCCTTCAAAACTATGGATGATGGCCAGGCCATGCTATATGCAGTAAGTACATTTTTGCCCACGATATGTATTTAATGTGCATACTAGTTTCGTTATATGCTTTTGGCAATATATATACATATATTTCCAATGTGGAGAGTAAGGAAATGAATAACTTGATATATTCATTGGATGTATCATACTTTAAGTTCCTGAATGATTGCATTTCAAAAAACTGTAGACTGATTGGGTATTATCTTGTGCTAAATTGTTGTATTTAGTATCTAATCTTCAATTTTAATTTTCGTGTTTTGTGCTTAAGTTATACATGCATCTAACAGTGCTAGTTTGATACTTTTTCAGAATTCTGTCAACACACGATACCAGACGATACCATATCCATGGCTGGTGTTCGGGGAAAAAGTGAAGGTCAACACTGTATTTATACGGGACTCAACTGGCGTGTCTGATTCAATTTTAATTCTTTTTGGTGGTGGTTTAGTCAATGGCGCTACGGTAAATTTCAACTATTGCAGATATTAACTAGCTGTGTCTTGTTGATAGTTCTAATATATTTGACTTCTTTTATAGCCTGGTCACTTGAAAATGCTAGGAGGGTACATTGATTTCTTCATGGATCCTACTTTAGCCGAGTCCTTTGTCAAATTAAAGCAGGAACTCGATCAGCTTTTGCAAAAGAAGGTCAGACGTCAACCTTCACTTCAACTAGAGAAAATACATTAATGTACAATCTAGAAGTGGCAATTTTGACCCCTATACCTATATTGAGGTGGTAATATGTTTATGTTTAATCTTTAAAGGGTCAAATGGGTTTAGTTAAACGATTTAACCATAGCGAAAGTTTGTCAAATGAATTGAATCGGCTTTTATAATCATATTTTGCACATTAGTAATTTTAAAAGTGATTAAACCGGATGAATATTGGCCCAATACTTCAATGTTTAAGTTCTTTCAATTTCTCATGAAACATAATAGATCTATTCTTGATCAGCCTAAATTTCTTAATGTCCTACTTATAGTAAAAATTTATCCCATTTTCCATGATAAGATAGCTTTCTTTTTCTGACTTGGCAGGGAGTCCAGTATTTAATTGTCTTCTAATAGTGGATTTTACTGAACAAGATGCCTATGGACGCCTTCACCCACTAACATCAGTTTGTTTGTAAATGATAGATAATTGGGGAAATAGGTAGGTTATTTCTGGGATAGGAAATGTAGGCAGTTTTTTTCTTGAAATGGAGAAGGCTTGTGTAACACCTATAGATCCACGCATGTCCCAGACGCGACTTTAAACCACAACCTTTGGCATGTAGTTACTGCCCAATGCATGACCCTATTGATATTTACTTGATATATTCTTTTTCGTTGATACAAAATGGTATTAGTGTTCATCAAAATATAACCCTATGATGCTCATGGCTATTTCACTGTCCATCAATTTTCCATTGACGAATCTTTCTAATTTAGTCTTCAATTTTTTTGTTCTCTGCAAGATATATACTTTCTTTGATTGGATAACAAAGTACTATCACTTTTTCATGGTTTTTGATGATTCAGCTAAAAGATCCCAACTTCAACATCCACAAAGAAGGAAAGTATCTCATGCTTGCTGTTCAAGAACTCGTGTCAAGAGATCAATGTGAGGGTAGATTTGTATTTGGCCGTGAAACCAAAAAGTTAAAGGAGGCGCCTGACAATGATAGCTTCACAAGGGATGGAGCAAACCCAAAAAGCTTATTGCAGACCCTGCTGATGAGGGCTGGCCACACTCCTCCAAAATACAAAACAAAACATCTAAAAACAAATGAATTTAGGGCCTTAGTAGAATTCAAAGGAATGCAATTTGTTGGAAAACCAAAAAGAAATAAACAGCTTGCAGAAAGGGATGCTGCTGTTGAGGCATTGGCCTGGTTGACCCACACTTCTGGCTCAAAGAAAGAAGATGATACTTCACCTCCTGATCTCACCGACAACATGCTTAAGCTTCTGAGTAAGAGAAGAAAACCCACATCTCGCTCTGGCCGGGGGTGAATATTTTTTTGATAGGATACTAAATGTATGCATACAGTTTAGGAAGGAGCATGGGTATTGCTGGTTGTGATGTGATGAACACCCAATAGGATGTGCCAGGGCCCTGTTCAGGTCTGTTGGAAATTTTGGAACCTCCAAGCATCTATACTTGCCCATGAAAGCTGGGTAAGTTAGCAACCTTGGCAAAGAAAGAGGTTGGTAAGCTGATTATGTGAAATTGATTTGGTTATAGAAAAGGAATTACTTGTATATGTAGAGAGGTATTTTGTAACATGTACATGAATTAGTTCTCTTACATTTAGGGAGGATGAAGTGCTTCACCTCCCCTCCCCATAATCCCAAATGCAAGAAATGCCGCTTTCCTGTCCCATCCCATATGTATATCTATTTATTTTATATACTTAGATAAAACATACATGCAGGACGGTCCCGGTTTTGGTCACCAACCGTGGATACCTCATGGAGGGGGTGGTGTTGAGGACGAGGTGTTCCCTCTTGGTCTCCTTAGGGGGTAATTTGAAGGTCCAGCCATGATTTTTTGATATCAAATAGCAATAGTAGCACTACTTATATAGTAAAGTTGATAGAGACGTATTTATGTAATATGAAGTTTTAATTGCAAACTCTGATTATAAATTTATAATAGAGTAAATTACAAATTTGGTCCCTGTCGTGGGTCAAAAATTACCGTTTTCGTCCCTACCTTTCATATATTACCGTTTTGGTCCAAAAAACTTTGGTCCGTCAACGCTTTTGGTCCAATTCTCTAAACGGACGTTAAACACCCATCACGTGATCTGCACGTGATGGGTATTTTAGTCTTTTCATTAGCACAGGGACGAAAACGGTAATTTTTGACCCACGACAGGGACCAAAATTGTAATTTACTCAAAAAATTAACATCCCCTCTATATTTCACCAAATTTTTTGAAAACCCCACATATGTATTCTTCCTTATCTTCTCTTTTGCTCTCAAAAAGACCCTTGGAAAGTACCACCGTCGCCGGAAAAATCCACTTTCGCCGGATCCTTCAATCAATCGTCGAAAAGTAAACGAACATTGCGAGATCTGGTTGGTACGCCTTCCAATTTATTCTTTCTCTTATTTCTTCTTTCCAACTTTCTTCCTTTCTTTTTTTCAGGTTCGCCGGGAAATGCGATGTCGCCGGGAAATAACCAAGCATCCCTCAATCTGAAAAAGCCCCTCCCTCTTTGGCTACAAACAATCTCTAACCACCGGGAAAGAAAACCCATCAGACGATTTGTTTAAAGCCGCCGCTGCAGCCGGCCACCGGAAAACTAATCGGAAAAGTGCCATTCTTTTCTTCCTTTTATCTTTTTCTTCAGTTTTTATATATCTATGTTTACGAGAATTGTTTGTTAGATTCTTAAATATGTATTATATATCTTTATTATTTTTATTGTAGGATTTTTGTTAATTTTTAATGATATGAGAGATTTTTATTATAGATACAGTGGCATACTGAATACTCTATATTCTTTGGTGTGAATTTAGTTTGAATTTCTCATGTGTAAAATTTTGATTCTAATTAATTTGTATAATTCTTGATGTTTTTGTTAATTTGATTTTTGGTTGTTGAGAAAATAGATATGATACACATTGAAATACGGTATAAATATAAATACAGTATGTATTTTTGTATATTGTATTTATAAAAATACAGTATATGAAAATATGTACTGTATTATTATTTTTTTGAGTAAATTACAATTTTGGTCCTGTCGTGGGTCAAAAATTACCGTTTTCGTCCCTGTGCTAATGAAAAGACTAAAATACCCATCACGTGCAGATCACGTGATGGGTGTTTAACGTCCGTTTAGAGAATTGGACCAAAAGCGTTGACGGACCAAAGTTTTTTGGACCAAAACGGTAATATATGAAAGGTAGGGACGAAAACGGTAATTTTTGACCCACGACAGGGACCAAATTTGTAATTTACTCTTTATAATAAGACATGCCAATTGAAATCAGAGTCCAAGTTCATAAGAATAGACTTATTTGTTTGTTTTTTTAAATATTAAGTGATTTTTTATACTATTAGGTAACTAAATTAATAAAGTGGCTGTATAAATAAATAATATTTGTATAGATTAAATTGATTTTTATTTATTAAATCCAAAAACAAACATTTTTATTGACTTAATGAATTAAGTATTTTTTTATTTAACCCATCAAGTTTAAAACAAGGACCTTAATTTACTTAATAGATTAAGTATTTATTATTAAGCTTATTAAGTCTTAAATAAACACGATCTAAGATTAAAATATGAAAGTTAAATGAAAATAGTAAAATTATTTGTTAAATATGATGCAAAGTTAGTATAGCTCGGTCCTACATTATAATAGGTAGTTTATTGCTCCTTCCGTCCCATTAAATGTATCATATTTTGAATTTTTAAAGTCTTTCTTTATAAACTTTGACCTTAATATTTTGATTTGTGTTATATAATATATTAATATTTGATGATTATTATACCAATAAAATATACATTTAAAACTCAATCAATTCATATAACTTTTATCAAATATTATATAATATATTAATATTTGATGATTATTATACCAATAAAATATACATTTAAAACTCAATCAATTCATATAACTTTTATCAAATATTATATAACACAAATCAAAATATTTAAGGTCAAAATTTATAAAGAAAACTTTAAAAATTCAAAATAGGACACATTCAATGGGACAGGAGAGTATAATTTTAGAGTCTGTATATTTATTGAGTAATGATATATATGAGGTCCACCTGGGTTCGAGTCTCACTTCTCACATTTGTGAGGGTGGATTAATAGGGGTTTTTCGAGAGTCCTGGTTTCCAGGCATACGTGTAATTTAGGACTAGGAGTAGAATAGAACGCCGTTCAAAAAAAAAAAATTAAAATATATTCTCATTTAATTAATTTATGATTTTTCATGTATCAAGTAAGTTTTATTAATATATTAAATATTAGTCATGTAAATGTGAAAATAGCTTTATGTGTACAGGGACTAGAATAAAACTAGCAAGTTTGGATAAGTGATTAAACATGTCGATGTGATTTAAAATTCCGAAAGCTTTTATTTGATCAAGTGTAGCATTTACAACGAAACGGGTCATTTTACCCAAGTTGACACATTACAAAAGACGACATTCAAAATTGGAAATTTCGGCATGACCCATTCGTAAAATCATCATCCAAACCTGTTACGGATTATGAGTTCTCCAAAACACATTTAAACAAAATCAATACATTACGACTACAAAACGACCCATTTAAAATACCCAAAAAAACTCGAGTCTAACCCTAGACATCATAATAATTTTACAAAAGGACAAAACAAGAGTACAAAAAAAAAAAAAAAAAAAAAAAAAAAAAAAAAAAAAAAAAAAAAAAAAAAAAAAAAAAAAAAAAAAAAAAAAAAAAAAAAAAAAAAAAAAAAAAAAAAAAAAAAAAAAAAAAAAAAAAAAAAAAAAAAAAAAAAAAAAAAAAAAAAAAAAAAAAAAAAAAAAAAAAAAAAAAAAAAAAAAAAAAAAAAAAAAAAAAAAAAAAAAAAAAAAAAAAAAAAAAAAAAAAAAAAAAAAAAAAAAAAAAAAAAAAAAAAAAAAAAAAAAAAAAAAAAAAAAAAAAAAAAAAAAAAAAAAAAAAAAAAAAAAAAAAAAAAAAAAAAAAAAAAAAAAAAAAAAAAAAAAAAAAAAAAAAAAAAAAAAAAAAAAAAAAAAAAAAAAAAAAAAAAAAAAAAAAAAAAAAAAAAAAAAAAAAAAAAAAAAAAAAAAAAAAAAAAAAAAAAAAAAAAAAAAAAAAAAAAAAAAAAAAAAAAAAAAAAAAAAAAAAAAAAAAAAAAAAAAAAAAAAAAAAAAAAAAAAAAAAAAAAAAAAAAAAAAAAAAAAAAAAAAAAAAAAAAAAAAAAAAAAAAAAAAAAAAAAAAAAAAAAAAAAAAAAAAAAAAAAAAAAAAAAAAAAAAAAAAAAAAAAAAAAAAAAAAAAAAAAAAAAAAAAAAAAAAAAAAAAAAAAAAAAAAAAAAAAAAAAAAAAAAAAAAAAAAAAAAAAAAAAAAAAAAAAAAAAAAAAAAAAAAAAAAAAAAAAAAAAAAAAAAAAAAAAAAAAAAAAAAAAAAAAAAAAAAAAAAAAAAAAAAAAAAAAAAAAAAAAAAAAAAAAAAAAAAAAAAAAAAAAAAAAAAAAAAAAAAAAAAAAAAAAAAAAAAAAAAAAAAAAAAAAAAAAAAAAAAAAAAAAAAAAAAAAAAAAAAAAAAAAAAAAAAAAAAAAAAAAAAAAAAAAAAAAAAAAAAAAAAAAAAAAAAAAAAAAAAAAAAAAAAAAAAAAAAAAAAAAAAAAAAAAAAAAAAAAAAAAAAAAAAAAAAAAAAAAAAAAAAAAAAAAAAAAAAAAAAAAAAAAAAAAAAAAAAAAAAAAAAAAAAAAAAAAAAAAAAAAAAAAAAAAAAAAAAAAAAAAAAAAAAAAAAAAAAAAAAAAAAAAAAAAAAAAAAAAAAAAAAAAAAAAAAAAAAAAAAAAAAAAAAAAAAAAAAAAAAAAAAAAAAAAAAAAAAAAAAAAAAAAAAAAAAAAAAAAAAAAAAAAAAAAAAAAAAAAAAAAAAAAAAAAAAAAAAAAAAAAAAAAAAAAAAAAAAAAAAAAGCAATAAAAAAAAAAAAAAAAAAAAAAAAAAAAAAAAAAAAAAAAAAAAAAAAAAAAAAAAAAAAAAAAAAAATTTTTTTTTTTTTTTTATACACCCCCACTGCGCCGCAGTGGGATATTTCGGACCTCGGCCTGCAGTTTTCCTGCAGGTCTAAAACTTGTGAAAAATCATAATCCAAACTTCAATCTTGCACAATCTTTTACCAGTCATATTCAAACCTTAAATCCCTTTACCAAACTTTAAAATGAGTTAAAGACACGTGATTTAAAATTCCGAAAGCTTTTATTTAAAGTTTATGATAATCTTAATATATATTTTTGGGCATTAATACAACATGATTATGACAGCTGAGGAAGGCTTTATAATGTGCCACAAATGCAGCGCCTACACGGCTACACCATCCCCATCCACACAAGTACCAAATGCATCTATTATAGAATCGATTTAGTTCCTAGCTTTGCGAGCTTTTACAACTTTATGAAAATATGCAATGTTAAAATCACGTGTGTCAAGCTAATTAACTTTGGCCCTTTCCTTTAAAAATCTTTCTTCATCTAACACCGTTTCATTAAATGCTTGAAAACAAAAGTATCTAATACTCGCTTCATTAACAAAAGTTAATCATATAGACTATGACACCGTCGTGTCATATCTATAATACTCACCTTGCACGCTAAACAACATATATGGATCCATATAAGCTAACCAATGAGAATATCGGGGTTCTTAGGCCCCGGAGGTTCTTAGGCCTCATAAACACTGGACCCCACATGGGCCTAGCCGAATCAATTACCACACATGGATATCTCATTTCAACATGATGTGGTCAATTGACCCAACGTATACATAAAGGTATGCAAGAGTACTCACCTCCTTCGCGACCACAAATCAAAAACCATCAAAACCGCAATTACACAATAGTTATGCTTCAACCTGGCAATAATTCACAAATACATATAATGTCATCAAACACACACAAGGTCACTTAGCCACATTCAATTGCATCTTAGAACCAAACCCATCTTTTATAGTCTCACATTGTTCTTAGTTTGATTTACAACATATTCGCCTCTTACATCATTATCATAAGGCCAAACTCATTTTTATACGAAAAGTATCCTTTTCATTATTCGACCAAGGTGACTTCAAACAAGCATAACTTGAGTTCTACTCAATCTTTTTAGGTGATTCCAGTGGCCAAATTTACTTAACACACTTAGGTACATTTCATCTTAGAACCAAACCCATCTTTTATAGTCTCACATTGTTCTTAGTTTGATTTACAACATATTCGCCTCTTACATCATTATCATAAGGCCAAACTCATTTTTATACGAAAAGTATCCTTTTCATTATTCGACCAAGGTGACTTCAAACAAGCATAACTTGAGTTCTACTCAATCTTTTTAGGTGATTCCAGTGGCCAAATTTACTTAACACACTTAGGTACATTTCATCTTTAGAGACCAACATGTTAATTATCCCTCAAGAGTGACTTCTGATCGTTTTAAAAACCAAAACACATTTAAACAAAATCAATACATTACGACTACAAAACGACCCATTTAAAATACCCAAAAACTCGAGTCTAACACTAGACATCATAATAATTTTCCAAAAGGACAAAACAAGAGTACAAAGAGCCGATAGTTCAAAGGGGTCACTATGGGTCCTATTGCCAATACCATTATCCGCATTTAACCAAAGCAACCCATAACCATTAAGCATCTTTAACTTCAATCTTTACATTACTTAACTCTCTTCCGCATCCGGGACAACCTATAAAAAGGGTAAACAACTAAAAAGTAAGCAAAGCTTAGTGAATAATCTTGCATACGTTTATACATACGAAGGAGGGCAATGCACAAGGACTGTTGCATATAGACTATGACACCGTCGTGTCATATCTATAATACTCACCTTGCACGCTAAACAACATATATGGATCCATATAAGCTAACCAATGAGAATATCGGGGTTCTTAGGCCCCGGAGGTTCTTAGGCCTCATAAACACTGGACCCCACATGGGCCTAGCCGAATCAATTACCACACATGGATATCTCATTTCAACATGATGTGGTCAATTGACCCAACGTATACATAAAGGTATGCAAGAGTACTCACCTCCTTCGCGACCACAAATCAAAAACCATCAAAACCGCAATTACACAATAGTTATGCTTCAACCTGGCAATAATTCACAAATACATATAATGTCATCAAACACACACAAGGTCACTTAGCCACATTCAATTGCATCTTAGAACCAAACCCATCTTTTATAGTCTCACATTGTTCTTAGTTTGATTTACAACATATTCGCCTCTTACATCATTATCATAAGGCCAAACTCATTTTTATACGAAAAGTATCCTTTTCATTATTCGACCAAGGTGACTTCAAACAAGCATAACTTGAGTTCTACTCAATCTTTTTAGGTGATTCCAGTGGCCAAATTTACTTAACACACTTAGGTACATTTCATCTTTAGAGACCAACATGTTAATTATCCCTCAAGAGTGACTTCTGATCGTTTTAAAAACACAAACAGTTGCTGTCCTTACGCACAAAACAGATTTGACCTTACCGACTTCAAATAATCGTAACTTGAGTTCTACTCAATCTTTTTAGGTGATTCCAGTGGCCAAATTTACTTAACACACTTAGGTACATTTCATCTTTAGAGACCAACATGTTAATTATCCCTCAAGAGTGACTTCTGATCGTTTTAAAAACACAAACAGTTGCTGTCCTTACGCACAAAACAGATTTGACCTTACCGACTTCAAATAATCGTAACTTGAGTTCTACTCAATCTTTTTAGGTGATTCCAGTGGCCAAATTTACTTAACACACTTAGGTACATTTCATCTTTAGAGACCAACATGTTAATTATCCCTCAAGAGTGACTTCTGATCGTTTTAAAAACCAAAACTGCTGCTGTTAAACAGCTTTGACCTTACTGACTTCAAATGACCATAACTTGAGTTCTACTCAATCTTTTTAGGTGATTCCAGTGGCCAAATTTACTTAACACACTTAGGTACATTTCATCTTTAGAGACCAACATGTTAATTATCCCTCAAGAGTGACTTCTGATCGTTTTAAAAACACAAACAGTTGCTGTCCTTACGCACAAAACAGATTTGACCTTACCGACTTCAAATAATCGTAACTTGAGTTCTACTCAATCTTTTTAGGTGATTCCAGTGGCCAAATTTACTTAACACACTTAGGTACATTTCATCTTTAGAGACCAACATGTTAATTATCCCTCAAGAGTGACTTCTGATCGTTTTAAAAACACAAACAGTTGCTGTCCTTACGCACAAAACAGATTTGACCTTACCGACTTCAAATAATCGTAACTTGAGTTCTACTCAATCTTTTTAGGTGATTCCAGTGGCCAAATTTACTTAACACACTTAGGTACATTTCATCTTTAGAGACCAACATGTTAATTATCCCTCAAGAGTGACTTCTGATCGTTTTAAAAACACAAACAGTTGCTGTCCTTACGCACAAAACAGATTTGACCTTACCGACTTCAAATAATCGTAACTTGAGTTCTACTCAATCTTTTTAGGTGATTCCAGTGGCCAAATTTACTTAACACACTTAGGTACATTTCATCTTTAGAGACCAACATGTTAATTATCCCTCAAGAGTGACTTCTGATCGTTTTAAAAACACAAACAGTTGCTGTCCTTACGCACAAAACAGATTTGACCTTACCGACTTCAAATAATCGTAACTTGAGTTCTACTCAATCTTTTTAGGTGATTCCAGTGGCCAAATTTACTTAACACACTTAGGTACATTTCATCTTTAGAGACCAACATGTTAATTATCCCTCAAGAGTGACTTCTGATCGTTTTAAAAACACAAACAGTTGCTGTCCTTACGCACAAAACAGATTTGACCTTACCGACTTCAAATAATCGTAACTTGAGTTCTACTCAATCTTTTTAGGTGATTCCAGTGGCCAAATTTACTTAACACACTTAGGTACATTTCATCTTTAGAGACCAACATGTTAATTATCCCTCAAGAGTGACTTCTGATCGTTTTAAAAACACAAACAGTTGCTGTCCTTACGCACAAAACAGATTTGACCTTACCGACTTCAAATAATCGTAACTTGAGTTCTACTCAATCTTTTTAGGTGATTCCAGTGGCCAAATTTACTTAACACACTTAGGTACATTTCATCTTTAGAGACCAACATGTTAATTATCCCTCAAGAGTGACTTCTGATCGTTTTAAAAACACAAACAGTTGCTGTCCTTACGCACAAAACAGATTTGACCTTACCGACTTCAAATAATCGTAACTTGAGTTCTACTCAATCTTTTTAGGTGATTCCAGTGGCCAAATTTACTTAACACACTTAGGTACATTTCATCTTTAGAGACCAACATGTTAATTATCCCTCAAGAGTGACTTCTGAATTTTATAAGATAATTTAACAAGAATCAAAATTAGGTTAAAGTAATCTTACCTTCAAGAAAATAACTAAAATTGAGATTGAAATTACACTTTTCTTCTCCTCATTTTCTTCATAAAAATCAGTCCACCAACACTCCACACACTCAATTCTCCAAACTTGAAATTCCTTACTTGAAGATTATTGTTTTTGTTATTATTATTATTATTTGATTCTTGAACAAGATTGAATGGATTTCACACTTAAGAGAGGTTTAAGAAAATGGAAGAAGAAGAAGAATAAAATGGTGAAGAGGTTGGTAGTGATGGAAGGGTGAATCACACAAGAAGAGAATGGCTGGACAATCTCCATGCTTGCCACGTTTTTGTCAAATTAAAAAGGGTATTATACCCGCTATCCACTAAAGTTCCAACTAAATTAACCCCGTATCTAAAAATAAAATACTAGGAAATTATTTTAAATGTTAAAACTAAAATAAAGGTTTATTTTCTTTACTTTAAAATTTCGGGATGTTACACATAGGGGCTTCACACTTAAGAGAGGTTTAAGAAAATGGAAGAAGAAGAAGAATAAAATGGTGAAGAGGTTGGTAGTGATGGAAGGGTGAATCACACAAGAAGAGAATGGCTGGACAATCTCCATGCTTGCCACGTTTTTGTCAAATTAAAAAGGGTATTATACCCGCTATCCACTAAAGTTCCAACTAAATTAACCCCGTATCTAAAAATAAAATACTAGGAAATTATTTTAAATGTTAAAACTAAAATAAAGGTTTATTTTCTTTACTTTAAAATTTCGGGATGTTACACATAGGGGCTTCACACTTAAGAGAGGTTTAAGAAAATGGAAGAAGAAGAAGAATAAAATGGTGAAGAGGTTGGTAGTGATGGAAGGGTGAATCACACAAGAAGAGAATGGCTGGACAATCTCCATGCTTGCCACGTTTTTGTCAAATTAAAAAGGGTATTATACCCGCTATCCACTAAAGTTCCAACTAAATTAACCCCGTATCTAAAAATAAAATACTAGGAAATTATTTTAAATGTTAAAACTAAAATAAAGGTTTATTTTCTTTACTTTAAAATTTCGGGATGTTACACATAGGGGCTTCACACTTAAGAGAGGTTTAAGAAAATGGAAGAAGAAGAAGAATAAAATGGTGAAGAGGTTGGTAGTGATGGAAGGGTGAATCACACAAGAAGAGAATGGCTGGACAATCTCCATGCTTGCCACGTTTTTGTCAAATTAAAAAGGGTATTATACCCGCTATCCACTAAAGTTCCAACTAAATTAACCCCGTATCTAAAAATAAAATACTAGGAAATTATTTTAAATGTTAAAACTAAAATAAAGGTTTATTTTCTTTACTTTAAAATTTCGGGATGTTACACATAGGCGGATTTCACACTTAAGAGAGGTTTAAGAAAATGGAAGAAGAAGAAGAATAAAATGGTGAAGAGGTTGGTAGTGATGGAAGGGTGAATCACACAAGAAGAGAATGGCTGGACAATCTCCATGCTTGCCACGTTTTTGTCAAATTAAAAAGGGTATTATACCCGCTATCCACTAAAGTTCCAACTAAATTAACCCCGTATCTAAAAATAAAATACTAGGAAATTATTTTAAATGTTAAAACTAAAATAAAGGTTTATTTTCTTTACTTTAAAATTTCGGGATGTTACACATAGGCGGCTTTACACTTAAGAGAGGTTTAAGAAAATGGAAGAAGAAGAAGAATAAAATGGTGAAGAGGTTGGTAGTGATGGAAGGGTGAATCACACAAGAAGAGAATGGCTGGACAATCTCCATGCTTGCCACGTTTTTGTCAAATTAAAAAGGGTATTATACCCGCTATCCACTAAAGTTCCAACTAAATTAACCCCGTATCTAAAAATAAAATACTAGGAAATTATTTTAAATGTTAAAACTAAAATAAAGGTTTATTTTCTTTACTTTAAAATTTCGGGATGTTTATAGTACAATATTATATAGCATGTTTGTTGGTGTACTTTCAAAATCCGGTGGTGCACTACCTTTTCTTTTCTTCTAAAGACGGCAATTGGATTTTCTTTAAAATCTCATTTTGGTTTCTGCGATCCATCGTTACACCCACTATCCCACACACATACACACACACAGTTATCTTCCAAATTAGGTAAACCCCCATTGAATTTCTTTTAGATCTTCCTTTGCCCCCAATCATCATTTTATGCAGTAGTAGAAGGTAACTAAAGTAATTCACAAATATACATACATATATATATATATATTATATATATATATATATATATATATATATATATATATATATATATATATATATATATATATATATATATATATATATATATATATATATATATATATATATATATATATATATATATATATATATATATATATATATATATATATATATATATATATATATATATATATATATATATATATATATATATATATATATATATATATATATATATATATATATATATATATATATATATATATATATATATATATATATATATATATATATATATATATATATATATATATATATATATATATATATATATATATATATATATATATATATATATATATATATATATATATATATATATATATATATATATATATATATATATATATATATATATATATATATATATATATATATATATATATATATATATATATATATATATATATATATATATATATATATATATATATATATATATATATATATATATATATATATATATATATATATATATATATATATATATATATATATATATATATATATATATATATATATATATATATATATATATATATATATATATATATATATATATATATATATATATATATATATATATATATATATATATATATATATATATATATATATATATATATATATATATATATATATATATATATATATATATATATATATATATATATATATATATATATATATATATATATATATATATATATATATATATATATATATATATATATATATATATATATATATATATATATATATATATATATATATATATATATATATATATATATATATATATATATATATATATATATATATATATATATATATATATATATATATATATATATATATATATATATATATATATATATATATATATATATATATATATATATATATATATATATATATATATATATATATATATATATATATATATATATATATATATATATATATATATATATATATATATATATATATATATATATATATATATATATATATATATATATATATATATATATATATATATATATATATATATATATATATATATATATATATATATATATATATATATATATATATATATATATATATATATATATATATATATATATATATATATATATATATATATATATATATATATATATATATATATATATATATATATATATATATATATATATATATATATATATATATATATATATATATATATATATATATATATATATATATATATATATATATATATATATATATATATATATATATATATATATATATATATATATATATATATATATATATATATATATATATATATATATATATATATATATATATATATATATATATATATATATATATATATATATATATATATATATATATATATATATATATATATATATATATATATATATATATATATATATATATATATATATATATATATATATATATATATATATATATATATATATATATATATATATATATATATATATATATATATATATATATATATATATATATATATATATATATATATATATATATATATATATATATATATATATATTTCCTTATTATTGCTATATTAAATCAGCTTCCTCAGCTTGCCGTTTTTGGCCGAGGTGCTTCTATATTGCCATTATCTATCGTTTTGTTGGTTACTGCCATTAAAGATGCTTATGAGGATTGGAGGCGACATAGGTCAGATCGTATTGAGAATAATCGTTTGTCGTATGTTTTAGTTAATGATAGATTTGACCCAAAAAAATGGAAAGATATTCAAGTAGGCGAGATTATTAAATTATCTGCAGATGATACCATACCTTGTGATATTGTGCTGCTTTCGACTAGTGACCCCACTGGGGTTGCTTACATTCAGACTATTAATTTGGATGGTGAATCGAATTTAAAAACCCGTTATGCAAAACAAGAAACGCTTTCTAGGGTCCCTGAGAAAGATAGAATTGATGGGTTGATCAAGTGTGAGAAGCCTAATAGGAACATTTACGGTTTCATGGCCACCATGGAGGTTGATGGAAAGCATCTGTCGCTTGGCCCGTCTAATATTGTGCTTCGAGGGTGTGTGCTCAAGAACACGAATTGGGTGGTGGGTGTAGCTGTTTATGCTGGAAGGGAGACCAAAGCTATGCTCAATAGTTCAGGAGCTCCATCCAAAAGGAGTCGTTTGGAGACCCGTATGAACAATGAGATCATCTTGCTTTCTGTTTTTCTTATTGCTCTGTGCACGGTTGTCTCTGTATGTGCTGGTGTTTGGTTAAAACGCCATGAAAGTGACCTTGAAGTCTTGCAGTTTTATAGGAAAAAGGATTACTCTGAATCAGAAGTTAAAAACTACAACTATTCTGGTGTGGCAATGGAGATATTCTTCACTTTTCTTATGTCGGTGATTGTCTTCCAGATTATGATACCCATTTCTTTGTACATATCCATGGAGCTAGTGCGTGTTGGTCAGGCTTATTTCATGATTAGAGATGATAAGATGTATGATGAAACATCCAACTCTAGATTCCAGTGCCGGGCATTGAATATAAATGAGGATTTAGGACAGATAAAGTATGTTTTCTCTGACAAAACTGGTACGCTGACCGAAAACAAAATGGAATTCAAATATGCAAGTATTTTTGGGGTGGATTACAGTGGGGAGAAAGCAGACTTTAATGGCGAACAAAAGGGATACTGCATTCAAGGTGCTACTATTTATTTTTGCGTTTCCTCCCATCTACCTTAACAATCATATTTTTTCTAGTTCGAATATGCCATTTAATACCAATTTTGTTATATTGAATATACATAATCAGATAATCAATTAGAGCAAAATGTGTGTTTGGATGTGCCTCTGCTTTTGGGATTATAATAATTAGAGCTGTTTTGAGTGTTTTGACAAATTTGGTTATTTAAGAAACTAAAAGATCACAAAATGACCAAACTGGAGTTTTTTTATTTATTGCTCAAATGCCAAGTCTTCAAATTATCTTCTGTAAACAATTCCTGTAGGTATATTATTCTTGAAAGTATTATTAACAATGAAGATGTGGGTAAATGAGTAGTGTTTATCTTTGATTAAATAGTTTTTGCTGAATCTGGCGTAAAGTTGATTATTTGACTTCAAGTCAATGATTATCTGTTTTACAATGCAAATCCAAAAAATGATCTAATATATGTGTTGTGCTCTCCAATCAGTCCCCTTTTAGTGAAAATGGAATAATCTTTTCATGTCCTTGTATGGTTTTAGTGAATGGGCAAGTTTGGAAGCCCAAAATGAAGGTAATGGTTGATAAGGAGCTACTTAAGCAATCACAAACTGGAAACGAGACAAAGGCTGGAAAACAGATTTATGATTTCTTCCTTGCACTGGCTGCTTGTAATACAATTGTGCCCATTGTTGTTGACACATCTGATCCTGCTGAGAAGTTGGTAGATTATCAAGGGGAATCCCCAGATGAACAGGCCCTTGTATATGCTGCGGCTGCTTATGGTTTTATGCTTATGGAACGAACCTCTGGCCACATAGTTATTGATATTCAAGGAGAAAGACAGAGGTATGTTAGTAGCCGTTTATAGGTTTGTTTTAGACTTTCCTTTTTAATGTATTTTTCATGCTATTTTCAAATCTATCCCTAATCCTGATTATGCTTTAGTTAATGTACACAGTAGCTAATATTATGATACACACTAGTGTTGCTGGTGTTGCTCTTTGACAAACCAGATCCATATGTTAGGGGAAAGGGAAACACTTTGAATTCCTATTCTGTTTGTTTGGGGATCGAATAAGAATTGATATATCACCCCAATTTGATGATGAGAATCTTATTCAAGTTACATGTCAATGCTTCATAGAATATTAATGTTCTGCGGTCATCGGTCTATATGGATTGAAAGCACACATTAGCCTATATATCTTTATATTATAAAGCATTTGGATTTTGGTCTTCAAACTAAAAAATTGTAAGTACAGCAAAATGACTATTTTACCCCTAAACATATATACAAATTAAATGAGAGAATCTTATAGTAATAAATTAAAAATCAATTTTTGACCAAATTAAACGGAGCTTAATCAATATATATTAATAGATACCATTAGTTATCACTCATTCTAACCTAACCGACACCAACCCCGGACAAAGTCGACGGTCAACGAAGCCGGCGGCCGGAACCTACTAGACGGCCATCCTCACTAAAAATTCATAAACTGATCTACATGGTGCATTGCATGGGCACAATTCTAGTATTTCTCCGTGTCGTTGCTAAAAGTCCTCTACGTGCTTTTGATTTCTTAGTCCAGAAGGAAGGTTTTGCTTTACAATTTCCATTGTTCCTCTAAAACTGTCAGATTTTAAAGTTAGTATTAAGATAGATGTGATGTTCTTGAGTTGCACCTTTTCTGAAGGTGCTATTCACTTTATTCTTATCATCTAAAGATGTGCAAAAGTATGTAGCTTTAAAGTTCCCTTCAGATATTAAAGTGGACCTTTTTGTGACCAAAGGAGTACTTTTTCACTCTTTCTCTATGCTATTTTCTGCTTGTAGACATCAATCTTTTGCACCTTCTAATTTGATGAACTACCAATCATGACAGCACAGGTTCAATGTTCTTGGAATGCATGAGTTTGATAGTGATAGGAAGAGGATGTCAGTTATATTAGGATATCCTGATGGCTCTGTAAAAGTTATTGTTAAGGGTGCAGACACTTCCATGTTTAACATCATTGATAAATCCAATAACTTGGATATAATAACAGCCACCGAAGCTCATCTTCATTCATATTCTTCCATTGGTTTAAGAACCCTTGTTGTTGGAATGCGGGAATTGGGTGTTCCTGAATTTAACCAATGGCAATCTTCTTATGAGACAGCTAGCACTGCTGTCATGGGTCGGGTCGCCTTGCTTCGTAAGGTTGCCATTAATTTAGAGAACAATCTTGAAATAGTGGGTGCATCAGCAATTGAAGATAGATTGCAAAAAGGTGTGCCAGAAGCAATCGAGTCATTGAGAAAGGCGGATATAAAAGTCTGGGTATTGACTGGTGACAAGCAAGAAACTGCGATTTCTATTGGCTACTCTTCTAAGCTATTAACGAGTAATATGAGTCGGGTAATAATTAACAGTAACTCTAAGATGTCATCTAGGAAGAGTTTGGAAGATGCCTTGATTACCTCTGGTGGTCCGGGAGGTGATGCAAGTTCTGTTGCCTTAATTATTGATGGAACGAGCCTTGTATATATCCTTGACTCTGAACTTGAAGAGCAGGTCATTACTAAATCTTTCAAAGTTTGAACCAAGGGTGGCAAAATTGGGTCGAGATAATAGTTTTAAAGCTGGTTGGGTTAGTTTGACCTAAAACATTTTTTGTTTAAAGTATTTGGGAGACTTTTGACCTATATAACATGTTTTCTTGGGAACTTTGAACAAAAAGTAATATGGACTAAAAATGCACATTGGGAGACTTTCAACCTATTTAACTTGTTTTCTTCGAAGGCAACATTTCTTTTATCCAGCTGAGCTTCAGAGATAAAACATAACTTGAGTTGACCTGTTCATTAGGAAATGGGTCTAAATTGCCACCTCTTGTTAAACCCGAGTTTCCTTTGTTTGAGTTTAATCTTATATGTGGTATTTTCAAGTCTTGTTTAATTTCATGTTACAGCTGTTCCAGTTAGCCAGTAAATGTGCTGTGGTACTTTGTTGCCGAGTTGCTCCATTGCAAAAGGCTGGGATTGTGGCACTGATGAAAAATAGGACAGATGACATGACCCTTGCCATTGGGGATGGTAACCACTGTTTCTTGTTCCCATGCCATGAGAATTTCAAACACAAGTACAATAATTCCATTCCTAATAAATGTGGTATCCCCTTTTGAGGTAGCTAAAGCCTAAAGGGTTGGGCAAACCAGGCCTGGTAAGGGTCAAAACCTTTTTTTTTTTGTGGGTCGGTCGGTTTGGGTTGACCCGCAAACATCTTATGTCTGATTTAATATATTTATTTATTTTTTATAACCAGGTAATGCTTTAACTATGCCTACAAGAACTCAATCGTTGAAAAATCATCCAATTAATACTTCAGAATAAAGTGAACTTTCAATGTGACCCGTTTTATCCCCTAGAGTATAAAAGGCATATTGACCCATTCATAAGTAATTGGACTTAAATTGCCACCTAAAAGCGTTTCTTGTAAAATCATATATAGTGTCATCTCCGCCCATGATATTAATTTATCTTCTCACAACCTAACATCATATGTAGATTTTACTTTAATTTTGTAAACGTCTGAGCAAAACAGTCGAATCCTGACTCTTTTTATAGAATGACGTCCCTGCGTATTGATGTAGGCCTGATGATGAACATTTTTCTTTACTTTTACAGGTGCCAATGATGTTTCAATGATCCAAATGGCTGATGTTGGAATTGGAATCATTGGCCAAGAGGGTCGTCAAGCTGTGATGGCATCAGATTTTGCGATGGGACAGTTCCGTTTTTTGGTTCCTCTTTTGTTGGTCCATGGACATTGGAATTACCAGCGGATGGGTTACATGATACTTTATAATTTTTATCGGAATGCAATATTTGTCCTAGTGTTATTCTGGTAAGTTGCCTTTCAATCTTTGAAGAAATATATTTCTCTTTTTCTATTACATTGTTTAAGTATCTTTTTACTTGGACTAATTGCAATTGGTACATTGTACACAAAAGATAATTAGATAAACATATATATATATATATATATATATATTGTACACAAAAATTATATATATATATATAGGGGTGAGATAAATTGAGTCCAGCTTAATTTGAGTCCAAAAAGGGTCCATGTAACTTACACATGTGTAAGTTAACTTACACATGTGTAAGTTTGTGTAAGTTGTAAAACTTACACATGTGTAAGTCGTGGTGGCGGTGGTCGCCGTCGCCGGAAAATCATGGTGGTGGTCGGAGATGATGGTGGTGGTGGTAGGAGGTGGTTGGAATTTGAGGAGATGGAAGAAAATCAATGGACTCAAATTGGACTCAAAATAAGCTTGACTCATTTTATCTTTTCCCTATATATATATATATCTTATTAGACCTCCAGAATAACCCGAGTTTTCAACGGATTTTCTTCTCACGAGATGCCAAATGCCTGTGTAGTTTGATCAATCTAAGGTCAAAGTGTGGTTGCTCCCATTGGAAACCTCAGACATGCTAACGGGACATATATCGATCCCTTCATCCTCGGGTTTTGTCAGCTAAAGCTTGGCTTTGCCTCCTATCCTACTAGATATAGAACAAGAACAGAACTAAATATATAAATAATTTGTAAACAACTGGAAAAATCGGAGCTACATATGTTTTTCAATCAGATTCGGTGAAAATGACAAAATAAGGACTAAATTAATTTAAGACCCTTGATTAAGTGACACTTCACGAACATTGTAGGCAGAAGTAAATTGGGTAAGTCTACTCTGTATGGTGGATGGTGGTAGTAATATGGGTTGGATGTGTAATGAGATACAATCGTGTAAAATTTTTAGTTGACTTTGAAATGGGCCAGGCCGAATTGGGTTGATGTGAGACACTCTTGTTTAGTTTTATATTTGATATAAATAATTAGTTGTAAAATATGATATATGAAAATAATAGTTATAATATATATATATATATAATATTCTCATTTGATCTCTCTCCTATATATATATATATATATATATATATATTAATGCGTCGTGGGAGGGTTTATGCCTAAAGTTATACTTAGCCTACTTGCGACCCATTCGAACTGTTTCTTTTTAGCTTTTACTATCTGATCCATTTTATTTACTAGAGATGTAACATAATTGAATCGAGTCTAAAAGGCCACTGTTAGTGGTTGTCATTAATTTTCATTTACAATGCTCCTTATTTCATGTTCCTTGTGCAAGATCTAGAATCCCTTAGTCTTGTCATTTTCCTTCTCAATGTTCATATTCTAATGTAAAAATGATTCTTTCCAGGTACGTGCTCTTTACAGGCTTCACTTTGACCACGGCGATTACTGAATGGAGCAGTGTGTTATATTCTGTACTTTATACCTCAGTACCTACAGTTGTCATTGCGGTTCTCGACAAGGATCTAAGTAGAAGGTCTCTAATGGCATATCCTCAGCTATATGGGGCTGGACAAAGACAAGAAAGCTATAATGCAAAATTATTTTGGCTTACTATAGCAGATACATTGTGGCAGAGTATAGTGATCTTCTATGTACCCTTATTTGCATACTGGAGAAGTGACATTGATGGTCCGAGCTTAGGAGACCTTTGGACTCTGGCAGTAGTGTTTCTGGTAAATATTCACTTAGCCATGGATGTTATCAGGTGGACTTGGGTCAGCCATGCATCAATCTGGGGATCTATTATTGCAACTTGCATTTGTGTTATCATCATCGACGTGATTCCAGTGTTACCTGGTTACTGGTATGTAAATCCCCTTGGCCATTTTGCATTTATTGGGGGAGTCTAAAGGGTAATGGGTCAAAACAGGTCAGGTTGGTATACCTGAAATACTTTTTGTTCAATTTGTTTAGTTTTTCTTACAAAAAACTAGTGTTTTGAGTATGATTATAGTACTATCTTACTAGTATTATATTATAATTTTTCTATTTAAACAATGGGTAAATAATAACTAGTGTGCATTCCCAAAAACAAGGTTAAATGATTTGATTTAAATCAAAAAAAATTTATTCCGGTACTCCCATAAGAAGTCATTGTGGTAGTGCATGTGTGGTTGAAACTTTTAGATCCGTCACAATAGCAGATATCTCGGTTTTATATATCCACATTCTAGGATATATCACAAAAAGAAAAAATACTGCATTGAGAAACTGGCTATTATAATCTTTGCAGGGCAATCTTCGATCTTGCAAGCAAAGAATCATTTTGGATTTGCTTGTTTGGCATCCAGATAGCAGCAGTTGTCCCTCGATTTGTTATAAAAATGTTCATACAACACTGTAAACCTTCTGACATTCAAATAGTAAGAGAAGCTGAGAAGTATGGATATTCAACGGAGCCCAGAGATCAGGAAATAGAAATGAACCAAACTGGGAGATGACCCGTTTTATGAGGTTCATTGCAATTTCTCCGTTTTGTATTTTTTGTTTTCATATTCTTTAGGTTGGTGTAGAGAAAAAGTAGTTCTCTTGCTTGCCTGTGTTGTTAGTTGTGTAGTACTTTTTCCTGGGTTATTAGTTAGGTCTGTATTATTGTGTAGATCACCATTATTTACAACTTGATATCGGATGCATGTTGCATCAAAATGTTTCTTTCGAAATTAGTCGGAATACGAATACCTTACACTGTATGTTTCTACACCAATGAAAAACTTGTACGGGGCTAATTGCGTGTTGATACCTTTCTTACAAATGGGATGTTAAGCCTGGGGCCGGTCCTAAAATAATATGGATATGAACCAGAGTGAATATATAATTAAAATGAAGTATTACATGTCTTGTTAAAGATGCATTTTGAAGTCAGTGAATGTCTGGTCCCGCAAAACTGAAATTTGGTTCACTGAGCTATACTTTGTCTAAACAAGTTAGTATTATTTCTATTTATCTACTTGGAATTAATGTTTCATAAAAGATTTTCGTTGTGAATTTGTTTTACCAGTTCTCAAAATTGGGAAAAAAACTTAATGACCAATAATAAGGTTTGATAGAATTCGATAATTGTAAAGGCAGGCAAAACTAGGTTTAGGTTTAAATCAAGATGATGGATGTTGTTTGATTGTTTTGCTAATCACTCAAGTTTTAATTTTATAAAAATGAAGATATACTACCAAATATATAATTGGCGGTGTATCATGTCATGATGAGAAAATTATTAATATGGTCAAATTTAAAGGGTTATATGACTTATATCTATACTTATATCTATTTAAAACAAATAGACAATTGTTTAAAATTTTAAGTTTCAACTTTCAACATTTATTCCTCAAAATGTCCCTTAACTATTCTATTTTACCATCACAACATATCACCGGAGTAGCCATCACCGCCGACACCACCACCACTGCCGACACCGCCGCCACAACCATCACCACCCGTCACCGCCACCATCGCCTCTGACGTTTCCAGATTAGGTGGTGGTTATGTGGTTGATTCCGCTGTTTTTTCCGGCGGGAAGATGAAATAGAAGAGAGAGAAAGAGAGAAGTGAGAGAGAGCGAGAAAAGGGTGTATTAGTGGTGGTCGTCGTGAGATGGTGGTGGTCCGGTGGTGCGTGGCTGCAAGTAGGGGTGAGATTGGGTCGGTTTTAGCCTAAAACCGAAACCCGAACCGATCCGTTCGGTTTTTAGAAAACCAAAACCATTGGATTCAGTTTTGGTTTGGTTCAGTTTATTGGTTTTTCGGTTCGGTTTGGGTCGGTTTTCGGTTTTGATTTCATTTGGAAAAAAAAAAATCTTAAAGCTTTTAGCTTAAAAAGGGGTATGTGCTTGGATGGAAACATTGACGAAGCAATTAGCAGTGAGAAGGGTGTCATTAACATGAGTGGGTGGTAACTTATGAGATGAATGCATAACTATGATATATGGGTTTATTTAATTTGTATGTTAATTTGTCCAAGCCGCTTAAGCTGTGAATGATATGACATCATCTATTCTAGTTATTAGTTTGGAGAGGGTGTAAATGACTTGGTTAAATTATCTTAACTTGCCAAAAGGCTGAATCTTTTTTTAGTTTCTTGGTTGATAACTTGATATGGTCTCTATCATTATAAAAAGGGTTAAGTATCCCGGAGTGTAAGTAACTTTGCAACTTTTCCTATTGTGTGTATGCATCAAAAATTTTGAACATTTTATGTAAGTATCTCGCTAAATTGAACGTTTAATGTAAAAATGTATACGTGGCAACCATATGAGCTGCCCACGTAGAAGTTTTTGATTGGTCAACGTAAAAATTTTACATTAAGTGTTCAGTTTTAGCGAGATACTTACATAAAATGTACAAAATTTTTGATACTTACATACAATAGAAAAAACTGCAAAGTTGCTTACACTCCGGGACACTAAACCTTATAAAAATCAACAGCTTGAGCCTTGTAAAAATGTTCCTTTTTTATGTGGTCGTCGCATGATTGCTTGGCTATTATAAGTGTTATTTCAATGTGCTTGTAAGCAAGAGGAATAGATATCTATCTATCTATAATATAATTAAAAGAGAAGGTTGGGGGTACACTTGTCACCCCTAATCCCCCTCTTTGAGCCTAAAGCCCCCTCCTAATTAATCCTCTATTTTTTTATAATTAAATCTAGGCCGACCTTATTATTAATAAAAAAATCTTTTTCTCCTTAAAAGTCTCCCAAAAATTATCTATATATTTACAACCTAGGAAACAACCCTCACATATTCTCAACCAAAAGAAAAAACCTACGACAACCTACGACCAAACCAAAAAAAAGTCACATATACAATTAATTAACAGGCGCCATACAATCTCCTTTTTTTCAAAGACAAGGTGCTATCACTCTTAATTGTTAATGTATTTGTTATGTTTTAGTGTTAATTTAATATATGATTTTTTTTCCTTTTTCTTAGTCTTTTATTTTCAGTATTTAAATTTTACTTTTTATAAGATTATCATATTTTGATTTTCAAAGTTTTTTTTTAAACTTTAACCGTAAATATTTTTGTTTGTATTATATATTAGTTAATGAAACTTATATTAATGAAAAGTTTATCAACAACTGAATCCATTCATATATATTACTGTACACTTTTTGTTTCTCTTTTTGTTGAGCTTAACTCTAAATCGTTTAGTCTAAAATTGTTGTTTGTGTTTGTAGTAAGTTTAGATATAACAAACTGCAAATTTTTTATTTGACTAAAGTTGAAAAAAAGGGTAAACTGGAATCAATATTTATATGGAGTTAAATTTCATATGTTTCCTTTTTTAGTTTTCGTATTGATTAAGTTGTGATATTGGTCATAAGGATTTTGTCGTCTCCATGATGATTATCATGTTTAATATAAAAATTGAACCTTTTGTGATTTTATGATGCGGCTTTTGTTGGATTGATGTATGTAATTGATGAAGCTCAGAAAAAGGTTCTTTCTTGATTGGCTTTTTGTAACACCCCAACAAGGCGGAATTATGGGGCATTAATAGAAAAGCTCAGCATGACATGGGAATTAAGTAGAGTCAATTAAATGCATTCAAGGATTAGAGCAATCCATACACAAATTCAAGTACAAATACAAGTTTCAGATCAAATAATGCACAAGGAGCACAACACCATCAATAGTTTACAAAAAATGGATCAAATGATGGCTAACCATCCTAGGCATAACCCATGAATGGGTGCAATGAATCACGGATCCACAAAAGTACAAGCTCAATCCTATCACATGCTGTAAGTCCCAACTCAATAGATAGTACTACCTGAAGACACCTCTACGTCGATGGTGGAGTTACTTTGCAATATAAGCGCTGAACTGGAGACGACCAGTTACAGAGAGTATATACCAAGTTCTAGATAGATTACTTATTTAAGTGACAATAAGTAAAGAACAATGCAATAATATAAAATACTTGTAAAGTAAATTGGTGAGACAATATGTAATTTTCAAGTGTATTTTATTTATTAACTTTAAATAAATTACAAGGTTGTTGCGGAACCAAGATAATACAAAGTATGTAAATATCCTAACAACCTATGAACTACAATTGATCTACACTTGGAATTTCTCTAAACAATCGAAACACTTAAAGTTGTGAAATGTTCCTTTTTACGATTAAGAGAATATTGCACAAGTTCACCAAGAATATTGCAGGTATGCAAAGTGTGTGTTCTTTTTAAGTCGGTATTCTTGTTGTGCAATGACTTGTATTTATAGGCAAAGTTAACATTGGGATGTTAACTTTGGCCGTACAAATATGGTTGAGATCATTTAAGGAATAGCATTTAATTCCTTAAAATGCAGTGTAAAGTTGCAGTATAAAGCAACTTTACTCAACCAGCTTTATGTACCTTTTTTGTACTTAAATAATAAGATAAATCTTATTATCCGGGTAATAGCACATAAAGCATAAAAGTCAATTCCTCGTAATCAGTGTAAAGCTTTGTAAGAGCTTTCCACTGACGGTCTCCAGTTTGTAACTGACTAGAATGTCAACTGGGCTTCGCTGCCATTGTCATTCTCTATCTTCCATTTGTTGTCTTCGACTTCAACTGGAATGATTCTTCAACTGGTCAGTTCTCAACTGGAGGAAGTCTTCAGTTGCATTAACTGTACGATGCAACTGGACTTCAATATATTTCTGGACAAATCTTCTTGGTCTCCAGGTGCAACTGGAGGCTGGCCAGTTTCACTGAAACTGGTCCTAACAAATTCCCCCTATTTGTCCTGAAATATTAGCAAGTCTTTTTCAGTTCTTGTATCTGTACAAGTGTGAACTGGAGAGACTTGTTCGATTTAAATCTATCTAAGTTTTCCAAGGCATTTTTATAGATCAATAAATGCCTTGGGTTTTTCTTTTGAGTTTGTTAGATCTAACCTATTATCTATCTTGTGGTTACAAACTGGTAACTTCATTTATACAAGGAAATGAAATATACATAAGTTACAGAATGTAAACAAAATTACAAGCAGATAAACTGAAGAGAGAACTTAATCAGATGGCCCTTCGCCAGTTCTCCTTCTCTTTGTCACTGAAGAGATAGGCTGAGAGTCTTCAGGATCAATATTCAACTTAAGCTCCAGATTCTCTTTATGTTGAATCTTGCCCTTCAAGAAGTTAACCCAAGCTTTCTCAAACCTATTCTTTTGTGCCTTAGCCTCCAAAAAGTTCACCATTTCAACCCATTCTGAGAACCCATATTGCATTGCACCAGGATTGTCAGTTTTAACCAGTGGCCCTCTGGCATAACTGACTTCAACATGAAAGTGCTTGGTGTCTGGCTTAATTGTAACAAACACACCATTGATTGCCCCACTGTGTCTTCTGGTTGCCATGATCTGGGAGTAATACTCTCTAGCTTCAGATTCATTTGAAATTTTAATACTCCCAGCACCAGCAGCCAGCACAACATTCTTGATGTCATCATTTGATACATCGCCAGTTGGTTCAACGAAAGTTCTAAGATCAGCATCTCTATGCTGTGGCTTTCTTGGTTG
Organism: Erigeron breviscapus; assembly: GCA_034093135.1. Taxonomy (NCBI): domain Eukaryota; kingdom Viridiplantae; phylum Streptophyta; class Magnoliopsida; order Asterales; family Asteraceae; genus Erigeron; species Erigeron breviscapus. The sequence goes on along the minus strand of CM067175.1, from coordinate 76,786,500 downwards.
GAGATTCCTCATGGGTGGATTCAAAACCCTTTTCACAACCTTTCTTACATTTTCAATTCTTTTCTGAATCCCACTGGCCCTGTTCTCCTTTGCCTTCTCCACTGATATATTTAAGTTTCTGGCATCATACTCAGCTTCATCATCAAGATAGTGCCTGTCCAGTTCAATGTCAAGCATTTCTTTTAACATACCCACTATCCTGGCATCATCTTTCACTCTAGCATACTCCTCCTTAGTGATTCCTAATAAGTGAGCATCACTAATATCAAGCAATTTAATCTTGGCCAGATGTTGTCTGGCTTCAGCTTGGTTGGCTTGTTTCATTTTCTTTCTTTCTTTGATTTGATCACCAAGCCTTGCTAGACGTTTGCTATCACTTTCAGAAACTGGAGGAAGTATATCAGCATTGCCAGTTTCCAACATCGGTACATCAGTGGCCGGCTGGGCTACATCAGATGCTAAACCTTTTCCCTTATCCACATTCCCCCTATCCATCACATCCACATTCTCTTCAACCCTTTGCTCACCAGTTTCAGTACTGGTAGCCACAACTGTTTCTCCACCAGATTGTCTTTCAGTTTGAGTACTTCCAGGTGCATTTGGTGCAAGGACTGCACTTCTTTCCCCCTTGGCAGCTTCTAGACCTGCCCTTATAGCTTCCCATTCAAAAGGGTGAGATGGCAACCGGTCGAGAGGCTGCCATGTTTGCATGTCCTTGCATTCTTTGAAAATTCCACACATCATCCTGAAAGACCTCCACAGATGGTTGGTCTCCTTTGACTGGGTCAGAACATTTGCAGTAACCTGTTGCTGACCAGTTTTCAATTCATTTAAAAGCTTGGAATCTTCATCCAGACCAGTAACCACCTTATCCTTAACCTCTTCATCCTTTTGTTTCAAATTATTAACTTCAGTGGTCAGCTTATCAATAGATTTAGTATGATTGGATACCTGGGTGCTCAAAGTATCAATGCTGCCTCTCAACTGGTTGATCTCATTAGTGGGTGGGGCCAGATCAACCTGAGGAGTGGCCAGCTTGGTGATCTCAGACATCACCTTTTCTATCAATTGTGTTTCCCTTGCACCCAGCGTATCATCGATCTTCTGACCAACTGAAATCATCAACTGCTGGCCAAGCTCAGTCACATTCAACCCAGGCTTGTCAACTAACTCTTTCACCTGTTTTTCAATCTCCTTCAAATCAATTTCTGATCTTCTAACAGTGTTATCCAGCAGATTGGAGATTGAGGTTGTGACATTTGATTGAGTAAGGTCGAAGGCTTCTTTTAAAGATGTTGCCAGATTGTTGCAGCCTCCGACCAGCTCATTGAGCTTCTTTAACACCAAGTCTTCATTATTTGAGAACTTGTTAATCCCCAGATAAACCACCTTAATATTGGTCAGATGATCCTTGTGGTATCTAGAGAAAGACTTAGTGTTTTTGTCAAGTGTCTTTTGAATATCCTCCACCCTGGTAAGAAGGTTTTGGATATCGGCTTGAACAGACACAACTTGACTGTCCAGTGACGGGGGAGAAGGTGTCACTGGACCAGCAGCAGTTACCACTGGAGTAACTGGAGGAGGCAAATTGAGGGAAGCCTCCCCAGTTGACATCGCAACAGTTGAAGAAGTAATAATAGGAGTGGTTGAAGAAGAAGGAACTGAAGTAACAATGTGTTGTTCATGCTGAGAATGCTCAGGTGTGAACAACGGCGGCGGTGGGGGTGGCATTTCTCGAAGGAGTGAGAACTGCCCAGATGGTGATGGTGCCATACGTCTGTTTCCAGACATATAGTTATATGTTGGGAATGGTATTTCAGTAGGCTCATTTATTTGGAGTGGTAAAACTGAAATTGAAGTATCTGGAGGCGAGACTTGAGATGAAGGGTTTTGATCTTGTACAGAAGACTCAAAAATCTCCAAGTCTGATGCAGTACCTTCTGAATCCGAAGACTCAATAAGGATTTCCTCGTCATTAACATTCATGTCCAGATCCATGAATGTAACTGAGGGCTGACCAGATGGGCCAGTCTCCAGATGACCTTCTCCAGTTTCCTGGAAGGTTGCAGCTGTTGGAGGATCAGATACCGAGGTATCTTCACCAGGGATAGAGGTCACTGGGGTTGCCTCAGTTATAATTGCTCTATCCACAATCATAACATCATCGGCTGTAGAGTTGGGAACCTCAGTCTCCAGCAGTGACTGGCCAGAGACTTCGTCAGTTCGTGCAATAGAAGTGTCAGAAAGGCCGTGGACACTTTGTGCTGACTCATACTCTATTCTGGGTTGGGGTAGCCCAGTTTCACCTTCACCACCCTCCCCTACAGAAATTGCGAGGGTGGCTGCTTGCGGTTGTCCCGTTTGACTTTCTCCAGGTTCCTGTTGGGAGGAAACTGGAAGGCTGGTCAGGTTTTTACTGTCAGTGGCAAGTGCTGAATCTGGTCACTGGAGGATTAGTCCAGCGCCAGTTTCCAACTGGAGAGTTCTCCAGTTGCCATTTTCAAACAAAACGAATTTTAGTCAGAAAATTATTTTGAGTCTTTCACCCTAAAATGATGATCCAGAAATCGATTAGTGCCAGGATAGTATCACAAAGGCGTTCGATAGCCTGGCGAGCAAAGATTATCTAGACCTCCTCAACTGGAGAACTTCATCAGTGTCACTGACGCGTTCATAACAAAAAAATCTCCAGTTTTAAGGATTTAACATTCCCAGTTCGCTGATGAGATGTTAAAGGTTTTCTCATCAAGAGGTTTTGTAAAAACATCAGCGAGCTGTTTGTCAGTGGGGATGAAATGAATTTCAATGTCTCCTTTCATAGCATGATCACGAATAAAATGATACCTGATGTCAATATGCTTTGTTTTGGAGTGCATCACTGGGTTGTGAGATATAGCAATTGCACTGGTGTTGTCACAGAAGATTGGGGTCCTTGTATACTTTTGACCATAATCTAGTAACTGGTTCTTGATCCAGAGAATCTGGGCACAGCAACTGGCTGCAGAAATGTACTCTGCCTCAGCAGTGGACATAGAGACTAACGTCTGCTTCTTACTGGTCCAACTCACCTGTTTTCTTCCAAGTAAATGACAACCACCAGTTGTTGATTTTCTATCTATCTTACAACCTGCATGATCTGAATCTGAATAACCCATTAGATCTAACCCTGAGCCTTTGGGGTACCAAAGACCAAGATTAGGACACCCTTTCAGGTATCTAAAGATACGCTTAACAGCGTGCAAATGTGATTCTTTAGGGTTAGCCTGAACCTGGCACATAGACATGTTGCAAACATTATATCTGGTCGACTGGCAGTTAAATACATCAGTGAACCAACCATACCACGATAGTCAGTGATGTTCACTGGTTTGCCAGTTGGGTCAGAGTCCAAATTTAATGGTGCTGCAATAGGTGTGTTTTTCGATGGGATAGAATCATATTTGTATTTTCTTAACAAATCTCTGACATATTTTCCTTGGTTTATGAAAATTCCATTTTCAGTTTGCTTAATCTGAAGATCTAAGAAAAATGTTAATTCTCCCATTAAACTCATTTCATACTCAGATGACATGATTTTAGAAAACTTTTTACACATTGCATCATCAGTTGAACCAAATATAATGTCATCAACATAGATTTGTACCAATAAGATATTACCTCTTTCTTTCAAGATAAATAAGGTATTATCTATTGCACCTCTTTGAAAGCCATTTTTAAGAAGATGTTTAGTTAAAGTATCATACCAGGCTCTTGGGGCTTGTCTAAGACCATACAAAGCTTTGTTTAGTCTATAGACCCAGTGAGGATGCTTCTCATTTATGAAGCCTGGAGTCTGCTTAACATACACAACTTTTTCCAATGTTCCATTAAGGAACGCACTTTTGACATCCATCTGGAAGACTTTAAACTGCAGATGGGCTGCATAAGCCAGAAATATTCTGATGGCTTCAAGTCTTGCAACTGGAGCAAAAGTTTCATCAAAGTCAACGCCTTCTGCTTGACAATAACCCTGGGCAACTAATCTGGCCTTGTTTCTTACAGCATGGCCATCTTCATCCATCTTGTTTCGGTAGACCCATCTTGTACCAATGGGTTCTTTCTTTAACCCTGGTGGACAAGGAACAAGCTCCCACACATTATTCCTTTCAAACTGGACGAGCTCTTCTTGCATAGCTTCCACCCAGCTTGGGTCTGCCATAGCCTCGTCAATCTTCTTCGGTTCAATCAGTGATAAGAAGGTGACGTTTAAGCATTGCTCACTGGTGGCTCTTCTAGTCTGAACCCCACTATTTGGATCTCCCACAATCTGTTCAATTGGATGTGCTCGAGTCCATCTAGTGTATTGACTAGGCTGGTGTAAAACAATATCAGTGCAAGTCACCTGGCGATCTTCTTCAGTTGCAGCAGCTTCTGGAGGAGGATCAGTCCAAACTACTTCTACATCCTCATCAGAGTCAATGAGGTCACGATTTACATCATGAAATTCTTCATTAAAAGGCATTTCTTGAAGAACTGGTGCTGATATTGGAGTGGCACGTATATCAGATCCAATCACCAATTCCTATGGTAAATTGAAATTGATGGAGGGATAGAATGATGTGTCACTGGTGGTGCTCTTCTTCTTAACTGGTTCCAATTGGTTGTAACTGGAAACATCTTTTGGTGAAACAACTGACTGATGAACTTGGTCAGTTTCACCAAAATTTATTGGAACGACTGGAGAGATATCAAGGCTTGGTCTCTTGTTGATTGCATCAGTTGATTCGTCGAATGTGACATGAATTGTCTCATGAACCTTTTGGAGTCTATAATTATAAACTCTAAAGGCCTTTCGAATATCTGAATAACCTAAAAATACCCCTTCATCGGCTTTTGCATCAAACTTTCTAAGCTGATTGGAATCGTTTAAAATATAAACTAGACAACCAAATACATGAAAATATCCAATATTTGGTTTACGATTCCTGAGTACTTCATAGGCAGTCTTCTTATGTCTCTTGATGTAGACTGGCCGGTTTTGGGTGTGACAAGCAGTTGCAACTGCTTCAGCCCAGAAACTGGTGGGAAGACCTGATTCAGATAGCATACTTCTGGCTGCTTCTATCAGTGTGCGATTCTTTCTTTCCACAACTCCATTCTGCTCTGGAGAGTGTGCTGATGAGAAGTTTTGAGAGATGCCAGTGTCATTGCAAAATGTTTCAAGTACCTTATTTTGAAATTCAGTACCATTATCACTTCGCAACTGACAAACTTTTCGAGTATACTTGAGTTCAATTCTTTTAATGAGAGAGATGATTTCAGCAGGTGCATCACTTTTGGATCTGAGGAATACCACCCAACAGTATCTGGTGAATTCATCGACCACAACTAGAGTGTACTTCTTTCCAGCTCTAGTTTGAACATTCACTGCAACAAAGAGATCCATATGTAGCATGTGAAGAGGTTCAGTGATGCTAAAGTTTTGCCTAGTTTTGAAACTGGCCCTTTTCTGCTTGCCCATCTCACACCCTGGACATGGCTTTTCTTTATTGAAAGAAATCTGAGGTATCCTATCAACCAGTTGTTTGCGAGACAACTTGTTAATATTTTTGAAATTAAGATGGGATAATCTTTTATGCCACAGCTAGTTGGTGTCCTCATCAGCTTTGGTATAGAAGCACTGCTCTTTTGGAGCTGGTTCCATATCCATGATGTACACATTACCTTTTCTTGGTGCAACCATCACCACTTTCCAATCCTTGTTAAATATGGTGCCTTGAGCAATATCGAACAAAACTCTGTAGCCATCATCACAAAGTTGGCTGACACTGATCAGGTTGTATTTCAAACCATTCACAAATGCAACTCTCTTGAATTCGACCTGTCCGTTATTGAGCACACCATATCCTTCAGTCTTTCCACTTTGATCATTACCAAACGTCACTGCCGGTCCATTTTGGACAGTGAACTCTTCAAGCAGGGGCTTACATCCGGTCATAGTCCGGCCAGCAGCGCTGTCCAGATACCAGATATTCTTCTTTCGATCGCCCTGCACACCCACAAAAATTATCAGTTATTTTTGTGAACCCATCTTTTCTTGATGGGTTCACTGGACTTCTCTACAGAAGTCACAGTTGATTGTTGTGGAGGTAAATTGAAGACTACATCTGGACCTTTTTTCACCAGATCCAGGTGCAGGGGTAAAAACGATTGGTATTTGATACTTGCTCCCCTTTTTCTTATCAGATTTAGTTCCAGATGGAACATTCTTTGGTTTTGAAGGGGGTTTAATATTTTGTTTTACAACTGGAGGTGATGAACCTCCTTCCAGATTTTTAATCCGGGCAGTACAACTCTGAACCTGTCGAGACAAAAGTTGGAGTTGACTTTCCAGTTTAAACAAAATATTGTTTTCATCAGGCAGCTAAACCTTGGACCTTGGTTCAGCTGGAGTTTTAGTCTTTTGGGTCTTGGGCTCCTTAAACTTCTGAGGTAAAGGCTTGTTACCAGTGGCCTTTTTAACTGGAGCTTTAGCCTATTTGGCTCCAGGTTTAACCTCAATGGGGGTGGTCTCAATAGGTTCAGTTTCAACAGCTTCAGGTTGATCATAAGGAGTTTCAACCTTGAGAGGGAGGCAATGCATGTAGATCTGGTATGAGAGCTGCCATTTCCAGATCTCCAGATTTCCATGCATTTTTCTGGGCATCAATTGTTCTGGAAAATGCATCATAGTTCTTTCCAGATGCTTTTACCCATGACTTGATAATCATTTGTTCTTTTTCAAGATCAGACACTAATTTTTGATTATCAAATTCTAAAGCCTCGATTTTCAAAACTGACTCCTTGAGAGCCAACTGGACACTTTGTAAATCATTTAGTTGTGGTTTAACATTGTTCAGTTCAATTAAGATAGTGTCCAGATATCTTTCACTATCTGCTCTAACAGTTTCCACAAAAGCCAAATCACCACTTAATGATTCAGCAAGGTCCAGTTTCAGTTCTGGATCCACCTGATTGTCATAATCACATACCTTCTTCAAAATGATGTCCACCCATCTTCCAGTGATGACATCCTTCTTTTGCCACATGCTGTTGTTGATCTTCCAAGGCCATGAAACACATGTCCTTTCCTCTTCTTCATCAGCTGATGAGTCATCAGAGTACTCCCATTTTCCCTCAGTTTGTGCCATCAAGCACTGATCCTTTTCTTTTCCATGGACAGGAGGGCAATCTGGGCCTTAAGCTTCTTATATTTAGCTTTGTAGCTATCATCAGGCCGATTGAAATTAGGGACAGAGGGGCCAGTTTGGTTGTTCATCTGACTAGATCTGCATTCCTTCATAAAATGACCTTTCTTACCGCATTTATAGCAGGTAAGATTGGTTTTATCTAGAGAGCTGGAGCTGGAAGCATTGTTTGGGCCATTAAATCTTTTAGATTTATGCTTAAACCTATTAAAGGTTTTAGCGATCATGGCTACCAGATCATCATCGTCAGTTTCATCACAACCGTCACTGATTTCAGTGGTCAGACCAGAGTTCAAGAAACTGTTTAACATCTCCTTCATTGAGTGTGCCTGGACACTCTCTGCAGACATTAAAGCAGTACAAGGTCGCTCAGTTACACTAGAAACCTTGGGACTCTGGGCATGGTTCATGGCATCCTGCTCAGCCACCAGTCTTGCAACATTATTATCTTTAGTGAATTTGAAGGCTCCATAGAGCGATGCAAGAGTATGGCTGTGCAGGGTTTTACCTTGTCTTAAGACAAGAACCATATTTTCCCATTTGGAAGGAAGAATATCACAAAACTTCTCAAGAAGAATATCCTTATCCTTCTCTACACCCAAGCCTCTCAACTGATTAATGAGGCTAGAAAACCTGGTGTAAGTACCAGTTAGACTTTCATTGGGCAAAGCAAAGAAGGATTCATACTTCTTGTTCAAGGCAACCTTTCTAGTGACAATGGTGTCATCACCTCCTTCAAACTAAATAACTAATTCATCCCACATTGACTTGGCACTGGGGAACAACACAAGTGTTGGAATTAGATCTTCATGGACAGCTCCAAGGATCATGTTCTTGAGTCTGGTGTCCAGATCTACAAGTCTACGATCCTCATCAGACCAGTGGTCTTCGCGCTTTTCTCTTGAACCTCTTCTTCCAGTTGGATCTAGAAGAGGACTTACCCCAAGAGACATGGGTATATACGGTCCATCCTTAAGGATTTTCAGCATATACCTCTCTATCCCACCAAAATGCAAAAGCATTCTGGCCTTCCATGTACCGAAGGTCTCACTGTTTCCATCAAATTTTGGAACAGGAGTGTTAGAATAATGTACATGGACATGGTTTGGGGCAGTAGGAGGATGAGGGTTTGTATTAACATTTTGAAGAGGTGGTGTATTAGTATTTAAAGGGTTTTCACCTTGACCAGAACCATCTCCACCTTCAGTAGTAGTCATCTAAGCAGATCTAGGCAAGTTTATTAGCCTTCTGCTCTGATACCACTTGTAAGTCCCAACTCAATAGATGGTACTACCTGAAGACACCTCTATGTCGATGGTGGAGTTACTTTGCAATATAACGCTAAACTGGAGACGACCAGTTACAGAGAGTATATACCAAGTTCTAGATAGATTACTTATTTAAGTGACAATAAGTAAAGAACAATGCAATAATATAAAATACTTGTAAAGTAAATTGGTGAGACAATATGTAATTTTCAAGTGTAATTTATTTATTAACTTTAAATAAATTACAGGGTTGTTGCGGAACCAAGATAATACAAAGTATGTAAATATCCTAACAACCTATGAACTACAATTGATCTACACTTGGATTTCTCTAAACAATCAAAACACTTAAAGTTGTGAAATGTTCCTTTTTACGATTGAGAGAATATTACACAAGTTCACCAAGAATATTGCAGGTATGCAAAGTGTGTGTTCTTTTTAAGTCGGTATTCTTGTTGTGCAATGACTTGTATTTATAGGAAAAGTTAACATTGGGATGTTAACTTTGGCCGTACAAATATGGTTGAGATCATTTAAGGAATAACATTTAATTCCTTAAAATGCAGTGTAAAGTTGCAGTATAAATAACTTTACTCAACCAGCTTTATGTACCTTTTTGTACTTAAATAATAAGATAAATCTTATTATCCGGGTAATAACACATAAAGCATAAAAGTCAATTCCTCGTAATCAGTGTAAAGCTTTGTAAGAGCTTTCCACTGACGGTCTCCAGTTTGTAACTGACTAGAATGTCAACTGGGCTTCGCTGCCATTGTCATTCTCTATCTTCCATTTGTTGTCTTCGACTTCAACTGGAATGATTCTTCAACTGGTCAGTTCTCAACTGGAGGAAGTCTTCAGTTGCGTTAACTGTACGATGCAACTGGACTTCAATATATTTCTGGATAAATCTTCTTGGTCTCCAGGTGCAACTGGAGACTGGCCAGTTTCACTGAAACTGGTCCTAACACATGCAATGCAATCATCCATCACGTCTTTGGTTCACTTGATTACCTGAAAAGTGTACTAAAATGCGTCAACATAAAGTTGGTGAGTTCGTAGGTTTTGACTATAAGAAACAAGTGTCGGGATATCAACCGCTTAACCTTGATATGAACATAATTAGATCATTAAATGATTATATAACCTTGAAACCTTGATTTGGATCGATAAACGATCTCATAACCTTGAAACCTTGATTGGCTCATTAAATGATCTCATAATTTGGATCGTTAAACGATCACAAAACCTTGAAACCTTGATTTTGATCATTTAATGAACCTCATAACCTTGATATGAACATATAACCATCGTACAACCTTGATTCACAATTCATACAAACACATAACCTTGATACAATATCCAAACAATCATACAACCTTGATTCGCAACTAAACGAACACATAACCTTGATAAGATAGCCAAACAATCATACAACCTTGATTCAACTTCAAACGAACACATAACCTTGATAGATAGCCAAACAAACATACAACCTTGATTCACACTTCAAACGAGCACATAACATTGATACAATAGCTAAACAAACATACAACCTTGATTCATAATTCAAACGAGCACATAACCTTGATACAATAGCCAAACAATCATACAACCTTGATTACTTGCATAAACGAACACATAACCTTGATTACTCAATTAGACGAACACAAATGATCAAATAACCCAAGAAACACGTTGTACACTTTTCACCCCAAAATCATACAAAGGAAAGGGGCTACGAACTCACCTCGAGCAGCTACAACAATTTTAGATTAAGCTACAAGCGTGCACTATTCGCCACACGATAACAACCTATAGTTACACAGGCATACATATCAATATACTTTCATATGTTCCTAATTCGGGACTCGATCGATCATAAGAATCAAAATGATGTCTGTTGGATTGATTAGTGTGTAAGAGGATATTAGGAATTGATTTGATAGGGTTTAAACGAGTCAAAAATAAGAAGGCAAGAAACTGCAAGTGTTGCGCCGCAACTAGAGTGGTTGCGCCGCAACTTAAGTTTCTGGAAAACGGTTGCGCCGCAACCAGCCCAGTTCTGCACAGACCAGCAGCCAAAATACGACCCAAAAGGCACTAAAAACTCATTTTTGATATAGGATACGATTTGTGAAGTGAAAATACTCATTTTTAATCATAATAAACACTTTAAACACAACCCATAACAAAAATTGTCCATAACATCTTACAAATTCCAAATTTTACCTCAAGGATCAACCCAAAACCTAGTTAAAACCCTAATTCGACTCAAATTCGTTTTTGACCCAAAATTCACCAAGAACTCATAAGATTCGACTAAGAAACATGTTTAATGACGAAAAATGGAGAGATTAAGCTAAGCCTCTCTTACCAAAACAACCCGGATCTTAAATTTCAACTTCTTGGGGACTTGGAGAGAATGAACACTTCAAAACCCTAAATTCTTGCAAGATGAAGATTATTATTATTATGGTTTATGTTACTTGGTTAATCTAGCAACAAATCAAGTATTTATTATGAATTTATGGGGGAAATTTGTGGTAGATGAAGGTAGAAGAAAGGGAAATGAATGAGGGGAGAGAGATATATAAGTGATGTGTCCAATTTATATATATCGCCCACATCATTTATGGCCTGTTTCGTATGTGTTTCGAGTCAATTTTGTATGCAGTTGGCGCGTTTATGGTGTTTGTTAGTGCTTTCAGGTTCTTAGCAGGTTGCGCGTCCATTTGGTGCACTTTATGACGAATTTAGGCCAAGATGTTAATCCTAGTGTTCAAGAGCTGTTAACAAGAAAGAATTTTGAGGAGGTTAGTATCAATGCGCCGCAGCCACTGGTGAACACGCCACATGTTTTCCAGAGGATTTACACTGCGCCGCAGTGGGAAGAACGAAGCGCCACTGCGCCGCAGTCATTGGGTGAAAAGGCCCCATGCTTTCCAGGGGATTTACATTGCGCCGCAGTGGGAGGAATGAAGCCCCACTGCGCCGCATTCAAAGGTCGAGAAAAAAACCTAATTTCCAGAAATATTCCACTGCGCCGCAGTGGGAGTGCGGCAGTCTCACTGCGCCGCAGTGGGAGGGGCTAATGTTTCACTGCGCCGCAGTGAGAGTGCGGCAGTCTCACTGCGCCGCAGTGGGAGTGCGGCATCTCACTGCGCCGCAGTGGGAGTGCGGCAGTCTCACTGCGCCGCAGTGGGAGTGCGGCAGTCTCACTGCGCCGCAGTGGGAGTGCGGCAGTCTCACTGCGCCGCAGTGGGAGTGCGGCAGTCTCACTGCGCCGCAGTGGGAGTGCGGCAGTCTCACTGCGCCGCAGTGGGAGTGCGGCAGTCTCACTGCGCCGCAGTGGGAGTGCGGCAGTCTCACTGCGCCGCAGTGGGAGTGCGGCAGTCTCACTGCGCCGCAGTGGGAGTGCGGCAGTCTCACTGCGCCGCAGTGGGAGTGCGGCAGTCTCACTGCGCCGCAGTGGGAGTGCGGCAGTCTCACTGCGCCGCAGTGGGAGTGCGGCAGTCTCACTGCGCCGCAGTGGGAGTGCGGCAGTCTCACTGCGCCGCAGTGGGAGTGCGGCAGTCTCACTGCGCCGCAGTGGGAGTGCGGCAGTCTCACTGCGCCGCAGTGGGAGTGCGGCAGTCTCACTGCGCCGCAGTGGGAGTGCGGCAGTCTCACTGCGCCGCAGTGGGAGTGCGGCAGTCTCACTGCGCCGCAGTGGGAGTGCGGCAGTCTCACTGCGCCGCAGTGGGAGTGCGGCAGTCTCACTGCGCCGCAGTGGGAGTGCGGCAGTCTCACTGCGCCGCAGTGGGAGTGCGGCAGTCTCACTGCGCCGCAGTGGGAGTGCGGCAGTCTCACTGCGCCGCAGTGGGAGTGCGGCAGTCTCACTGCGCCGCAGTGGGAGTGCGGCAGTCTCACTGCGCCGCAGTGGGAGTGCGGCAGTCTCACTGCGCCGCAGTGGGAGTGCGGCAGTCTCACTGCGCCGCAGTGGGAGTGCGGCAGTCTCACTGCGCCGCAGTGGGAGTGCGGCAGTCTCACTGCGCCGCAGTGGGAGTGCGGCAGTCTCACTGCGCCGCAGTGGGAGTGCGGCAGTCTCACTGCGCCGCAGTGGGAGTGCGGCAGTCTCACTGCGCCGCAGTGGGAGTGCGGCAGTCTCACTGCGCCGCAGTGGGAGTGCGGCAGTCTCACTGCGCCGCAGTGGGAGTGCGGCAGTCTCACTGCGCCGCAGTGGGAGTGCGGCAGTCTCACTGCGCCGCAGTGGGAGTGCGGCAGTCTCACTGCGCCGCAGTGGGAGTGCGGCAGTCTCACTGCGCCGCAGTGGGAGTGCGGCAGTCTCACTGCGCCGCAGTGGGAGTGCGGCAGTCTCACTGCGCCGCAGTGGGAGTGCGGCAGTCTCACTGCGCCGCAGTGGGAGTGCGGCAGTCTCACTGCGCCGCAGTGGGAGTGCGGCAGTCTCACTGCGCCGCAGTGGGAGTGCGGCAGTCTCACTGCGCCGCAGTGGGAGTGCGGCAGTCTCACTGCGCCGCAGTGGGAGTGCGGCAGTCTCACTGCGCCGCAGTGGGAGTGCGGCAGTCTCACTGCGCCGCAGTGGGAGTGCGGCAGTCTCACTGCGCCGCAGTGGGAGTGCGGCAGTCTCACTGCGCCGCAGTGGGAGTGCGGCAGTCTCACTGCGCCGCAGTGGGAGTGCGGCAGTCTCACTGCGCCGCAGTGGGAGTGCGGCAGTCTCACTGCGCCGCAGTGGGAGTGCGGCAGTCTCACTGCGCCGCAGTGGGAGTGCGGCAGTCTCACTGCGCCGCAGTGGGAGTGCGGCAGTCTCACTGCGCCGCAGTGGGAGTGCGGCAGTCTCACTGCGCCGCAGTGGGAGTGCGGCAGTCTCACTGCGCCGCAGTGGGAGTGCGGCAGTCTCACTGCGCCGCAGTGGGAGTGCGGCAGTCTCACTGCGCCGCAGTGGGAGTGCGGCAGTCTCACTGCGCCGCAGTGGGAGTGCGGCAGTCTCACTGCGCCGCAGTGGGAGTGCGGCAGTCTCACTGCGCCGCAGTGGGAGTGCGGCAGTCTCACTGCGCCGCAGTGGGAGTGCGGCAGTCTCACTGCGCCGCAGTGGGAGTGCGGCAGTCTCACTGCGCCGCAGTGGGAGTGCGGCAGTCTCACTGCGCCGCAGTGGGAGTGCGGCAGTCTCACTGCGCCGCAGTGGGAGTGCGGCAGTCTCACTGCGCCGCAGTGGGAGTGCGGCAGTCTCACTGCGCCGCAGTGGGAGTGCGGCAGTCTCACTGCGCCGCAGTGGGAGTGCGGCAGTCTCACTGCGCCGCAGTGGGAGTGCGGCAGTCTCACTGCGCCGCAGTGGGAGTGCGGCAGTCTCACTGCGCCGCAGTGGGAGTGCGGCAGTCTCACTGCGCCGCAGTGGGAGTGCGGCAGTCTCACTGCGCCGCAGTGGGAGTGCGGCAGTCTCACTGCGCCGCAGTGGGAGTGCGGCAGTCTCACTGCGCCGCAGTGGGAGTGCGGCAGTCTCACTGCGCCGCAGTGGGAGTGCGGCAGTCTCACTGCGCCGCAGTGGGAGTGCGGCAGTCTCACTGCGCCGCAGTGGGAGTGCGGCAGTCTCACTGCGCCGCAGTGGGAGTGCGGCAGTCTCACTGCGCCGCAGTGGGAGTGCGGCAGTCTCACTGCGCCGCAGTGGGAGTGCGGCAGTCTCACTGCGCCGCAGTGGGAGTGCGGCAGTCTCACTGCGCCGCAGTGGGAGTGCGGCAGTCTCACTGCGCCGCAGTGGGAGTGCGGCAGTCTCACTGCGCCGCAGTGGGAGTGCGGCAGTCTCACTGCGCCGCAGTGGGAGTGCGGCAGTCTCACTGCGCCGCAGTGGGAGTGCGGCAGTCTCACTGCGCCGCAGTGGGAGTGGCAGTCTCACTGCGCCGCAGTGGGAGTGCATCTCACTGCGCCGCAGTGGAAATACCGCTCTCACTGCGCCGCAGTGGTATGACGGTGGATGTCAAGTCGATAATAGGAATTAATCGGTAAACGTGTTTAGAAACGGTTGGTGGTACCACGTTTTAATTCACATAGACATAATTGATATTTGGATAATCAATCAAACTAATCGTTGGGGAGATTCTCTAGGCATTGGTGGTACCGGCTTGGGTAATTAAACTAGCAATTTAGGTGTTTGGGTGATTTGCGAGCGGTTGGTGGTACCACGTGAGCATTTTTATCCATTCACGATTATCTTGTCAACTCTTTAGAATTTGGTTTTAAACGAAAGCAATCATAGCTGTAGTCGAGTGGATTCGAAGTGGATGATCTTTATTAATATTGTCTGAAATCTACTTTATTTTATTTTGTCTTGTTATTTAAATTTCTTTTACTTCAATTGTCAAAGTTAGGTAGCAATTCGGCTACGGTTCCATCCTTTTTCTAAAACTACTTTAGCAAACAATTATTTCAAAACCAATCCCTGCGAACGACCTCAGACTTACTAATTACTATCCTATATGCGATCAGGTCCACTGCCTGAAAGTGTGTAGTAGTCGGTTTTTGGTCGGTACTTGTTTATAAATTTACAAACTCGATTTCACACATCAAGTTTTTGGCGCCGTTGCCGGGGACTTGTGTTCCGATTTAGTTGTTACTTTAGTGGTTTGATCCTTTCTCACGCGTGAGAAAGTTACATGTTTTATTAGTTTAGTTATCTTTTCTTATCACCGGTGCATTTGACGTGTTTGTGTTAGTTGTGTGTTTGCAGGTATTGTTTTAGTTGATGAACTTACGTTCTACGGGTCTACCTTTGCATAGTCCTTTGTCTACTCCGAGAAGACCAAGAGGGCGTCGGTTTAATTTCACTGAACCCACAACACCTATACCAACACCGTTCTCACCTATAGCTAAACTCACTCCTGATTCAGATGAGGAAGGGTTTTTTTAGAAGAATTCTTCAATCTAGAAGTTAAGCAAGAAGAGATGGGTGACGAACAACATCCAAGGGATCCAAATGACACTCGCTATGGCGAGAGGGTTCGAACTATTCCAACCAACCGTGGCTCTGCCATTAGACCTCCGGCCATTGATCACACCTTCAATTTGAAAGGAAATCATCTCAAGAGTATAGAAGAGCAACAATTCGACGGAAAAAGGAAATGGGATCCTTACCAACATTTGGATCGGTTTGAAAAGTTGGCTCGACTTTATCAATATGGTCAAAATCAAATAAATGCCGTGAAGCTTGAGACATTTCCAATTTCGATAACCGGAGAAGCACTTGATTGGTTTAATGATCTACCAGAGAATTCAATCACTACTTGGGATCAACTTAAGGAGGCTTTTATTGGGGAATTTTACTCAATCCGAACTCAAAGAAGGTTAGAAAATATGATAAGGTCTTTCGAACAAAATGCAGAGGAAGATGTTGTGGATGCTTGGGTTCGATTCAAGGAGATGTTGAGAAACTGTCCAGGACACAATTTGACTAAGGAACAGTATGTTGAGATTTTCTTTGAGGGGTTAGATAAGAAGTCTAAGCGAGAATTGGGATATGCCTTCGGGGGTAGTTTCAATAATATCACACCCAACGAAGGATATCAGATTTTGGAAGACATGGCAAAGGATAATTCCACGGTGGATGATGAACGATTTTTGAGGAATGAAAGGAAGATGAAAAAGGGCACTAAGGAAGGGAGAGTTGCTAAGGCTGAAGCTAGTAACGATTCGGCGGTTATTGGAGAGATTAAGGCGCTATCTGAGCGCATGGATAGGAGCTTTACTGCTCAAGAGACTAGGTTTAGTGCACTTGAGAAGGATGTTAAGGTTCTAGCTGATGGGTGTGATTTTTGCGGAGATTTGCACTATTCTGATGAGTGTCCTAATAAGAGCCCCGAGGATGTGAACTATGTCCAGAATCAGCCCCAAGGGAACTTCCATCGCAACACCGGTTACCAAAACCGGCCTTCTGGTAATCCTTCCTACAATTCTTCTTATCAGGCTAATAATTCCCGTTTTTCAGGTAACAGGTGGCAAAGAGACAATTTTCAGAATCAGCCCACTCAGCAGGCTCAAGGATCAGGTTCTTTTTCTTCTACTTCTGATCCCAATGCCGAGTTGAGAGAGATGATGAAGCAACTGGCAAGTAATCAAGTTGAAACAAACACTAGCATTCAAAGGATCAGGGAGGATACTAAGGCTTTGAGTGAGAGGATGGATCGGATAAACGGGAAGGTGGAAATCAACATGAAAAATCAGGGTGCTAACTTCAAGGATCTCGAAAGTAGGATGGCAGCTCTTGCTAGGCCCACGGGGGCTCTTCCTAGCAATACACAGCAGAATCCTAGGCCTCAGTTTAATTCGGGACAAAAATACACTCCACCTCCAGCCCGTAATGAGCAAGCTAATGCCATTACCACTCGTACTGGTAAGTCTTATGACCCACCTCCTATGCCTAAGGATGTTGTTTCAGATGTGCAGGATAAAGGGAGCGATGATGAAGTTGTTGATGAAGAGCTTGAGATGGAGGAAGATCCGACCGTGAAGACTCCGGTCACTCCACCAAAACCGGCCTTCTGGTAATCCTTCCTACAATTCTTCTTATCAGGCTAATAATTCCCGTTTTTCAGGTAACAGGTGGCAAAGAGACAATTTTCAGAATCAGCCCCAAGGGAACTTCCATCGCAACACCGGTTACCAAAACCGGCCTTCTGGTAATCCTTCCTACAATTCTTCTTATCAGGCTAATAATTCCCGTTTTTCAGGTAACAGGTGGCAAAGAGACAATTTTCAGAATCAGCCCCAAGGGAACTTCCATCGCAACACCGGTTACCAAAACCGGCCTTCTGGTAATCCTTCCTACAATTCTTCTTATCAGGCTAATAATTCCCGTTTTTCAGGTAACAGGTGGCAAAGAGACAATTTTCAGAATCAGCCCCAAGGAACTTCCATCGCAACACCGGTTACCAAAACCGGCCTTCTGGTAATCCTTCCTACAATTCTTCTTATCAGGCTAATAATTCCCGTTTTTCAGGTAACAGGTGGCAAAGAGACAATTTTCAGAATCAGCCCCAAGGGAACTTCCATCGCAACACCGGTTACCAAAACCGGCCTTCTGGTAATCCTTCCTACAATTCTTCTTATCAGGCTAATAATTCCCGTTTTTCAGGTAACAGGTGGCAAAGAGACAATTTTCAGAATCAGCCCCAAGGGAACTTCCATCGCAACACCGGTTACCAAAACCGGCCTTCTGGTAATCCTTCCTACAATTCTTCTTATCAGGCTAATAATTCCCGTTTTTCAGGTAACAGGTGGCAAAGAGACAATTTTCAGAATCAGCCCCAAGGGAACTTCCATCGCAACACCGGTTACCAAAACCGGCCTTCTGGTAATCCTTCCTACAATTCTTCTTATCAGGCTAATAATTCCCGTTTTTCAGGTAACAGGTGGCAAAGAGACAATTTTCAGTATCCCATCGGGATTGCTGAGAACATGAGCGTCCGAGTTGGCCATATTGTTTTTCTTAATGACTTCGTTATCCTCGAGATGGAGGAGGATGCGAAGGTCCCTCTTATTATAGGATGCCCATTCCTGAATACCGCGGATGCCGTAATCCGTGTGAAGGATAAGGAGATTTCCTTAGGCGTGGGAACAGATCGAATTGTATTTAATGTTGAAAAGTCTTTAAAGCATTCATATTCTAACGATGAGACTTGTTTCAGGATCGATGTCATTGACGATGCTTTAGATCAGGAATTCAGGGAGTTGATGGAGATAGAAGTTGGAGAGGAAGAGTTCGCTGACTTAGGATCTGGAGATATTACTGATGAAGCTTTGTTTGCAGAAGTCTTGGCACTAAGCTCGGATGAGTCACCTCCAGAAGACGAAACTTTTGAGGAAGTTGTTGCTGACGGAAGTACAAGGGTACCTAACTCGGTTGATGTACCACCTACTGACTTGGAGCTTAAGCCGCTTCCAACCCATCTAGAGTATGCATATTTTTCAGGTGAGTCTTCTCTTCCAGTGGTTATCTCGTCCTCACTCTCGAGTGACGAGAAAGACCGTCTCATGTCTGTTCTTAAAGCCCATAAGCGGGCTTTTGCTTGGAAGACTACAGATATTCCAGGAATTAGTCCTGATTTTTGCCAGCATAAGATTGATTTTCTTGATGATGTTAAGCCCGTTGTCCAGCGACAAAGGAGGCTGAATCCGAAAATGAAAGAGGTTGTCAAGAAGGAGGTCATTAAGCTTCTTGATGCGGGAATCATTTTTCCTATTTCTGACAGTTCTTGGGTAAGCCCTGTTCACTGTGTGCCCAAAAAGGGGGGCATGACAGTCATTGAGAATGATAACAAAGAGCTTTTGGCCACTAGGACTATTACGGGTTGGCGGGTTTGTATAGACTACCGTAAGCTTAATGATGCCACCCGTAAGGATCACTTTCCTCTCCCTTTTATTGACCAAATGCTGGAACGTCTAGCGGGGAATGAATATTTCTGTTTCTTGGATGGGTTTTCCGGGTACTTCCAAATACCCATTGATCCCAAGGACCAAGAGAAAACCACTTTCACTTGTTCCTTTGGCACTTTTGCTTATCGGCGTATGCCGTTTGGTCTATGTAATGCCCCTGGCACCTTCCAAAGGTGCATGATTGCTATCTTTCAAGACATGCTTGAAACTTCCATGGAAGTTTTCATGGATGACTTTTCAGTCTTTGGGGAATCATTCCAGTCTTGCTTAATTAACTTGGATAGGATGTTGGAAAGGTGTGAGAGGGCACACCTTGTCTTGAATTGGGAAAAGTGCCATTTTATGGTCACTGAGGGTATTGTGTTAGGACATAAAGTGTCCAAAGCCGGGATTGAGGTTGATCGGGCCAAAATAGATGTTATTGCCAAATTACCCCCACCTTCCAATGTGAAAGGGGTAAGGAGTTTCCTAGGACATGCTGGTTTTTATCGTCGGTTTATTAAGGATTTCTCTAAGATTACTTATCCTATGACCCACTTGTTGGAGAAGGACGTTCCTTTTGTTTTTGACGATGCTTGTTTGAGAGCTTTTCAGGTGTTGAAGGAGAAGTTGACTGATTCTCCTATCATGGTAGCTCCAGATTGGGAATTGCCTTTCGAGTTGATGTGTGATGCAAGCGACTATGCTGTTGGAGCTGTGCTAGGGCAGAGGGTTGAGAATAATTTCAAACCCATTTACTTCGCTAGTAAGACTTTGAACCCTGCCCAGCAAAATTATACCACAACGGAGAAGGAGTTGCTTGCAGTGGTCTTTGCATTTGATAAGTTTAGATCATATCTGGTTTTGAGTAAGACCATAGTTTTCACTGACCATTCAGCCCTGAAGTACCTGTTCTCGAAACAGGATGCTAAACCCAGGCTTATCCGTTGGATTCTTTTGTTGCAAGAATTTGATATAGAGATAAAGGATAAGAAAGGGGCTGAAAATTTGGCTGCCGACCATTTGAGTCGTTTGGAAGATCCCCACCACGAGGAACTTCGAGAGGGGGATATCAATGATAACTTCCCCGATGAGTCTTTGATGTTTATTTCTAACACTGATACTGATGAAATTCCTTGGTATGCAGATATAGCTAATTATCTAGTTGCAGGTGAGATACCTAATGACTTCACGTCTCAGCAGAAGAAGAAGCTTAAATCGGATGTTAAGTATTACTTTTGGGAGAACCCATATTTGTTCCGTGTTTATGCAGATGGTATGGTAAGGAGATGTGTTGCTGGAGGTGAGACAAGAGAGATTTTGGATGCGTGTCACTACGGGCCAACTGGGGGTCATTATGGTCCTTCAGTCACGGGTAAGAAAGTCTATGATGCAGGATTTTATTGGCCAACTGTGACAACTCGTAATTTATTAACAACGGGTTAGTCCTAATCTCGATCATTAATATAATTTCGTCTAATTTAGAGATTATGACGTAGAAATTATTAGTTAATTGAACATTTGATATGGTTCAATTAGACGTATCCTTGACGTAGACTATTAGCTATTTAGACGGAATGCCGAGTCTTAAAATAACTTTAAATGAGATATTTAAAGGTTATGAATTTTTGCACAGTAATTAGACTGTCTAAACTTAATATTTCTAAAGTTAGTTTGATAAAGTTTTATTTACTTGTCTTAACTAAAATAAGACGAAGGAAAATACCTTTACTTTACATTTTAACCTTTTGGTCAAACGGTATTTAATTGTAAGCAGTTTACCAAATTTAGGGATACAAAATATCCCAAATGAGCCACATGGGCTGGAAAATGAAATGAGAGGCAGGGAGTAAAACACCCCTCTTCCCTCCTTTCTTTCTTTTGATCGATCACTCAACCACACACATCACCACACTTTTAAACCACAAAACAATATTTCATCACCAAATACTCTCATCTCTTCCATCTCATACGGTTCTGGCTAGGAAGAATCAAAGGAAAATACATTTAATTGTTCTAATAATAATCTTCTTGTAATCATCATCTTCTTCATTTTTCTCAAGAACACCAAATTTTGGGTAAGTAACTTTCTTCTTCAAACTTTTGATTTGATTTAAATTCAACTAAGGGTTTGTTTTAGTTTTGTAAACGGAATTAGAGGCTTTTAAACTTGTTATGTAGTTAGGGTTCTTGGTAATTTATGAAGTTTTGGATTTAGAATTTGGTCTTGAAATCAAAATGATTGAAATGGCGAAATGATTGGCGAAATGGTATGTTTCCAGGTCTTTTGAACATGTTAACACTTGTTAGAAATAAAAGGGTTTGGTTTTCCTGCATAACCTGCAGCTACTGCTTCTGGTTCAGATTTTGGCCACTGCGGCGCAGTGGCATGGGTTAGCCCCACTGCGGCGCAGTGGCTAGGGCCTGTTTTGTGCGAGGTTAGCTCACTGCGGCGCAGTGAGCTTGGCAATGGCTCACTGCGGCGCAGTGGATACCCACTGTAAAAATTTTGCGCGTCAATTTTCAAATGTTAATAACTTTTGATCCGCGACTCCAAATAAGTCGTATGACCTATCGTTAGAATCGTGTGAAAGTCTATTTTCTTATGATAACATTCATTTTGTATGAATCCTTCTCCATTTCTAAAAATGTCGAGTCAAAGTGTTATGTTTCACACTTGGTAATGTTAAAGAAGTAATTGTGGGTTCGTGACTTGACTTAAATGAGCTAAACCAACTTGTTTACGACTGTATAGTTGTCATTATGGTATTTTATACTACTTTTAATGACTATGTCATTGATTTTACTAACTAAAGGTAAACAAAATGAAAGTTTGGAACACGTTCTCGGTTATGGCATTCTAGGGTCTATAGCTAAGTAGTTGTACGTAGGATACTCGTCGTCAAGAGATTTGATCCTCATTATTGGTAATGATATCATAGGTTTTGGATAACGTGGAGAACTGATTGTTGAATCTTCTCGAGCTACTTTGCACCTTTTAGCACTAGATCGCTAAGGTGAGTTTATGGCGCCCTTTTCCTTTTACTTTGGGCCTGAAAAGCATGTGTTATTGTATACACGATTTGTTAAATAAATGATTGTTTTGTGAGTATGCCATGTGATTTGGATGCTTAGATCATTTGACTTAAATTTGCCATGTTGATGGTTGTCGAAAATGTGTATACGTGTCATTTATTAAATGTTGGATAAAATGACGTTGAATTGCCGTGTGATGGCTGATTAAAATGTTTCTTTGTGTTTGATGAACTAAAATGTTGTCCCTGTAGTTATCATTGTTATGGAACCCTTGTGGTCGTGTTGTCAGACTTAGTTCTTGACTGTCTTGTTTAGGGTCCGCACCCACTAGTAGAAGGAAATCCTGTGCGAGGCATGTTGACTGATACTGTCGGATGTTGTTTCCCGGCTGTCATATGCTAGTCATGAACATTGTTGTGGTGCGCACCCCATTTTAGAGGGAAATCCTGTGCGAAGCAATGTAGCATAGTGACTGATACTGTCGGACTTGGCTTCCCGGCTGTCATATGCTAGTCATGAACATTGTTGTGGTGCGCACCCCATTTTAGAAGGAAATCCTGTGCGAAGCAATGTAGCATAGTGACTGATACTGTCGGACTTGGCTCCCGGCTGTCATATGCTAGTCATGAACATTGTTGTGGTGCGCACCCCATTTTAGAAGGAAATCCTGTGCGAAGCAATGTAGCATAGTGACTGATACTGTCGGACTTGGCTCCCGGCTGTCATATGCTTTAGTCGGACTTAGACCCCGGCTGTCTTGTTATGAAATATTATCAAGTGTTGAATTCTGATTGTCTTGTTGAAAATAACTACAAGTCATTGTGTGCTCACAATGACGAATAAACTTGGTCAAACATTCTGTAAACTCACCAACTATTTCGATAGTTGATCCTCTCAAATTTCATGCTTTTTCAGGTAACCAACAGTAAGTATTGGAAGCGTATATGGCATTTTAGAAGCCACCTTTTGAACATTGGACGTACAATTAGCGTCAGACCTCTGAGGACTATCATTTTATTAGTCCTAATTGTACTTAGCTGTCCAGATGTTGTTATTGTATTAAGTGGGCCCATTTCCAATTGAGGATAGTTTGTATCCGTGTATTGGGGTCCACATCTGAACGATTATACTTGTAATAGACTTGTATTTGGATTAATAGATGTAATCTCTATTTACCTTCTGATTAGTACGCAATTCTTTTGTTAACCCTGTATTCCGCTACAACGGGGTGTGACAAAAATTGGTATCAGAGACAAGGTTATAGTGAATACGGAGTTATTCCTCGTGAATAACTCAATCTATAACCATGGTCGCTTCAAATAAGAAATCTAAGTCTTTAAGGTTTAGGATAGTTATCTCGAGAGTTATACTATTTGTCAATAATTAGACCTAACCCGATCAACTACGTCCCGATTATGTAAAATAGTATAAGGCTCGAAATAAATATCTTAAATTGTGTATATACGTGTTAGTTGAATTATATTCACAACATACTGTAAATGTGGTGGGAAGGCTGCGGGTGACCCTATACATAAGCATTGAAGGTATGTTTGGAATAGAAACTCAACTCGTATGTGTATACATAAGGTTTATATACGTGATAGTTTAGATTATATTAACAACATATTGAAAATGTGGTGGGAAGGCTGCGGGTGACCCTATATATAAGCATTGGAGATATGTTGCTAATAGAACCCAAATCGAATGTGTATAATCTAGACAAGGATCTCTTTGAAACTCTTGTTGCGTACTGTCTCATTCAATTGATTCGAATTGTCTTATCCATCAGACTTATATGGATTCTTTGACTATCCTTTCAGAACAGTCATGTCGGACGGAGTTAGCTCTAATGTTGTTGTACCTAGTACACCTCCAGTTCCAGTTGTGGCAAACTCCATTCCTTGTGTTCCTGACTCATATGAAGAGGAACCTATGGAGGAATCGGGTAATGAATCTCGCCCTATCAATTTGATATCAACATCCAGCGAATCTGGAGGTGAACATGTGTCTATCCATGTTCAATCATCTGTAACACCGGTATCTCCATATCAGAGGAGGACTACCGAGGTAGCTCGTATACCCTATGCTCCTAGAGACCCTTATGCTCCTGGTCCTTCTGCACCAGTTCAGGGCCACTGTGGACTTGGTCTTTCATTCTTTCAGGGAGATCCGTATGCTGCGGGTCCCTCCAGAGTGCCTGTCTACAATCCAAGTGCCGTTATGCCAGTTGCATCTGCAGCTGATAGGTCGGAATATTATCGCCGACAATTGTCAAGGATGAACAATTCCCTCATCTGCACAAGGGAGAAAATAGAGAATCAAGCTCAGGCGTTGACTGGAGCTTATCATCAGGCGCTGAGGCTATGACTGTTGCTAGGGAAGGGAAGG
This sequence comes from Erigeron breviscapus, assembly GCA_034093135.1. NCBI lineage: Eukaryota > Viridiplantae > Streptophyta > Magnoliopsida > Asterales > Asteraceae > Erigeron > Erigeron breviscapus. The sequence continues at coordinate 76,762,181 of CM067175.1, read as the reverse complement.
AAGCTATTGGGAGGATGATCTGGATACTATCGGTCGTGGTAGTCTTGGTGGTGGCGTTGCTTGTTGTAGTTCTTTTCAGGATATAATCAGTAGTTGTAGTGGTAACGTATTGTAAGCCTTAGAACACTTGACAACTCATACTTTTGTATTTGAGTTGTAATCTTTTTGGTGGATGTATTTCCCACGTATTTCGGATAGTATCGTTCTGACTGTGTAATGTATCATCGTGGATGTTGTTCCCACATGATTTGGATTGTGGATGTAGTTTCCCACAAGATTTTGGAAATGTACAAGTCAGATTATGTAAAAAGTTTTAGTATAAATGAAATATGATCGTTCTTTGGCTTACCTACTTGTTCAGGCTACAGTTACTTGCTCATTTCAATTCTAGAAATGTAGTGAACTATATTTCTTGTCTTGTTTAGTTAATGAGTTTAAGTAAGTCGATAATTTGTGACGTGTGTTTAATGCCCTCTTATATCTTGAAAAGCTACATTCTGTGTCATTCTTACGAGAAAACCTCTAAATTACATCTTGTTCATGTCAAGGATAGATGGCTCCCAAGACGAAAAGTAAGATCCCGAAAAAGGCTCCAGTTAAGAAAGCTGCTCCAAGGAGAGTTACTCGATCAACTCCTTTGAATACTGAAGCTGAACAGGAAGGACCTGTGATTCAGCAAAGACAGGAAGCTGCTACTGTCCAGGTGAATACTGGCCCTGGACCTACCCCAAATACTGGTGGGGAAAATAACATGACAGCATTTGTGATACAACAACTGTTGGCTGCTATGCCTACTTTAGTCGCACAGATTACGGCAAGCTTGAACGCCAATAATAATCATCATGCTGACAACAGTAACAATGTCGAGCCTACTGCTGAGCAAGTTATTCCTCGAATGCATCTGCACGGGACTGACTACAAGACCTTCACTTATTGTAAACCAAAAGAATTTAATGGTACCGAGGGTCCGGTAGGTCTTATCAACTGGTTGGAGAGTATAGAGGCGGTGCTTCATATCAGCCGTTGTGCTGAAGAACACAAAGTGGAATATGCTTCCACTCAATTTCAAAAGCACGCTCTGTCATGGTGGAACGAGCAGATTAGGACTCGTGGCCGAGAGCCGGCATATAGCATACCTTGGTTGAACTTTAAAAGGATGCTTATGGAAAAGTACTGTCCTCGGGAGGAAGTACAGAAAATGGAGGGTGAATTCTGGAATCATACTATGATTGGATTGGACAACGAGAAATACACTACTCGTTTTCATGAACTGACAAGGCTAGTTCCTCGTATGGTAGATACGGAGGAGAAGTTAGTTGAAAGATACTGTTATGGATTATCACCTGATATCCGAAGGTTAGTAGCCGCTTTTAATCCTTTGACTCTTCAAGCGGCAGTTAGCGCAACCAATCGAATGGTGATAGATTTGAAAAGAACCACCGGTTCTTCTGTTGGAACCGAGGTGATCAAGAGAAGGACTGACCAAGCCTCCGGTAGTGGATTTGGCAATGGTGGAAATGGAAAAAGGTTTAAGGCTGCCAGAAACTTTGCAGTGGTCCCCCAGAATATTAATAGAAACCCTGCGCAGACAAAAGATGTAACAGGTGTGGCATGCGTCATATAGGAAATTGTCCTATTTGCCGCCGTTGTAAAAAGGCGGGACATTTGGCAAAGAATTGTAGGGAGAAAGTATCAAATCAATGTTACGAGTGTGGGAGTGAAACTCATTTCTGACCAGCGTGTCCAAGACTAAATCAAGCCCCGAACAACAATGCTATAGTTCCTGTGAGGAACAATGCGGGGAACAATCAAGCTAGGAATCAAGGAGGACAAGGCAGAGGTCGAGTGTTTGCTTTGGATGCTGCTGATGCACGACGTGATCCCAACGTTGTGATAGGTACATTCATACTCAATAATCATTACGTATTTATGCTATTCGACTCTGGTGCTGATAAAAGTTTCATATCCTTAGAATTTAAGTCTCGTTTTGGCATAATAGCTATCCCCATGAAAGACACTTATATTGTTGAATATGCAAACGGTCAGAAGTATATTGCTAAAGATCATTTAGTAAATTGCAATTTGATATTGGCCGGTGAAACTTTTAAAATTGACCTAATTCCTATAGAACTAAGTAGTTTTGATGTAATCTATGGACTGGTTATCTAAAGTTAGAGCTGATATAAGTTGTTATGAGAAGATTGTTAGAATACCCCTACCGAAAGGCGAAACCCTAGTAGTGCAAGGAGACAAATCGGGAAAGAAATTGATCTTAGTATCGGCGATAAAAGCAAATAAGTATTTACAAAAAGAACACCCTGCTTTCTTAGCATTAGTAGTAGAAAGAAAACCAAAGGATAAAGACATGAAAGATATTCCAGTAGTTAGGGATTTTCCGGAGGTGTTTCCTGAAGATTTGATGGGACTTCCACCTCACAGGCCAGTTGAGTTTGGAATAGATTTGGTCCCTGGAGCTGCACCCGTGGCCAAGGCACCCTATCGTCTTGCGCTATCAGAAATGCAAGAATTGTCCGAACAACTTCAAGAGTTGTTAGCTAAAGGACTAATTCGTCCAAGTTCATCACCTTGGGGAGCTCCGATCCTATTTGTGAAGAAGAAAGACGGCTCTATGCGTATGTGTATTGATTACAGAGAACTGAACAATTTGACTGTCAAGAACAGGTACCCTTTACCTCGTATTGACGACTTGTTTGACCAATTGGAAGGTGCATCACACTTTTCCAAGATTGATCTCAGATCTGGGTATTATCAACTCAGAGTCAGAGAGACGGACATTCCTAAAACAGCCTTCAGAACTCGTTACGGACATTATGAGTTTTTGGTTATGCCGTTTGGCTTAACCAATGCACCTGCCGTGTTTATGGACTTAATGAATCGAGTATGTCGACCGTATCTTGACAAGTTTGTCATTGTATTCATTGACGACATACTGATATACTCAAAGAATAAAGACGAACATGAAGGTCATCTAAGAACCATTCTGCAACTGCTCAAGGATCAAAAGTTGTACGCTAAATTCTCAAAATGTGAATTCTGGATTAGGGAAGTACACTTCTTGGGTCATGTAGTAAACAGGGATGGGATCCACGTAGATCCATCTAAGATTGAAGCAATAAAGAAGTGGGAAGCCCCTAAGACTCCGACAGAAATCCGCCAGTTTCTTGGATTGGCTGGATATTATAGGAGATTTATTGAGAACTTCTCAAAGGTTGCTCAACCTTTGACGTTCTTAACTCAAAAGGCCAAGGAATTTATTTGGCAGGATGTCCAGGAAGAAGCATTTCAAACGTTGAAAGACAAGCTATGTAATGCTCCTATTTTAGCGTTACCGAATGGAATTGAAAACTTCGTGGTATACTGTGACGCATCACATCAGGGAATGGGATGTGTACTTATGCAGGAGGGTAAGGTCAATTGCTTACGCTTCCAGACAACTCAAAACCCACGAAAAGAATTACACAACCCACGATCTTAAACTCGGAGCGGTTGTTTTTGCCTTAAAGATTTGGAGGCACTACTTGTATGGTACAAAGTGTACGGTATTCACAGATCACAAAAGTCTTCAGCATATCTTCGATCAGAAAATGCTGAATATGAGACAAAGGCGATGGGTAGAATTACTCAGTGATTATGATTGTGAACTCAAATATCATCCCGGTAAAGCAAATGTGGTTGCTGACGCGCTAAGTCGAAAAGATAGAATTTCACTATCTGTCATAACAAGAGCAAGTTCTTACCTTGGCTCATCATTAAGGGATAGAGTTTTAGATGATCAGAATGAGGCCTTACAACCAGGGCGTATCGAGAAGGAAGCATTGTGGGATGCCGAACGGTTATTTGAATTGGATGGCGATGGGATCCGACATGTCAAGGGCAGAGTGTGGATTCCCAAGTATAATGGACTTAGAGAACTCTTGATGAACGAGAGTCATCGATCTAAGTATTCAATCCATCCTGGTGCTGACAAAATGTACCATGGGTTAAAGGATTTTTATTGGTGGCCTGGTATGAAAAGAGATATCGCCACTGTATGTTTCAAAGTGTTTAAATTGTTCAATGGTTAAGGCAGAGCACCAAAAGCCTTCTGGGCTGCTCCAGCAACCCCAAATTCCTGACTGGAAATGGGAACAGATTACTATGGACTTCATTACGAAGTTACCTCGAACCTTGAAGGGTATGATACTATTTGGGTCATTGTTGACCGATTGACGAAGTCTGCACACTTCATTCCCATACGGGAGAATTGGAAAATAAAGAAATTGTCTCAATTATATATGAGAAGATCGTGTCACTTCATGGCGTTCCTGTGTCTATTATCTCGGATCATGATGGTCGTTTTACTTTTCAATCATGGAGATATTTTCAAGACGCTTTGGGCACTCAGTTGAAATTGAGTACGGCTTACCATCCACAGACGGACGGGCAAAGTGAGCGTACCATTCAGACGTTAGAAGACATGCTTCGGGCATGTGTATTGATTTCAAAGGTAGTTGGGATACCTTTTTGCCGTTAGCTGAATTTTCATATAATAACAGCTATCACACAAGCATTAAATGTGCGCCTTTTGAGGCTTTGTATGGGCGGAAATGTAGATCGCCTGTTTGTTGGCTTGATGCTGGCGAGCGTCGACTGGTTCAGAAGACTACTGACCAGATTGTTGAAATTAGGGCACGGCTGAAGGCGGCTCAGGATCGCCAGAAGAGCTATGCAGATCGTAGAAGGAAACCCCTTGAGTTTCAAGTGGGTGATAAAGTTATGTTGAAAGTGTCACCTTGGAAGGGCACTGCACGCTTTGGCGTGAGAGAAAAACTTAGTCCCCGTTATATCGGACCATTCGAAATTGTTCGAAGGATTGGTTCCGTGGCTTATAAGCTCAATTCCCCAGGAGCTTGAACATGTTCATCCCACATTTCATATAGCGAATCTAAAGAAATGTTTAACTGATGAAACATTGGTTGTACCTGTGAAAGAGTTGCAAGTGAATGACTCTCTTCAATTTGTAGAGGAGCCTGTTGAAATTATAGACCAACAGCTCAAACAGCTTAGACGAAGTCGTATCAAGTTGGTCAAAGTTCGTTGGAACTCGAAACACGGACCAGACTCGACTTGGGAACGTGAGGACTTTATGAGGGATAAGTATCCTCATCTTTTTACTAAGCAAGACTTGATTTCGGGACGAAATCCTTAGAAGTCGGGGATGCTGTGACAACTCGTAATTTATTAGCAACGGGTTAGTCCTAATCTCGATCATTATATAATTTCGTCTAATTTAGAGATTATGACGTAGAAATTATTAGTTAATTGAACATTTGATATGGTTCAATTAGACGTATCCTTATGACGTAGACTATTAGCTATTTAGACGGAATGCCGAGTCTTAAAATAACTTTAAATGAGATATTTAAAGGTTATGAATTTTTGCACAGTAATTAGACTGTCTAAACTTAATATTTCTAAAGTTAGTTTGATAAAGTTTTATTTACTTGTCTTAACTAAAAAGACGAGGGAAAATACCTTTACTTTACATTTTAACCTGTTGGTCATACGGTATTTAATCGTAAGCATTTTACCGAAATTTAGGGATACAAAATATCCCAAATGAGCCACATGGGCTGGAAAATGAAATGAGAGGCAGGGAGTAAAACACCCCCCTTCCCTCCTTTCTTTCTTTTGATCGATCACTCAACCACACACATCACCACACTTTTAAACCACAAAACAATATTTCATCACCAAATACTCTCATCTCTTCCATCTCATACGGTTCTGGCTAGGAAGAATCAAAGGAAAATACATTTAATTGTTCTAATAATAATCTTCTTGTAATCATCATCTTCTTCATTTTTCTCAAGAACACCATTTTGGTAAGTAACTTTCTTCTTCAAACTTTTGATTTGATTTAAATTCAACTAAGGGTTTGTTTTAGTTTTGTAAACGGAATTAGAGGCTTTAAACTTGTTATGTAATTAGGGTTCTTGGTAATTTATGAAGTTTTGATTTAGAATTTGGTCTTGAAATCAAAATGATTGAAATGGCGAAATGTTTTGGCGGAATGGTATGTTTCCAGGTCTTTTGAACATGTTTATACTTGTTATAATGAAAGGTTTTGGGTTTGGTTTTCCTGCATAACCTGCAGCTACTGCTTCTGGTTCAGATTTTGGCCACGGCGGCGCAGTGGCATGGGTTAGCCCCACTGCGGCGCAGTGGCTAGGGCCTGTTTTGTGCGAGGTTAGCTCACTGCGGCGCAGTGAGCTTGGCAATGGCTCACTGCGGCGCAGTGGATACCCACTGTAAAAATTTTGCGCGTCAATTTTCAAATGTTAATAACTTTTGATCCGCGACTCCAAATAAGTCGTATGACCTATCGTTAGAATCGTGTGAAAGTCTATTTTCTTATGATAACATTCATTTTGTATGAATCTTTCTCCATTTCTAAAAATGTCGAGTCAAAGTGTTATGTTTCACACTTGGTAATGTTAAAGAAGTAATTGTGGGTTCGTAACTCGACTTAAATGAGCTAAACCAACTTGTTTACGACTGTATAGTTGTCATTATGGTATTTTATACTACTTTTATGACTATGTCATTGATTTTACTAACTAAAGGTAAACAAAATGAAAGTTTGGAACACGTTCTCGGTTATGGCATTCTAGGGTCTATAGCTAAGTAGTTGTACGTAGGATACTCGTCGTCAAGAGATTTGATCCTCATTATTGGTAATGATATCATAGGTTTTGGATAACGTGGAGAACTGATTGTTGAATCTTCTCGACTACCT
>CM067175.1:76748410-76754382 GCA_034093135.1 Erigeron breviscapus | reverse complement strand
ATATATACTTTCCCTTCCCATGGCTCGGTCGTCTCGCCTTGAACCACTAATTCTTCCCCGTTTTCTAGTGGTATCCTCACTACTCTACTACCACAATCGATCACCGCATTCATTGCCGACAACCAATCCATACCCACGATCACATCAAAGCTACCGATATCAAAAGGCATTAAGTCTATGTAAATGGGTAGTCACATAATTCCAATACACAATCACGAACAACTTGACTAATTCTAGACACTCCACCATTTACCATTTCGAGTTCAAAGTAATATGACAACGGGCTAAGACTAGCATCGATCAACGGGATAAAATCATTGGAAATGAGGCTATAATCGGCCCCGGAATCAAATAACACGGTAGCATATTGATGATTGAGAAGAAAAGTACCTGCTACAACATTTGGGTCAACACGAGCCTCGGCCGCATTCACGGCAAAAGCTCTTCCACGTGGTGCTAGTTGTTGTGGTTGAGGAGCTTGTTGTTGTTGACCTTGTTGTCCTCGATTTTGATTGGGACCGGAAATTTGCAATTGATTCGGGTGCACGGTCACTTGAACTTGTTGGCCAATGAGATTAGGGCACCTATTACGGTAGTGGTCTTGGCTACCACACTCGTAACAATTACCCCGGGCCATCGGGGGATATCGAACATTGAGAGGCAAAAGATTCACAGGAGCGGCACGAGGATTGGTAGGGCACATTCTTGAAATATGACCCACTTGATTACAATGAAAGCAAGCATCACACCGAGTGTGAGACCTATGATGACGATTACACCGAGGGCATAAAGGAATAGCCCCGGTGTTAGCTTCTCTTGCCGGCGCAACCGCCGCAAACACCCTTCCACCCCTAATTGGTTTCTTGTTGTGATGCCTCTCGTCTTTCTTTGTGCCACTAGATTCGGGCACATCCTTTCTCTTACCTTCATTCTTTCCTATCTCACCACCTTTCACAAGCTCCATGGTGACACTAGCGGTTCGGGTGATAGCTTCATTTATAGTTAGTGGCATGGTTGGATGAGAAACAAGTACTCTCACCTTATGGGGCAAACCAACCACATACTTCTCCACCTTGCGCTCTTTGGGTCTAACCAAGTGGGGAATGGGTCTAGAAAGTTAGCCAAAACGGCGAGTATACCCCACATGATCGGCACCCTTCATGGTGAGTTTAGTGAATTCTTCTTCTAAATTCCTCATTTCATAAGGTGGGCAATACTTAGCAATGATCATTTGTTTGAAATTCTCCCAAGGAATGGAGTTAGCAAGATCGATCCCCAAGTTATCCACTTCAAGATTCCACCATTCAAGTGGATCACCACTTAACATGCCGGTGGCGTGAGAAACTCTTTGATCAAGAGTGCATCCACTTCTAGGGATCACGGATTCAATCTTCTCTAGCCACTCTAAACAACCGGTGGCTCCACCTTCACCCTTCCACTCCGAAGCTCCACAAACCTTGAAGTCATTAAAAATGCAACCTTGGCGGTAAGCATTGTTGTTTCTTTGTTGGACAAAAACATCTTCCCCATTCTCATCACCATTCACATTCACATCTTCATTCTCGTTCTCAACATGAACCGCTTCATTTTCCGGTTCTTCTTTTTCATTCCTATCCATGGCCGCCGAGATTCGGGCCACAAGTTCCGGCATAAGCTCATTGAGAGCTTGAGTGATGACCTCGGCTCTTACCGGGGGATTAGCACCACCCCGGCACCTCGGCCACCACGACCACCACGACCTCCTCGATTACCTCTACCTCTTCGACCACCTCTACCACCACGATTCCCACCTTGATCCTCTTGAACAATCGGCTCTTCTTGCACATTTTGACGCCTATAGTTAGTGTTAGCTCTCCTTGGTCTAACCATCTTTCCTGAACACACGTGTTAGATTAACAAGTTAAGTCTCACAATTCACACCCTAATATCAAAATTGACCTTCAAGTAACACACAATTTCCACATCAAGTCCTTCTAAATCATTGCATGAATATAATTATCTCTACGGGGATATTATCATGGCAAGTTCTTTCTTGATTGGCTTTTTGTAACACCCCAACAAGGCGGAATTATGGGGCATTAATAGAAAAGCTCAGCATGACATGGGAATTAAGTAGAGTCAATTAAATGCATTCAAGGATTAGAGCAATCCATACACAAATACAAGTTTCAGATCAAATAATGCACAAGGAGCACAACACCATCAATAGTTTACAAAAAATGGATCAAATGATGGCTAATGATCCTAGGCATAACCCATGAACGGGTGCAATGAATCACGGATCCACAAAAGTCCAAGCTCAATCCTATCACATGAAATGCAATCATGCATCACGTCTTTGGTTCACTTGATTACCTGAAAAGTGTACTAAAATGCGTCAACATAAAGTTGGTGAGTTCGTAGGTTTTGACTATAAGAAACAAGTGTCGGGATATCAACCGCTTAACCTTGATATGAACATAATTAGATCATTAAATGATTATATAACCTTGAAACCTTGATTTGGATCGATAAACGATCTCATAACCTTGAAACCTTGATTGGGTCATTAAATGATCTCATAATTTGGATCGTTAAACGATCACAAAACCTTGAAACCTTGATTTGGATCATTTAATGAACCTCATAACCTTGATACGAACATATAACCATCGTACAACCTTGATTCACAATTCATACAAACACATAACCTTGATACAATATCCAAACAATCATACAACCTTGATTCGCAACTAAACGAACACATAACCTTGATAAGATAGCCAAACAAACATACAACCTTGATTCACACTTCAAACGAGCACATAACATTGATACAATAGCCAAACAAACATACAACCTTGATTCATAATTCAAACGAGCACCTAACCTTGATACAATAGCCAAACAATCATACAACCTTGATTACTTGCATAAACGAACACATAACCTTGATTACTCAATTAGACGAACACATAACGATCAAACAACCCAAGAAACACGTTGTACACTTTTCACCCCAAAATCATACAAAGGAAAGGGGCTACGAACTCACCTCGAGCAGCTACAACAATTTTAGATTAAGCTACAAGCGTGCAATATTCGCCACACGATCACAACCTATAGTTACACAGGCATACATATCAATATACTTTCATATGTTCCTAATTCGGGACTCGATCGATCATAAGAATCAAAATGATGTCTGTTGGATTGATTAGTGTGTAGGAGGATATTAAGAATTCATTTGATATGGTTTAAATGAGTCAAAAATAAGAAGGCAAGAAACTGCAAGTGTTGCGCCGCAACTAGAGTGGTTGCGCCGCAACTAAAGTTTCTGGAATACGGTTGCGCCGCAACTTAAGTTTCTGGAAAACGGTTGCGCCGCAACATGCTAGTTGCGCCGCAACCAGCCCAGTTCTGCACAGACCAGCAGCCAAAATACGACCCAAAAGGCACTAAAAACTCATTTTTGATATAGGAGACGATTTGTGAAGTGAAAATACTCATTTTTAATCATAATAAACACTTTGAACACAACCCATAACACAATTTGTCCACAACATCTTACAAATTCCAAATTTTACCTCAAACCTAGTTAAAACCCTAATTCGACTCAAATTCGTTTTTGACACAAAATTCACCAAGAACTCATAAGATTCGACTAAGAAACATGTTTAATGACGAAAATGGAGAGATTAAGCTAATCCTCTCTTACCAAAACAACCCGGATCTTAAATTTCAACTTCTTGGGGACTTGGAGAGAATGAACACTTCAAAACCCTAAATTCTTGCAAGATGAAGATTATTATTATTATGGTTTATGTTACTTGGTTAATCTAGCAACAAATCAAGTATTTATTATGAATTTATGGGGGAAATTTGTGGTAGATGAAGGTAGAAGAAAGGGAAATGAATGAGGGGGGAGAGATAGATAAGACTTTTGGTAAAGTAAAAGAAAATGAGTGGGTGAATGTGTAAGGGGGGGGAGTGAGGGCCGGCCATGGGGTCTCATTTTTGAGGCCCCGCTCCGCTAATTTCGAAAAATAGCTAAACGTTAACCATTTAAACGCTAAAACAAAACCGTAAACACCAATAAACTAAACGTTACTTTAATACATAACAAAACGTTCGATAATTCGTATAAACCAACAAAGTTGCCCACATTCAATTACGTTAAATTTACAAGTCAACTAAAGTCAAAAAAAACAAAATCATGGATGTTACACTTTTTCATATGTTTGAATTCATATATATTGTTTGAATTTGGGTTTTGATGGATTAGTATATGAATGCTGAATGTATTTTGTATAGTTGAACCTTTTGCAGATTTGATGGAATTTGATACATATAATGAGTTTGTTTATGTTTTGGATTTTGTTCTGTAGTGGAATAAGCGGAAACTTTAGTTTCGGTTTAAAATTTTTGGTTTTCATGTAGCTACAATTCTAAGGAAGAATCATAATATTCTTCCGTGAAACTGTTTACGATTCTAAGGAAGAATCGTAAAATTTTTGGATTTTGTTCTGTCCTCAGAATCATCTCATGATATCAACACCTCATTTCTCTTCTCACTACTTCCCACACACGTATAGTCAATGTTTTACCACATTTACCACTTAAAATTCAACCACATTTCCAACCATTTCCTTTTCATCTCCTTCCTTTCATGTCTTACATTAATCAATGCGAATACCGTCAAATGAACACGTCGGCATCATGATATATACAATTATGTTCCGGACCATAATTCTAACTATATCATTGCTCCCACGTGTACCTTTAACTATATTCACACATCATAATGTCCAACATTTCCTTCACAATCCATCATGCATAATTATACTAACTACAAACACATAATAAACACACATTTCACATACACATATAAACATAAGTATCATCGATTAATCTACTAAGGAATTACTTGGTTAGGTATCTCATCATCACACTCATCTTCCACAGTAGTCATTTGATATGCACGAACCTTGGCTTTTTGAACATCATCCTTCTTCGCATCATCTTTCCATTGAGGACAATCAACAATCAAATGCCCCGTCTCACCACACTTATATCATCGAATATTATCCCTGCAACTAGAAGCAACATGTCCCTGCTTACCACACCTATCACATCTTTTAGTTTTTTCCGAACACGGTCCACTATGATGAGCTCTACAAACTGAACACCATTGTCTCGCTTTACATGATCTTCGCCCTCATAAGTCGAACCATTCTTAAACTTCTCTCCCGAATCTGACGACTCATCCGACCTTCTCTTGAATCCACTATTCTTGTCATCAACAGTCTTCACAACTACCTTCTCGAACTTATAATCATCATCCAACTTCTTTGATTCCTTAATAGCACCCGCAAGAGTAGTATGTTGTCTACAAATACCCCGATAACTAGCCAAAATACCATCCACATATGCAGCAACCAAAACATCGACCATCCAACATTCTATCAACCTCTTACTCCAATCTTGAACTTCCTTGTTCTTCCTTTTAAACTCAAACTTTGTTTCGTCAACTTTTACAAACACTTTCTCAACTTGAACCACTACAACTTGTATCACATACATGACATTTCAAACCTCTTTTCCTTTATGGTCCTTGTATCTAACCCGATGGGTTGGACTCGATACGATGAATTCTATTTAACCTGATACTCCACTTTCAATCACCACTCTTAGAATATATCGCACCATACACAACACAACGACACAATTTATTCTACCGGGAATTTGCACATTACCTTAAGAGATCGTCTATTGTAGCAACAAATACATTTATCGATGTAGGAAGCGAGAAAAGTGAAGGAATAAGGCAAACCGTCATAATCATATACATATCAACAACAAATACATGTTAAGCCTTAATCTTACTCTCACACTCAACCCATCCCGTCCTACATGCATTTCATCTTAAGGCTAAAGCATTCCTACTTAAGCCTATCATTTCTCATACGGTTTAAGTCCAAATCCTATGGCTT
>CM067175.1:76700910-76740910 GCA_034093135.1 Erigeron breviscapus | reverse complement strand
AGGTTTGATAGAATTCGATAATTGTAAAGGCAAGCAAAAATAGGTTTAGGTTTAAAGCAAGATGATGGATGTTGTTTGATTGTTTTGCTAATCACTCAAGTTTTAATTTTATAAAAATGAAGATATACTAATAAATATATAATTGGCAGTGTATCATGTCACGATGAGAAAGTTATTAGGCCTCTCCCTAAGCTAGACTCATCAACACCTCTTCCACACTGCCACATCAGCTTTTCTCTCTCTTCATCCACCTCTTCCACACTCACTCCCTATAACCCCTCTTCCACACCTCTTCCACAACTCACAAAAACCCACATCTGACCCCACATCTTGGCATTTTCCTCCGCTCCCACTTCGTCTACGCTCTTCGGTGGATAGAAACGGCTCGAAGGATGAGGCGGTCGACGAGATGCTCCCTAAGTCTTCTTGGTCGAAGAGGTGTCGATGAGGTGGTCGACGAAGGCTTAGGGAGAGGCCTTACTATGGTCAAATTTAAAGGGTTATATGACTTATATCCAAATATAAACACTTATATAAAAGTTTAAGACATCTTTGCCACCTACTTATATTGGTAAGAAATAAAATAGCCAACTAAATGATAACAAGTGTTTTTCTTGGGTCCATATGTGTATTAGTTTGTCTTTTTCTCCTTAAAAAAATTCTGCATAATTCTTTACAAAGTTTTTTTTTTCTTTATATACATATTTTACAAGGTTTCCTATCCATTTGTGTTGGTTCCATTGTACTCTCATTTTCTTATTTACAAAATTTCTTACTTTCTTGTAAATCTTTTTTTTTTTAAATAATAGCATTTGATCGAATAACCCACATAATCGAAACAAGTCAATATATTGGTTAGTATTCACTAAAATCCTTTTTTATATTGACTAACTCATTTTTTCAATTATATTTGGTATTTGTAAAAAATCTCGTTTATTTCAGTTTCAGTTTCTACAAAATATAAATCCAAAAATGAGTTATTCAAAAATAAAATACAATTAAGGTATCTCCTGTTTGTGATGATATAAGAAGAAGCTTATAATGAATTCAAAAACTGAGTTTTATTTTCAATATTTTACTATTAGTTTAAAAAATCTAAAACTTTAGGAAAATATTTTAAGCTTTTTAAACATATTTTGTAGCACTACAAACAATAAAGATGTTAATTGTATTTAACTTTTTGGATTAACTCATCTTTTTAATTATATTTGATAACATTGAAACTGAAACTATAAATAATTATAATTTTTTTTGCAAACAAGTAAAAATATACTTATATAAAAATGAGATATTAATAAATATTAACCAATTAATCCACCATTTTGTCTAGAAATAATACTAACAAATATATATACCAAATATATATTTATGCTAATAAATAATGAAATCAAAGCTAATACAATATTATGTTGCACTAAAGGCACTTGTCATGTTTTGGTTAGTTACTTTAATTTGGTAGTAAGGAATTTATGACCAAATGGGTAATTTCTTTTTGTAGGTGTCTAAAATTGGACATACACCTTATAAATTGACTATCTAGGTAATTTTTCTTATTATAATTACATGTAAGTTCAGGATTGCCCACGGGAATAAGTTTTGATAGTTAACTAGAAAAACCTATAAACATCGTCAGATTTAAATACGGTGTAAGAAGAACCGTGACCGAGAAGACAGGTTCCTTCGGCATTGAGAATGATTTTGTAACATATACATTGAGTATATGTTGTGATCCCACCCATGAGTTGAGTTTGACCCTACTACTTAAATTTAGATCAAAGGTATCTAAATTTAAAGATTGTGCTGAAAGTCTGAAACCATTGAGTTGATCTCCAGACCAACTTGGTTTCTGGAAAAAGTGACGACTACAGAGCCAACCGGATTCCTGGTCTCTCTCTGCCGTCGTTGTCTAGAGATATGAGAAATGAAAAACCGTCAATAGAAGTTTGGTTTATTTCTCTAGTTGAAAACATAAAGCACGTTACAAAATTCAATAGATATGGAAATTCCCCGCTTAAGAAGACAATGAGTTTATCATAAAAAACCCTGCCTCGGTTGAGGATAATATTAGAGTTAGAAATTTCACCATCACCAAGTTATTGAAATTTTGTGATTTTTCCTTTCCAATTTTTACCTTTACTTTATTTCCTTTCTCTTATCCTTTGTTTTTATTTTCTTACACAGACACACCCTTTTTTACATTGAGTATATGTTGTGATCTCCAGACCAACTTGGTTTTCGGAAAAAATGACGGCTACAAAACCAACCGGATTCCAGGTAGTGTTGTTTTTTGGAGATATAAGAAATGAAAAACTGTCAACATATGTTTGGTTCATTTCTCTATTTGAAAACATAAAGTATATTACAAAAATCATCGGATATGGAAATTCCTGCTTAAGAAGGCAATGAGTTTATTGTAAAAATTCTGTCTCAGTTGACAATAATATTAGAGTTAGAAATTTCAGCATATCCAAGATACTGAAATATGTTATTGTGTCATGTTTTAAAGCAAACATTTCCCCTATGATGGGGGAGAAGTAGAGAAGGAAAAACCACTGTAAGAGAAAAAGAAATAAGGAAAAGACTTGGGCTATCTTATATTCGGGCTCTATTTTGTTTTTTCCTTTTCAATTTTTACCTTTACTTTCTTTCCTTTCCTTTTTCCTTTGTTTTTTTTTCTTACACAGACATATACACCCTTTCTTAAGTTTTAAGAAGCAATGCCATGATATGCCAAACATCAAATATACAACAAAAGGAACACAAGGCATTAATTGTCAAATATAATATAAATACTTTTATTTACTAGAGTTAGAAAATCTAAAAACTTATGTGTCCGCCTTCTGCTTTTCCTCATCCATGTATCGCCCCAGTTAGTATATCAACGATTGTTTGATTATCGGCCTTGTTCAACAGAGCCCATGATCTCAATATTACCGTTTGTCACCGGACCCCAAATACACATATTACAATTCAATTTATGGCCTGGACCGTTGTTCTTCAAGTACGAGGCAATATCACGCATAACTGCGATGATCCCAAACAATGTTGGAGCCAACATGGTATATAACTTTTTACGTAGGTAAGATCGTTGGCTCATCGAATTTCTTAAGGTGGTGCACTCATCTTATCAAAAGTCAAATCGAAGATCGAGGATGATATAATGGGGACTACGATATGCCCTGAACCGGAAAAACCTATAAATATCGTCAGATCTAAATACGGTGTAAGAAGATCTGTGACCGATAAGAGAGGTTCTTCCGGTATTGAAAATGATTTTGCAACATATACATTAAGTATTAGGGGTGTTCATTGAACCGTTAAACCGGTCAAACCGGACCAAACCGGGGTATTTGGGCTGGTTTGGGCGGATTGAGTTGTAAAAGCTTGGTCTGGTGGTTTAAGGTTTGAGAAAACCGGGTTTGTTGGTCCAGTTACGGTTTGAACAAAGAAAAAACCGTAAAAACCGGACCGGACCAATATATATATAATTCACATCATGGATGCAATATATATACATGTTTACATGGTTTCATATACATGGGAGCCATACTTAATAACTTAGTATGTTCCCTCCATTACCCTTTACTTAATAACTTAGTATTACCATGATGTCCTCTCACGTAAAGTTTTGGTTTTGCTTTTGTACTGTTAGAATTTGTATGTATCTCACAGTTTTCTATTTTGCGTCCCATTTCTAAGGATCAAGTCACTTACATCACAGTAGGTCTTAAGATGTCTTAGCATATCTCTTGTTTTTGACTCTTATAGTTTTTATAATCATACTGGGTTTGTTTTAAACATCCAATTCATTTGTGGAAAAATAAACAATAGACATAAGTCATCTAAATTTACTTACTACAAGCATTTAGATATGTGGCTTGACTTGCAATGGAAATAAAGGTGTTTGAATTTTGAGTGTTCTTTATGTCTATTTTTGATACAAACCTTGACAAATATACTCAAGATTATATGAAAATAAAATAACGAGAGAGAAAAAGAATTCAAAACCGTTAAACCGGCCAAACCGGACCGGCTTACATGGTCTGGTCTGGTCCGGTCTGACAACATATTTGGTCTCGTTTGGTTTGATATATGTTTAAACCGGGAATGCCGGTTTGGTTTGATATTTAGTCAAAACCGGACCAAACCGGTCCGTGAACACCCCTATTAAGTATATGTTGGATCCCAAATACTCAACCCATGAGTTGAGTTTGTCCCAACTACTTAAATTTAGATCAAAGGTATCTAAATTCAAAGATTGTGCGGAAACCATTGATTTGATATCCAGACCAACTTGGTTTTCAGAAAAAATGACAGCTACTGAGCCAAGTGGATTCCAAGCCGTTATGATTGTGTTGTTATCTGGAGATATAATAAATGAAAAACCGTCAATAAATGTTTGGTTCATTTCTCTAATTGGAATCATAAAGTATGTTACGAAATTCACCGGATATGGAAATTCCTGATTAAAAAAGGCAACGAGTTTATTGTAAAAAACCCTGCCTCGTTGAGAATAATATTAGAGTTAAAAGTTTCAGCATCTCCAAGATACTGAAATTCTCTTATGTGTCTTGTTTTAAAGTAAACATTTCCCTTATGATGGGGGGAGAAGCAGAGAAGGAGAAAAGCATTAAAAGATAAGAAGAAAGAGAGGACAATCATAAAATGATTAATTTGTGCGGATGAAAGTGAGAAAGTACAGATGAGATTGTGTTGGACACTTTGGAGGGTATTTGTGTTTGTGGTTATGTGTGTTGGTGTGTATGTCTGTGTGTATTCTTTTAATAATGATAATAATAAAAATAATAATAACTAGTAGGTTCGAGCCCTGCATGGCAAGGCATCAGTTATCGTATTGATAAAGTTTTTTATGTTAGTGTACTTGCCTTGAACCTATAATTGCTTAATTAAAATTCCTTTTGTCATGGATAATTTTGCTCAAAAGTTTCTAATATTAGATATATATTGCCTGTCTCCGACTGAATGTTTCCTCATATAGTATGTAAGATACCTATCCTAGTTGGAGAATCAAGGACAACACAACATTAGGTGTCGTTGATGTGCTTTTTTATTTGTGATGAAAAAATGATTTTTTTTAGTTGAAAATACACAGGTTTTAAATTTATAAAAATTGTACAATTAATTATCTCAAACTAAAAACACACTAACGGGCAGAGAGAACTGAGGAGAGTTCATTTTGTGATTATTTTCCTTACTATTAGGCCGTATTTTAATGTCTAAATGAGTTTATAAAAGTGAATTTTGGTACTTAATGAGATTCAATATTAACGTAGGTTCACGGAAGATGCGAACGAGGGAAAATGTCATCTATCGACTCAACTTATATGTGTATGGATTTTACAAGACACAAGAAGGTGAAATGGAAGTCGAACGAAGAATATCTGGAGCCACATGAGAAACCAACGCCGCTGGTAGCCCCGAAGCCAGTTTCGACTTTCACCCTTATAAATAAAAGAATAAATCCTCAAACCCTAAAGAGAGTAGTTTTTCAACTACCAGACGTCACACATAAACCCTAGGTCGAAAATTGCAGCCGTCTAAGAGGATTTGGAGTTCCAAATACCACTTGATCTTCATCTTCAACCTAGATCTTCATTCTTCTTTATCTTTTTATTGTTGGTAAACAATGTCTTTCATCTTTTCAGACTTTGTGATTCCAATAATAATGTCTGGCGAGTAGGCTGAATACTTGTTTGGATTGATGTAATCATGTAGACTTTTATTTATCTTATTTTATTGTTAGATCTGTTGGATTGTGTTTACTGTATATCTCAATATAAAATGATCCGGGGCGTATCTTGGCGGGGTAAACCTTCGGGTTGGCAGCCATGGCGTCCCTGACTTCGAAATTTCCGGCCCCCGATTTCTGAGCCCAATTTTATTTAAGTTTTATAAAGTTTCCGGCAATATATATGTTTTTCGGCCATATGGTTATATATGTTTCCGACCACGGCACATTTTGGCTAAAATCTGGCACTACCTCTTGTTTTTTGACAACTTTTGGCACATTTTGACAAGTTTTGAGTGTACACGTGTCAGATTACGATTGGATAAAAAATGTTGCTAAAACCTATCAATTGATAAGTTTTGACACTACACCCTTGATCCTAAAGTTCCCAAGTTTAATGATCTCTATCCAATAGCTTGACGTTAGATTTAAGCGTTTAAGGTCGGGTTCAATATTGGTAGAGCCAAAGGGTAGCCGTGTATAGATGGCTCCAACAACACATCCATTTGGGGTTTGAAAAACTTGGCTTTCAATTCATCTTTCATGGGTGCATTCCCATAAACGTGTCAGACCACCATCCGTGTCTCTACCAAACTCCCCTTTCTTCTATTTTATTTTATTAATATAATAATAATAATAATATAATTATAATTATCATAATTTAATATAGTTAGGGTTTTTCGTTGAATTGAAAAAGGCCCAGAGAGAAGAAATCAACAACCTACCAACCGTTACGAACTCAAATCATTATTTAATCATTATTATTATTATTTTCTCATTTTGCATTTCAAATTCCCATTCTCTCTATTTCTGAATCCATTAAAATTCCCCTAATTTTCTTTCTTGCTTTTCTCGCCCTGTTTCAGGTCTTCTTCTTCTTCTTCTTTATAAATCAAATATAATATAATCCTCCTCTCAATTCCTTGTTCTGTTTAATTACTATCGATCATCATTCTATATATATATATATATATATATATATATACATTCAATATATATAATCTTAAAGTTTAATACTGTATCTGTGTGTGTAATTTAGGGTAAGTGTTTAATGAAGTGATATATTTCCATCTAAACCATAAAATCATGCTAAAAATGGAAAGTTTTAACTTATTTTGTTGAAAGTTTTAACTTATTTAATGTTTATTAATTGCAAATTCAAGCTATAAAGGGAAATATATATATAGATCTATTAATAGCCTTTAACAGTTAGAAAAATCCATAATATAATTTAGGGTTTATATATATGTATCTGACGATCTCTTCTTTTCAGGAGAAATAAATAAATAACAAAAGAAGAAGACGAAGACGACGACGATGAAACCAGATATTTTGGAACTTCAACCGCACGACCTGCAGTTCAATTGTAACTTAATATTCTTTTTCTCTTTCTCTCTTGATTTCTTATTTTCTGACTTAATTATAGAACTTATTACTAAAATGCTGCCTGCCCGTCCGCCTGCCTTCTAATATATTTGTGATACAAAATACACATCATGTATATCTACTTACTACGCAGTTTTAGTGAGGTCATATCGACCTGTTTCAGTTTGTTCGGATTAATTTGGCTGACTTCTGAGAGGTGTATGCGATTGTTTACAACTCCTAACGAATAATAAACAATACAAAATATATTTTATACAAACCGTCTCCCCTTGAGTGAAGATATACACCGCACACTATTAGATAATGGAAAATGAACAATGCTGCGTTTAAAACTGAAATGAACAAAAACAGAACGAAAATGTATATAAGAATTGTTGACAAATGTGGTGAGCCATCTAATGGTAGACTTATAGGATTGTTTCATGTAAAATGATTATGCCATTGTGCGTGAAGGTCATTCCCTTTAGACATTATAGGCTTATAAATTTTCTTTAGTATCTTGTCCTGTAGCATGTTCCTGATTTAATGTCTACGTCTCTGTTATAGCGAGTTCATCATCTATGATTTTACAATGACAACCAATGAATGTATGCACATGTCTTTATAATTGGTGATATCCGACATATATATAATTCACCTACAAAATCACCCATTTATCGGTTTCTTTTATTTATACTTGTGTTGCAAATGCAACTTATATTTTTTTTTCTTTTTCATTTTTGTTGCCGATTGTGCTAATTTTTTTTTTTGTTTTGATACTTTATGTTTCTTACCAGTTGAACTGAAGAAACAAAGCTCATGTGCTGTTCAAATGATCAATAAAACCAATCAACATGTTGCTTTTAAGGTGCCGTTTATTCCATGTTTCAGATTTCCAACTTATATTGTTCCTAGTTAATGCTGAAACATAGCAAAAAACTTAACGATTTGGTTAACATTATTTTCAGATAAAAACTACCAATCCCAAGAAGTATTGTGTCAGACCGAATACTGGAGTTATTGATCCAAATTCCTCATGTGATTTTACAGGTATATGCTTGCTTACTGAGTTCTGTAAATTTTCAAAAACAACTGCTGGTTGTGGTAATCCTTTTCAAGTATACCAGCAGTAAATTGAAGCCCATATATTGCATTCCTTTTTCTTTCTTTTTTGGCTTCAGGATTTTTAATTTCTCAAATGTATAATTGCACTGAATATGTCATGTAATAACGGGACTTGATTATAATTGACTATCCTTGCTTCCCCATGAGGTATCCCTGTTTCGAATGTACAATGTCCCCTACATCTACCTGTAGTTTAACAAATATTTTTGAATTGCATTGTTTGACTCTACTGATAGTGTATTCTTGCGGCCAATAAGGACATAATTGATGGTATCAATAATCTGAATAATGAGGTTAGCACAAAATTGAATATTGAAATCTTTTTAATTGCAAATATAAAGGGAAGTTCATTTCTCCAACCTAAACCATCTGTGCATGCCCTAGGTTATGCTTTTGACAAAGTGTTCATGTCTCCTAGTCTCCTTTTAATAGAAATTTATATCTATTAAACATCTAAGCAAGTGCACAGGAAGTTCCACATTTATCAACCACTCGACTCAACTGAGAAGTTCATGGATATTGGAATTAACCATTTCTTCATTACATTTGAACCCATATTCTCTGTTGTTTCATACTTTCATGTACCGACTGAGTTTCCAATTTTCTGTATTTATACTGTGGTATCTTAAAATGTATTCTGATCTCTTAAGTTTTTCTAAAACAATTTGCTGAAACCCATTGACATAACTATGTTTCTTATTTTCTTAAGTGGTTGAAGGAAGTATCCTTCTAAGCTCCAAATGTGAAACCTTGGTCGCAATATGTATTGCAGATAACTGTCTATTCTATATAGATTACCAGAAAATCCTATTTGAGAGAGGTTTTGTTTTTGGAAACATCCTCATGTTATCTATTTCTACCAGGGGAACATTATTTGTTTTAATTGTTTATGGCCTTCTTCATATATGTTCCATACCTTTGAATTCTGTACTGAAATTCAGACTCTGATCAACAGCATTATTCGATTTCATGTACATTCTGTAATATTACTGTGTTTTCACTTCAAAGATCCTGATGCATGTGAAGTGTTTCATATATGTCATGTAGAATCAGCGTACTTCATTCTAAGAACTATGTTCTAGCTAGTGGGTGAAATCTTTGATAGATTCATTGTTAATTGTCCAATTCTTTATGCACCTTATTATCCAATTCTTTTGGTGCTGATGCAGTTACTATGCAAGCGCAAAAGGTAGCTCCTCCTGACATGATCTGCAGGGACAAATTCTTAGTTCAAAGTACCTTTGTCTCAGAGGGGACAAAGGAGGAGGATGTGACATCTGAAACGGTTGGTGTTTTCACAAATATGTATTTTGAGTTTGGATTGTAATCTCTTTAACTGATTGGTTCTATTTGGCAGTTTGCCAAAGAGGATGGTAAACTTGTTGATGAAAAGAGGCTTAAAGTGATTCTTATTCCCACACCAGACTCTCCAGAATCCTCGCCAACTAATGGAACAATGAAGATTGTGCACAGTAATGAAAGCAGAGAGTTGAAAGATGACACAATCCAGAAAAATAGCTCTCAACCCAAGGTAGGAATCGATTTTATGCCAAATGTTGACTTGTAAACTTGAATGAAAAATCATACCCTTTTAACTGGTTAACCAACCGCC
This sequence comes from Erigeron breviscapus, assembly GCA_034093135.1. Classification (NCBI taxonomy): domain Eukaryota; kingdom Viridiplantae; phylum Streptophyta; class Magnoliopsida; order Asterales; family Asteraceae; genus Erigeron; species Erigeron breviscapus. Next base: position 76,731,059 of record CM067175.1, on the reverse strand, counting down.
GATTTGGCCACCTCTAGACTTATGTTTAGGAAGGAAAACATGCATGTCATACGTTTTAAGAGTGCTATAGGGATTTCTTCATTTTGGTATGATATATATCAGCTATGTTTGTCAACTAGAAGTTATTCAGGTTCTGTTTGTAGGAATGGGTGGTTAAATAATTAGTTTCAAACTTATGTCAGGTTGATGGGGGCATGGAAGTGTTCAAAGTAGAGGGTGAAAGTGTAGAGGCAACACGGAGGGAAGACTCGGTGATAGAGAAAGAAGCTGTAAAATGGAACGAAGAAACTGTAAAAAGGAATGAAGAAGTCGTAGAAAGGAACGAAGAACCCGTAGAAAGGAACGAAGAACCCGTAGAATGGAACGAAGAACCCGTAGAAAGGAACGAAGAACCTGTAAAACAGAGCCAGGAATTTATGAAAAGAAATGAAGAGTTTGTGCAGATAAACGATACAGAAGAGTTGGTATTAGCAAAAAATGTTGAAGAGATGAAGTTAAAAGTGAAAGAACTTGAGGTTAAGCTTAATGAGGTCAGTTCTATTTGTGCTTCATGGTGCTGCTTGCATGATGAGTTAGATAGTTTTGTCGTTTTCTCTTTCTGCCTTATCAATTGAATCTGTGGCTTTGTTATCTGTCATCAACCTGTAGTATAAGATTGATTAAAGTGGTTGACTATTTATTTAATGCATAAACACTTCAAGTAGACAAAGGTCATTTATTGTCTCAACTCAAAGTCTTGACAGTTTTTTTTTGTTTTGTAATGAAACATAGAAAACCTTCTATTAGCATAAGCTGGAGTCCTTGTTAGATTTGTCTTCTAAAACTTCATTTCCTGTGAAATAGGTCCACTTTTTTCTTCATAGCATTTGACCATTTGGTGGAGGTTTTTTTGGATTGGGTACGCCTTACTTATGAGATCTCATTGTTCAAGCATAGGAAAGTGTAAAGTGCATGTATACATGGATTTGACCAACATAATGGTGCAGCTGCAGTTCCTTGAGATTGTTAAGACCTTAAATCATTTCGAGAATTTAAAGAATTGCTAGTCTTAATGATACTTATGTTCTTGCATCAAGAACATGTAATATAATGTAAAAGAAGAGGGTGGGTACGTGAATAAGAATTCACTTCACAGGAATTACATTTATGATGCAATAATATAAGTATCATTAAGACTAGCAATTTTCTAAGTTCTAGTATATTCTTCCATTTGCCAAGAATGATTTAAGGTCTTAACATTCTCAACTAATTGCAGTTCCACCATTATTCTAGTTTTTGTCCATATATTTAGGTTTTAACTCCAGCAGTATTCCTTACCCATAACATACACCAGTGGGATTGGGTTTTGTTCCAGCAGTATTCTTGAAAGTCCATTTTACCAACTGCTGCATTATTTTGTTTGCTGGATCTCCATGCTTTATCAGATATAGAGAATCATCTAATCTCCATAAGCTATAGTATCTTGTTTAATGCTACCTCAGTTGTGCCATGTCAATTTGTTTTTGGCTTAATATTGATTTTCGATGATTGGGTTAACAAAGTGTCGTGGCTAACGCAGGCTAAAAAAACTATTCTAGATCTATCAGAAGAGAAAAGATTAGCTACTCAAGAGAAGCACTTCTTACAGGGAGAATTGGTATGTCTCTTCTATCAGTTCATTTGTCATAGTAAGTAGATTAGTTTAATTTTCCCAATATTTTGAAGTGTTATACATATATCCGTTTGAAGTCTTAACAATTTTCCTGCTTTCCTTTTTATAAATGGAGTCGAAATGTTCTTAATTGCATCCTTGGCCCTGAGGAAGTTTCTCTTAATAATTTTCAGGCTGGTTTTAGTGTTTTACTCTTGTTGAATTATAGTTTTCAAATTTTTTTTCTTGCCTTTTGAATTAGTTTAATGAAGATGAGTGGCTGTGCTCAGCTCGGCTAACTGACTTTCTAAGACTAATATATTCTTACAATTTGGAGATTCTTACCTATTAATGCCTAAACTTATTAAGAATTTTTAGATTAACCTGATAATGGTGTCAAAAACTAATGTGACTCAGTTAACATTTAATACATCGTGCAATTATAGGCAACTCGCTTGAACGGTTTTTGTTTGACTAAATCTGAATGTATTCACATAATAGTCTCATGTATGGGTTTCGGATTGAATTTGTGTGAATCTCATATTTTGCAACAATCTAATGATCCTGTAAATGGTAAGAATTACCAGTCTTCCCTTTAAAGTAGGTTATGTCAGATATGTTATTTGAATTGCACAAAATGGCTAATTAACCATTAGTAAACCACTATAGTTATGATATGAATGACGGAAAAAACAAATACGTTTTATATTGAATTTGATTTCCCATTTAGTGTTTTACTTTCAACGAAACTGATTGCTTTTGTTTCAGGACTTTGGACTTTTTTGTAACCTTTTGAATTTGTATTTGGTAATAGCTATTTTGATGAATGAAAATTTTTTAGGTATCCCGACTATGGAGTGTAGTAAGATTTGAGCAAATATGCTTTGATATTGATTTCTTCTTTAATTTTTTACTTCAGACTTCCCTTTAAAGAAACTGATAGCTTTTGTTCCAGGATTTCAGACTTCTTTGTTACTTTTGTATTTGTAATAGTTGTAGCTATTTATAATTGAGAATTTTTTAGGTTAATCTACTATAGAGTAAAGTGAATTTTGAATATTGACCACTATGCTCTATGTTTTGCACAACTGATCCTAACCCAGAGAAAAGGAACGAGACTTGAAAAGTTTTTTTTGTTTCGATAGTTGGAGTTTTCTTCATAGGAAATGGATGCCAATGGTTGTAGAACCAATTGTGTTTTTATCTCGTTTCATAATTTGAAAATCGTTTATCGAGTTGTATTGGTTTTGGTTGACACAGGCCATAATGCCTTTATTGTTATCTGTAGTTAAAATTATGTAACTTTAAATCTTTCATAGTTGATTTGGTAGAGGTGGCAAGGTGGGTGGGGCGGGTATATTGGGTAGTAGGTCAAAGTTGGTTCTGGTTGAAACAAGTCATTTATGGCTCTGGTTTATTTGACCCACAAATACATTTTTGTAGTAAAGAAAATTGAAAGTAGTAAGTGCATAAATATAGAAACCATGCTTTTACAGATCTTCGAATACACCGATGTAGGAGGTTAAAATGAACATTAGGCAACTGCCATCCCATTTCCACCCGTTTGAGCCGTTTGCCTTTCTGCTGAATTTTTTGATTTGACCCGTTACAAATAAAATACATTTGAAATAAGCCCACTCATAAGTTGTAATCATGTTGCTTATGCTCTTTTTTTTCTGACATAATATTTATAGATAAAACACATTTAAAATAGGCCCACTCATAAGTTGTAATCATGTTGCTTATGTTTTACTTTTTGATATAATATTCCAGGATTTGCTGAGAAGTAAGAGACACAGAGCTCAGGTGGGATTTCCGTTGCTGTATGTTTTTATGGTGGCGCTTGTGAGCCTTTATCTTGGATACCTGTTGCATCATTGACCAACAAATACCCGGAATGCCTCTTATCTTGAAATAAGCCCACTCATAATGTTTATATATATGTGCAAGTTTTTAATAAAGCCTTCCCTGCTAGAAAATGCTAAGCAGTTGCTCTTTTGTGACCCTCAATAGATTGATCAGTTATCCCCCATCATGATTCCTTTAGTAGAACTCTATCTAGAATACAACCGAGATTGAAAGAATTGTATAAAATGATGTAGGCATGATATAAACTTTTAGAGGCAATGTGGAATGGTGTGCTCTTGTTTTTACCACCTGGTATTGCTCGCATGTATAAGAGATTGGTCATTTTAGCTGTTTAGCCTTTTCATTTAATTTATTCTTATAGTACCTTCATTATGTTAGTCTCCAAATTAATAGGGGACCTTGAAATTTAAGAGTAGTTATTATTCATAATCCCATTTCTTTTAATATGGGCGAGTTACTATTCATAATCCCATACCATTATTTGATCGGCGTGTAGTGTTTTCTTTGAATGACAAATGTGCTCTTAATGTTTCTTATATGTCTTAGTTATTAGGTTTGTATTCACGGAATATAAGTTGAGTGACCTGAAACAATTATAATTTATGATTCTAATCAACTTTTTTCGAGTTTGCAAAACCAGCGAAATTGCAACAAATGGAAAATTGCCATGCCACAATTTCCAATATTGCGACATAATATCCCAAAATTGTGTTGCGGATTTTAGTAAATTGAAAGGGGTAATTTTGTAAACTTTTTCTAATGGGCCACCCGTCTTAATTTAACAACAAATCACAACACCTAAGAGGCTCCCCAATACTAGGGACTCATCCCTCAAGGACTAGTCTCAGTCAGCGCCACATCAGCAAAAAACACTCCAAGGACTAATCTCCCAAAACATACCCAATACACTCATCCCTCAAGGACTAGTCTTGGACCCATCAATTATTTAATTCTACTTTTTTATCTAAATTTTACACTTTTAATCCTCCATAATATAAATAAAACACATTTTACTCCATTAACACAAATTTTAAATAAAACACATAACTTCATTAAAAATAAAAATAAAAATACATTTAGAACATAAAAAAAAAGTACAACTAAAAAAAACACAACCTAAAAATGGGAAGAAAAAAAAACCACATTTTTATTAAAAAACTAAACTAAGGTAAACTAATTGTCGTTGTCTCCGAAAAGGAAGCCTTTGTACTCGGCCATCAGTTTCTTCTTGGCTTCCTTGATGAACCTCTTTTCCTCCTCATCACACTCTGTTTGGCCCATGAACGAAAGAGCCGAATACATGGTGCGCTTCCTTTCTTCCTCACGAATGGCCGCCAAAGATTGTTGTTGTTCTTCCAAAACTGCTTTGGCGACGATGACCCCCCATGGTAGAAATTAGGGGGTTGTTGAGAGGAAAGTTGAGCGTAATAAGCTGCCATGAATTGTTGAAAACGGGGGTCATTTGGATGTGGAATGAACGGTTAGGGTGGTTGTTGGTTCGGGAACGATTGATTCAAATCGTTCAAAGCGTTAAAGAAATCGTCGGCTCTTTGATTGTTGAAGTTTGACATGATTTGTTGTTAAAATGGATTGGTATGTATTAATATAACTGAATAATGAAAGAGTGGTGTGTTCTAGTGCTTCAATGGAGGTGTATATATAGGAATTTTGAAAAACTAGCCGTTAAGGACTAAAAGTGTCACTTTTTTGAACTTGTTTTGGTCAAAACGGCCGTTAGAGGGACCTGTTTTGCCAATTTCAGAAACTTAATTTTTTTTGTCATTCTTCCTTGTACATAGCCGTTGGAATTCAAAAAAATAAAAATAAAAAATAAAACAACCACAGTTTCTCGTCCCTGGACAAGGGGGACGAGCCAGGCGACCGAACCACGAACGAGTCCCACCCAATGGTGTGGACTCGTCCCTCCATGACGGACGAGTGAGGAACGAAGGGTATTGGGTACCCTCTAACTCAATCTGACAACGCCCAATCTTTGGTGGACCACCAGCAAGCGTTGGCGGGATCACCACCAAGAACTCGTCGTACCATCACCATCACAACCCCTCTCAATCGGAAGATCCATCATTGCTAGTAGAAATCGGCACTGCTAGTGCCGGGTACACACTTGGCATCATCGAACAACACTGGCAATGGACACATAGACTAAAACCGACATTGCTATTGCCGGATTGTGTTGACTTAGACGAACCTGCATTGCTAGTGCGAGTTATACAGATTTTGCAAAAATAAAAATCTAGAAAACATGGTTCACACAATCAAAGACAAATATGCCTCATTTTATCAAAGAATATCGTTGGTTGCCCATCAAAGCTCGACTTAAGTTGGGTTCAAAACATCAACTTTACTACATCTCGGAATTAATATTCATCCGATGTAAGACAATAATGTCATTTACAAAAATTTTACAATATCTAATGCTCATTTGAGTTTTGAAGTAAAACTTAATTACTCAAAACCACAACCAAAAAAAAAAAAAAAAAAAAAAGTTTAATCCCAATAAGCCAGATCGATAACATGTGAAATGATATATACATGTAGGTGCTTTACAAAGAAATTACATTACATTACAGGTATTAACAAACACTAAATGGAGGAAATAATGAGCTATTTGTACACTCATATATACTACCCAGCCCTGCAATGCTAGGTTATAATTGAATGAACAAGCCTTTGTTAAAGGCATGAATGTCTTCTTGATGGACTTCCTGTTATGATTGAAGCAAGTTTTTTCGCGGTCCATGTTAATTTTGATATGTTTCTAAGATGAACCATCATTGCCTTTTTCTCATCATCTGATATCTCAGATAATAAGCCTGCAAACGGTGACATGGAACTCGTTAGAGCTCACTAAACATAAACAGGTTGACCCTAGTGAACTATGGTTATAGTCATTTCAATCTATCCACTCTGAACACTTATCAACAATCACCATTTGATGCTTAATGTAGTAAATCATAGTTTTATTTGAAACGGGCACAAAGCGTGCATACCTGAACTTGTGGAAAGGAAGAGTAAGGAAAATGAGGAAAGAACTCTCTCTTCAACTGTGTTGTCACGATTCAAAGATTGTATCAATTGTCGTATCAGAGTCGAAAAGTTGATACTCTGAAGAATGTCTCCATCCCCAACCGTATGCACAAATTTGCTCATCCATGCAACTGTCACAAGGCTTGTGCGTGCCAAACACGGAATCCCATTAGCTATTGATTCACCTAATGCGCCTATCAGTTCTTTGCCCCCACTGATCCATAAAACCATTGCAGTTTTCCTTTGCCAATGCTCAATCTCGTCATATCCATCCTGAATCACATAATTAAAACTCAGTATATCCGTATAGGTAACAGTTTGACTCGTTTAACAATGAATGAGTTGATTTGTGTTATGTTTTATTTTTAGCTAGCCCAGCATGTGATAATATATACCTATATACGGAGCCACATGGAAGAGATCGAAAGTTGTCCCAAAGAGAAAAAGAGAGAGAGGTTAAATTTGACTGTTAAAGGAAAGGAATGCCCCAAGGGGGGGGGGGGGGGGGGGGGGGGGGGTGTTAATTTGCCTGTACATATAATTTAAAATTTACACTAAAAAAAGTATGCAAATTTTTCTGGAAGAAAGTACATTTGGTGAACCTTACCCAACCCATTTTAGCTTGTTCAAGAGATTACATGTATCGAACCGAAACCATTCTGACCCATTACCCGTCCCGACAATCTCTGAATCTCGATCCCAAACGATATGGAAGAAAGCTTAAAGATCCAATTAATAAATAAATAAGTGAGGACCATAGATCCTATTTATTACCGCATGGTTGGTTCCTTCAACGACATATCTGCCATGGAAGCCACCCTCCAAGCTTTCATTATAACCAGCTTCTTTCATGATCCACTTTTCTACTTCAGGATTGCCTGTGTAAGCATACCTGCCTCCTAGTATCAACAAAGCTTTCGTTGCTTGTTCTTGAACATTTGCATTACATATTTGGGGATCCATTGCTTTGGTTAAAGCCTCTATGGCCTCCTGTCGATACACACTACTCTTCAGAGGATCTCCCTGCAATGTATAGATGCTACATGAAGACTTGATAAAAAGATGCAAATAGTTATCCATTTATCAAGAAAGTGTTACCATAAGATCAAGCTGAAGCATTATAGCAGCAACCAAGGGGCGTTTTTCTCGTGTAGTTCTGTGTAAAAAAACTAACAAGATTTGCATAGTGTTCAAGCAATCCCACCTTGGTTAATAGTTTCTCGAAAAGTTTGGTTCTTTGCTCCAATCTAAATCCAAGAAAACAGAATCAGACCTCACAACTTTTCTGATAACTTTAATAATTGTCATATCAAGGGAAGATAATTTCGACCCCATTTACTTTTGATTGGGTAGATTAAGATTATGTTCTATCTACCAGGCCAAATGGGAAAAAAACGAAGAAGAAAAAGAAGCTCACAAGGAAATACATTATGGGTCGAAGGAGGTCATCCGACGTGTACTTTTTACACGTAAAACTATGTAAAGCATTTTATTCAAAAATATTAATTACTAATATATAATTCAACTGCAGAAGACTGGACAAAAATGGTTCTGGCAAAACAGTCTAACTTGACCAGTGTGACCAATACAAAAAACAACGATTATTTAGCTGCACTCATTTCAACCCATTACCCAAATTGACGATTTTACCACCTAGAGTTATAGATTTTACCTACGCAGGCAGATTAACTCGACAAGCAAACAGACTGTGATCTCATTGCAGTCGAACTCTTTTGCATGGACCAAGAGCTCAAGAATTAGCTGAGGGTTCAAGTTATCGACTAAGTAATGGCGACACCTTCCATCTGCTGTAATACAGCAATAAATGACGGAAATGGCCTTCATCTTTTCCATGGTATCCCCAATCTCCATTCTTCTCAACAATAAACTCAACCCTCCAAGGGAAATAACTTGTCTCCCATTCTCCAAATTCCGGTCTTCGTCAAATCTGTTAAGAAGTTGGTCAAGGAAGTAATATGCTGCCACATGAGGACTGCAACGAACACTGAATAAAGTTTGTGTTTGATCTCCAAATTCAAGAACACGTAAAACTAAAGGGATCCATTCTATGGATATCATCTGTTTGGCTTCTGGCTTCACTAAGTGGAGTAGAGATGCTGCTTTCAAGAACAAACTGCTGTTTCTCATGAGATTCATAAAACCCTCGAGTTGTGGATCTAAGCTCAGTATGATCTTGCCATGTGATTCGTTTTTGGATACAAATTCGGTTAACAATGAGATGACTAGCTCAAGGATTTCTTCATTGCTAGATGCAAACAACACTTCTAGCAAACCTTCTATTATTGATGGCTTGGACAATATATTTTCGATTAAAGGATCATCTAACCATGCTTTGGTCATGTCACGGATCGCCATTTCACATTCTGGTAAACTTTCAGAAGTGGTAATTGTGTTAATAGCTCGGGTTAGATCTGATGAACATGTAAATGCGACTACACGTGAATTCATCACTTGGGGTTCGGTTACTGAGCTTTGACAGGGAAGAAACCGTGTATAGTCTTGCTTGATTGAAGTTAAGCTTGATGGTTTTTGAAGACCAGTGAGTCTATTCTGTCAGTATTCAAGAAAATAGATTAGTAGAACACATTGTTTGCATACTTTAGTAGCAAATGCCAAAAATTGGTGAACATACATTGATATTGTTTTCTTGGTTAATGCTGTAATAATTTCTACACGCTTCTTCTTCTTCTTCTTCGTCCTTCTGTTGCATAGCTTCATAGTCGAACTCCATTGATGGTTGTTTCTCAATAGGAACGCCAAATATAGTACGTTGTCTTCATGAATGAGGAATATGTCATGTAACAACACAAAAACATATTATATGATGTGCAGTTTACAATTGATAAACTGCTAATTTATGAGCCAAACCAGTTGTGAACAGTCTAATTCAAAAGCGATATGTGATAACAATTATAACAAATATTTTGATCAGACATTCCACTATAGTAAAATGTGACATTTGAAGTGGTAATAATAATAGATTGTTGTGTGTCTGACAAATTCTTCTTATATTAGTAACTAATAGATAAAATTGCCAAAAAAGGATACTTCTGAGAAGAAATGTTACATGCCAACAACGGAGAGTCAAAGCATGTCGCGTTACTCTCTTATGGTAGTCGAAGAGAGGGAGACAAAATGTGATTAGTTATTTGGTGAGCAACAAAGAGTCATGTGGCATATATCTAATGGAGCTCCCTAATCTTAGAATGAACAGGGGCACATGATTAATATAATAGTATAGATAAATAGATTTGTCGCCCGTTACTATTTATTGGATCATCAAATCTTATTATCGAAACATCTCATACAGCTTATAATCACAAATTGAAATTTCATAACAGCTGATTACCTCATTCATATTATTTAAAAAACACATTTGAACACCCCTCGAGATTCAAAGGATTATAGTACTTACAATATTTTGTTGAAGGATGAACTACTACTTCGTCGTGTAGAAGAATTAGCTGACAATAAATTTCTTGAAGGCAAAGGGACAGAAGGAAGATTGGCAGGAGGTTGACCGCCAGTTTTAAGCCATTCTTTATAGTACAGAGCAAACTGAACTGTACCCATATCCATTTGATCTTCATAAACCTTAGTCAAATGTTTCATCCGTTCTTGTTGATCATTCAAACTATCATCCGAAAGTGTTTCAACTTGTCTATTGAACCAAATTTTGAGATGAAGGAGATGTGGAAGAAAAAAATGGTCCCAAAGATCCGGTAACAAGTGTGTTCTAGCTAATTGAGGTGAATCCACAAATACTTGTAGGATATGTCTAGCACAAATTCTATCATTCTTCTCAAGCTTATAAACAATGGACAAATATAGCTGAGCACAAGCTGAAAGATGTGAATTTGGAGTTCCACATGTTGTCCCATTTCTTGATTCTTTAGAATTTAATGATGCAACTATTGTTAAAAAGCCTATGGCATTCCTTAATGACTTCATTTTCAATTCCTTAACGGTCCCTGGATTATCAATTAACTTCTCAATACTCTCAATTCCTAACTTCATATTTGCAAAAACACCATTATCTGATAACTCACTACTTCTTCTTACAAAACATGAAGTACATTTTTCTCTCAAAGAATCTCGAAAATCTTTGTTTTTTAAGTACTTTCCTGCATAATCAATAATTGGGCATCTCTCAAGAAGTTAGTTATTTACCATACTAGAAAGTTTTTATTTATAAAAAAGTTAGTTAGTTAGTACCTGCATAGCCACTTAGAATTGAGATAACTGCTTTAGTGGCAACTTCATCAATGGCAGGTTCGTTAGAAAGGGACGAACGGCGGCCTTTTGATGAAACGATTGATGCCGTTTTCTTGTGTTTAGGGACATCAAAGCTTTTACGGTTATGGCAAATGTAGATAGGCAAAGAAATGGTGTCATGATCATTATTATTAACTAGTGTTGTATTGGATTTAACTTTCAAGTGTTTAGAATTTGAATTTGAAAATCCTTCTTTAGCTAGAAGTTCACTTAAAGAACCCATGTAACATAAATGTTTAGAATGAAAAATAAAATAAAATATGATGATGAAGAATTAATGAATTAAATATATGAATGTAGTGATATTGACATTGGGGGGACATAAGACAACAAGGTGGCGGATGGTGTAATGTAAGGAGTGGTAGTGATTTCCCCAATAATATAAATATATCCATTCATGTGGTCATTTCCAGACCTTTTTTAAGTTGTATGTTTAAAAATGTCATCATTTGTAATGTTAATATATATAGTTATATACACATTGTTTCATACGACTACTTGCTTGTTGTACATGTAATAACACATTCCTTAGCGTTACAAGATTTGAAATGTGGAAAGATATTTAACCTTCAGAAAAAGTTAAACTAAGAAACTGAATATTTTGATGAGACCGGATTGTAACCCCAGTACTGTTGGGGCCACAACTATGACGGATGATAAAAGTTTAACTAATGTGTATAATGTTGGATGACTGGCTACTCTATCGACATGGAATTGATGCCAAGTGACTACGAACCGGACAAGGATATATGTCCAGAAGCAACAAAGACATTCCAAACATCAGGAAACAAAGGACATGTGATGGCTTACCTGCCTTGGACCACACCATGGAAACCGTAGTTTCTGATGTCTTTCTTTTTCTTGATAATTGGATTAATAAAGAGAAAACAGATAATTACACAGAACACGCTAACAACAGGAGGCTAGCCAATATCAAGTGTTTAAAGACCATCTGGTTCTAGAACAGACCTGTCTTAGGCTTTATGTCATTGTATTCTAGGCGGAACGAGGACAAGTTTTTTTACAACATTTCGAACATTTAAACAAAGAACCATGCTTATTTTACCTATAGGAAGTACTTTTGTTCATGGCTAAACCAATAGATGCCTTATCGGTTATACATATCATCAGTCAAATCTGAACCAAAATAAATGCTTTACTACACTACTTTCCTCTACTGAAAAGCATATATATATGAAGCAACCTAGAGCTATAATGGAAGGAATTTCTCTGAGAATAAATGTGTATAACTAAAGCTAAAACGTATAGCTATTTTGAGCAAAAATGTAGCTAATATGACACTAATGTAACTGCTGGTCCATAAAGAATTAATATGGTCCAGGTTCATTTGCATATCACAATCTCCAGTATTCTAATCACTTGCTTAAACAAAAAAACATCACACCATCCCACAACTTAGCAAAAAAAAGTGTTTCTAGTTTCCTGATAACCTCGTGATCAGTACAAATAGTTTGTAAAGAGCCAAAAAAACAATAATATGAAAAGATGAGAAGATTGGGGTCTTTTCATCTAAACTGCAGGTCTCCACTATCTATCTTTGCTGCCTACCTGCATACATAAAGAATTACTGATCAACTTTTCCAAACATCAAACTCTGTTTACATTACAAACCACCAATCTTTCTAGCCAAGATTCTAAACATAGAAAAGAAGGGACAATTTTTACCCATTTCCTTTGTAATAAGAAAAGGTCAAACGAGTGAAATAAAGACAGAAAAGAGGTTAGCTAAATAGACAAAATGTCAAATGGGCCAAACATGTCAAAAGTCATCCTATGTGTATTTTCAGTGCCTTACCTTCTAAAACATCATCCAAGAAAGTGGACTGTTATCAAAACGTCAAAACGATATAGCTTTTGTAATCCTATCCAACCATCAAGACCCAATTTCCCGACCGACCCATTTTGACACATCTAGAAAAAACAAACGTGACCATGGGCAGAATGGTAAAAAACATTAATCAAATTATTGCATTTTGCGCAGAATGATTCAACAAGATGCATTCCAGATATAATCATGTATCAGCTAAGCCACCTTTTTCTAAAAGGGATTATAGTAATTCTGTTTTTGTACTCTTTAAAATGGCTCTCTCATATTGAGAAATTATGTCTAGTGACATTCGACCACAGAATCCATTATAATAAACAAAAAAGATGCATTCCAGTTTAAATTCATTTGTAGCATTATCTTGTTCCTTTTACTTTAACAATCTATAATATATCAATACGCTCCAGAATGGGGGGGTTCGATAGATACTGGTCTTTCAAGGGCAGCATCACCAGCTGCTCATTGCATGTAAATTGGTCCTTGGGAAGGGTTGCCAAACAGACCAACCTTTTTGCAAGATAACTAATATTGAAAAGGTATAACAAAATCCATTAAGTACACTGTAAGGGTAGCAAGATGCCAAGTTGCCAACATAATGGTATATTGGAATTAAAATCAAACACTATACAAACTGAATATAAACAAAAGCAACTGAGATAACTTGTGACAAGAAAATCTGTTATGGCAGGCACGATGTGACCAAGACTTGAGGGTAAATGGTGGCTTTATGTATTATAAATATCATAATGCAATGACCAGTAAGATGGACAAACATATATCTTTTCTATTGAACCAGTTGTGCAACCAAGCTTCTACTGAATATAAATTAGGTGGTAGCCAAGATAAATTTCCTACCAAAGTAGCAAAACAATACTTATGGCAATAGAAAGTAAAAGAGGTTCTGCTAGATGTCCACAGAATAACGATACGAACACAAGTTTGGGTCTCGCAAAGCTACTACGGCCACAAATATATATTCCAAAATGAAGAAAAATTAGAACTAATATAAAAGCTTAGAACTGAAACACAGCTACTAAACACAAGTTCCGTACATAAAAAAAACTTCACAATAAATTACGGTTGTCAGTTACCTGAGTCAGCCAGCCAGCAGGTTGCAATACTCTTTCCCTTTCTATAGATTCGGTCTTCAAGCCATATCTGAAAGAGAAACATCAATAAAAATAGACGTTTATCAAGCTAAACAAATAAAAAACAAACAGTAGCAGATACTACCAAAGTGGCTAACTTGGCTCTTCAATACACATGACAAAAGCAATAGTAGTACCTCCACAGGTTTTAAATTGCATACTTGAACATGAAAGTTTTTATTCGTGTACTTTGTTTCAAAGAATGACAAAAATCAGACACTTGGATTTTTGAGATATCAACTTAAAGAGATGATGATAATGTACCTGATATAAATCCATGATCCAAATATGCAATGATAGTAAAAATTTGTGGCATCACTCTAATGGAAGAAAAATGAAGTTCAATAGTCACTTGGTTTATTATGAACTTATGATATCTGAAGTCTAAGCCAAGTGACACTACAGAATACTTCATAGGTGTGACACTTCCGAATGGTTTTCTACAAATAGCCCTTTATGAACAGGTTGATTTAAGTTATCTTATATCAAACGGGTCAAATGAGCCAAAGTCTAAACCAAGTTAAATGAAACTAAAGAATATTTCATAGGCATGTGGCACATCCGATAATGATTCTTTTAATAAATAGCTGCTTATCAATGGGTTGATTTAATTTATCTTCTATCAAACAGGTCAAACGGGCCAGATTAGACAGTTAGCTAAAAACTAAAAGAGCTGATAATGGTTTAGTCCTTTTAAGTTCTAAAATTTATCTTTTGCAATGATTTTGACATTTTAACTTATCTACTTAAAACCAATAACTTTCAAAAGTTGTGGCTCAACCCTTTGAAGTGTTAAATCAGAACATTGAAAAGATAAAAATGGTTTGTAAGTAGCGTTTAATCCCCGGATACGTATCAAAAAGATATAAACTAGACAAGTAAAAACTTGTGGATCAACCGAACTTGATAACGACTATTACGACCTGCACTAAAATTGACCTGCATGAAGATGAACCTATTTGCTTTTCCAAAATAAACAAGAACCCAATCGACCTGTTACTTAACATACCAATTTGCCAGTATAAAATAGCAACATATATGACATACCATCCTCAGTCAAGAAAATGGAGGTAGGAGATCCTGGTGATGGTGGAGCTTGCTTTAACAAAGAAGCATGTCGACCAGCTTTGAGAACAGCATCCGGATCAGCAGCAGACAATATTTCCACATGATCAAGGCCTATCTGTCTCCTTATCAACTCTAAATTATCCTGAAGAACTTCGATCTCACCAAATGGTAGCCTTAGATCCAATGCTTGAACGCCAAGTGTCATGACCTCATCCTTCTTAAACCTCAAGAAAGGCATGCATTGTTTCTGTGTTTGCTTGAAATTACCGTTCTGGCCAATTTCACTTTGCTGCAATGCTTGTAGTATCTCCTGATCAGATGCAAATCTACGGTTTTCGCTATCAAACTTGTCACGTAAAATATTCAAGCATTCTCTTTTCCAGCCTTCATATTGTTCGTTGACATAGATCAGGCCAACTTTTGGTTTGCTCTGAACGGATGCTTTATTATTGCTACCTTTCTTTGGCCCACCAGAAGCCTGCTTCAAAAGAAGCTTCCTGAAAATAATTATCCGCAAATTTTGTTATTCAAATATATCAATCATCAATCGGCATATTAACAGACGTTAAAGGTAAAGAATCGGCTAGATACGCAATAAATAATAGGACTAGGGCCAAAACAGGAACATATGTTGTATGCCCCGGGTTGACAAAAAACTCTCCAATATTTGTATAAATTAAACATAGATAGATCGTGTGACGAAAATGACAATGACCACATAAGCTACATTATTCCATAAAATTCGCCTTTCAAAAAAAAGCTATATTATTCCAACATCTGAGTTGTAGAATAAAGCAATTCAGAACATTTTAAGCACTAGAATACACTTCTAAAACCGGTTTGACTCCTCTGACCTGTTTCCCTTTTAGCAACATTCATGTATCTTAATGCTATACAATTATGTAAATGAGTTGAAAATGCCAGCTTTAGAAAAAAGAACACTTAACTCCATCCAGGCTGCTAGAAAATAGCAACTGTAACAGATAAACGGACAAAAAACGATTTCAAAACACATTATAGTAAAGCAAGTCGAGGTGAACCTGAAATTAGTAATAGAGTCCTGCAAGTATCTATTAGCCTTTTGAAGGGTAAGATCAGGGTTTTCAGCTTCAGGCCATCCAGCTTTAATCACAAACCCTTCCTTTTTCAAAAGTTTCTTCCATACATATTCAGAATAATGAGGGCAAATAGGAGCAATAAGCCGCGTCTGAACATCCATAAACCGCCACAAAAGATCACGATTCATGCCACTTGATCCACAAGAAAGCCTATATTCATCCCTAGCAGCTTGGAGATCATAGAACCCAGTTTTCAGAGCTTCACGGAACATGTAATCACTGTAGTTCTTTTCGGTCATTTTTATGGCAAAGTTCATTTCATTAGCAAAGACACGATCAGCATAAATAGAAGGCGGACCCACTCTTAAAGATGACTCAGCAGCAAGAACTTCCTCCATCCACACTCTCTCCTTCGTAAGCCTCAAAATCGCTGCATTGGCGGTTTCAAATACAAAATTGGCATCATCCATTCCATCACCAGCATCAGCAAGAGAGAATCTAGTGGCATCAGCTGAGAATTCCTCAATAGCTTGTTTTAAGGTCCTAAAATTCCCGGTTGACTTTGACATTTTCTCTGAGTTCAACATAATGTGACCATTGCATCTGAACCCACGAGGCCAATGTTCCTTAGGAAATATCGCGGTGTGGTTATAGATACAGAACGTAAGGTGATTCTGTATGAGATCCTTGCCAGAAACACGAAGATCAACCGGATACCAATACTCAAACTCCTGTCTCATCTTCTTTAGAAGTGATAAAGGAATATCTGAAGATTGAGGTTCTGGGCCTGAAAGAAATAAATAGTCCCAAACATCATCACTAAGCTGCTCAGGTTTTACAGTAGAGGTGTCCACACCAAATAATTCTCCTTTCTGTAACAGATGACACACTGTATAGTAAGCCATGTAGATGGTGGAATCAGATAGTGACTCCACCAGAAACTCCTCGTCCCATGGAATACGAGTCCCCAAACCAAAACTTCTAGAGCATGCCCATTGATTTAACCAGCTCAGGGTATGCTCGAAACCATGGCGAGTCTCATCAGAGTATAAATTCATGTTGGCTAAGCACTCTTCTGCAGCTTCTCTCCAGCTACCTTCACCATAGGTGAGATACCATTGATCAGTTAAGGCAACAACACACTCGTCACCTGAACGTGACATCACTTTCTTCTCAGGTTCACTGTATACAACAGCTTCACCAAGTTCTAGAAGCTTGCTTCTGATCAAGGTTTTAGCATCTTGAACACGCATCCCGGTAAATTCACCAGCAATCATCGTTCCTTCATAAAAACCACCCTTATAGATAACCTTTTTAGCAGCATCGAGCTTTTCTCTCTCATTTTGGCTCTTGATTTTCATGTCAACGCATATTTTTTCAGCAGATTTATCACCAAACTCAGGGTGGCTAATGATTGGGATGACCTCAAAAGGTAATACCCACTCATCTTTTATACCAAACTTAGCCCTGAAAGGAGCTTTTGATTTCAAATCCTGCAACACCATTAAGTTATTGTTAAAGTAGTGACAAAATCCGAATCGAATTGTTATTCTAATTTACTTGAAAACTTGACAAGTTCCTATATCCTGATGTATATAGGCAAAATTTAATGATCCTATAAAAAAATACATATTTTAAAGGTTTTGCACCAATCTAATCCCATTAAGCATACACATAAGAAAAAATTTATCTAATATAATCTTTACTTGGTACTCAAAAAATCAAAACTATATATTCTCCAACTCAATTTTTCCTTTCATGAGTTCTGGTATCTTAGATGGTTTTCAACCTACGAATCCCCAAAAGAGAGACTTGTGAGCAGAATGATGTTAGCCACTAGATACATGACAGTCCTAAACTGGCAACAAAGAATCAAATCCAAGTATACAACTATTAAATGGAGAACAAAATCAATCACAGAAGGTAAGTTACAAACCCATCTTGTCTTGGCTTCATAAGTTCAAACGAGCCACTGACAATATGTTCCCACCGACAATATATTCATTTTTGAAAAAAATTTAACTGAGTTCTATTGAATAACTTCACGTGCAATATTATAGAAGACCCAAAAAAAGAGTAAAAAAAATGAGATAACTGATTCACACAAAAAAAAAATATTGGGAGGCCACTGAAGGAAAATACTACATAGTTTCTTGCTTCGATTAGCAAATAAGTTATCCATGTGAGAATCAGCAGCCACAATTTCTCTTGCACATAATTAAAACTTCTAAATAACTTGCCAATGTGTCCATCAATGGATAACTCAACAACTAATTTGGTTCAGTGAATATTATTTCACCAAGTAAGAAACACTGTTATAATTCTAGAACTTTTGTAAGACACAACTTTGACACCCAAGTTTAAGCTTCAAATTCACTTTCAAAATCATAATCTGAATTGTTATAAATCTGTAAGAGGCAAGCAACATAATAATTCATAACACAATATTATATATAGGGCTGTATATACAAGAAATATTACCTGCAACGCCATGAAATCATCAGGGGAATCACTGGGCACGCTGGTCACTATTCCAGTACCCTTATCAGTAAGCACCGAGAGCATTGGAAGGCAGTATATGATTTCATTGAATGACAATGGTGACCGAAGGGGTAACCCTATAAGATCTTGACCAATCAACTCTACGAGACATGTAGGCTTCTCATGTACTCGTGACTGACGTTGATATGCCAAATTGCGAGCCGCTCGCTCAGTCAAAATGAAGACCTCATCTTCGTTGATTTCAAAAGCTCCATACTTCCCATCTGGCAAGACCCAAGAATTGGTTTGACCATACATGGTCTCTGGTCGTAAGGTTGCAGCAGCAAGATAGACCTTCTTTCCTTCCAAATGTGCAAATTTAGCAGGGAATGGTGGGACTACCTCCATTTTAATGAGTGTATACTCCTGAGGGATTACACCTTCTCCTGATGCCCGATCATGATCAGCACAAGGCTGCCCATCCAAAGGTGAGTAGATTGTGTATCTCAAGTCCTTAACAATCTTCCCATGTCTTTTCAACTTCCTCATCTGCCACCTCACAAACTTATCAAAAAACGGGTTTACATCTGTAGTAATGAACGACCTCCTCCAGTCAGCACCCAACCCAAAAGCCTTAAGATCTTCTACAGCCAATGGAGGAAAAAACCGAAGCCACTGAACAGGATCTTGAAATGTGGCAATCTCAGCATCAGATAAACCGTACCCACGCATTATTTCCCACTGATAAGTCTCCCTACCAGTTTTTGATGCAGCCTTAGATTTTTTCCCCTTAAACTTCTCAGGGTTGCCTCCTTCATTAGC
The DNA here is from genome assembly GCA_034093135.1 of Erigeron breviscapus. NCBI lineage: Eukaryota > Viridiplantae > Streptophyta > Magnoliopsida > Asterales > Asteraceae > Erigeron > Erigeron breviscapus. The sequence goes on along the minus strand of CM067175.1, from coordinate 76,711,793 downwards.
TTTAGGTTCTGGTTCACTAACAATCTCCTCCACCTCCACTGAAGGGAACACTGGCGGATTCCCAAATCTTTCTATTTCCCTTCTAAGTTTATCCGCAGAGGCCTTGATTGGCATTCCGGTACAATGAAATCCAAAGGGTAAGAGCACATTCGCACCCCTAAGCCTATGATAGGCAGCAGCGAATTCGAGCTTGGATAGCGAAAACGCATGCCCCAAGTGCAAATACCCATTCATATACGGAAACGGAAAGGTCCCAAAAAACTTGTCGCCCTCTTTAGGCCGTTGAGTTGGCTTCTGCATTGAATACTTGAGCATCTTCCCACCACTCACGTACTTGATGCTCCATTTCAAGAAGCTGGTCCCTCCTCTTAAAACTCCTCCCACTATCGGTCTCTGCCATCTCGTTACTAACTTGACAATAACTGTAGAACGAAAGATAATATTAAAAACATTATACATCACAAGAAAAAAGAAGAGTTTAATCGCACCAAGAAAGCAAGATATTTATAAACCATTCCGTCAGATGTTTGTGAACTAACGTAATGCATTCACCTGACCAAGGTGGCCTAGTGAAGGTTGCTGGGAAAGGGTTCATAAAACAGTCGTTTGAATACATGGTTCATAAAACAGTCATTTGAATACATCTGAGTCAAAAACTAGCCCTCCCAAAAGAGTATAACCTTAGCATTAACATGGAACTTATAATTTTGTTTTAAAGTATAACAAAAAAATAGGAATAATTAAATCCAACTATTTTTTACACGTAAAAAGCATCAAACAAAAAGATGAATAGAGGTTAGCAGCTAGTATAGTGTGTATAGAGGTTGGTTATTGTAAAACAAGTATTAAAGTAAAACAAATAGGACAAGATCTTGACCCTTAGATCATGATAAAATTGATGCACGAAAATTCACGAAAGTACAAGTATATATATATCGATGCACGATAATTTTCATGATGCACAGTGAAGAAAAACCTATTGTTTTATTTGTTTTACCTTAATACTTGTTTATATATAAATCAAACATATAACATTTTATTTTCAGAATAGAGGTTAGCAACTAGTAACACAAAATCAATATATAATAATATCAACTAATAACAAGAAAATTGATAGTGTCCAACTCAGAATTTACAATTGAAGTGACAAATTTAAATCGAAAGCCAGAAATCCTAGGGTTTTGAAGTAAACTGATTTGGGGGAAATTCGGTTATCTATACTCTTTATTAAAAGAAATAGCATCCCTGTTGAAATTACACAAGGGGAAATACCTAAACTACCCTTACTTACATAACTGCCCTACATCGCCATCTACTCTCTTTCTTTTCTTCTTTCCAACGCCCTCTTCTCTCTCTCTCTCTCTCTCTTTCTCTACACCACCGCCATCACCAAAATCAAACGTCGGCATATGGGCGACGACGGACCTTTATTCAGATGAATATATTGATATAATCATCGATGAATCTGGCGTTATTAATCGTTGATGAACCCCTTGATGACGAATACGATGAGGTTAGCGTTTCTTTTAAAACTTTTCAGTATTTTGATTTCAAGGTTTGATTTGTTGTTTTTTGCGACAGGCAAATAGGTAGATATATTATATTTTATTTTCATTGTTTTATGTTAATTTTTTTATGTTATATCTGGTTTAATCAAATTAGAAACAAATGAACAAATGTTTATTTTCTTTTTCTTTTTATACTAGATTTTAGGGTTTTGTTGATTTGTTTTATGCTACACCTGGTTTAATTAAAATTAAAAATGAAATAAAAAACTTTGTTTTATATTTTTATGCTAGATATGGTTTTAGAAACATTAAAGCTGTGTTTTCTTCATGTATTAATAGCCAGCTGATGTAACTTGATTGAGGTTTGATTTTCTTTGAATTGATGTCACTTTGAAGATACCGAAGCTTCAGTTTATGACCCATAGACTCCATTTTTCACTGGTAAAAGGTTTTTGCTGCCACCCAAGATTGAAGAAAACAAAGGTAACAGTTATGTTAAAGTTTTGTTGTTTATGCTTTAGAGATTGGGTGAATTTATTCATTTAGTATGTAGAAAGTGCAAAAAGTATGATTTGTATGTTTTTTTTGTAGTTTTGGATGGACAATGATGGGTCTCCAAATCTTCTTGTTAACAAGAACTAGACTGTGAAGGTTTGCTAAGAAGGTTTTCTATGCTTATGGGCATTTGAAGCTTGCTAATGGATTGCACGCTAAGAAGCTAGCAATGTGCCTCAAGGTGATTTTTTTTGTATTTTTTTTTTGGTTGTGGATCAATTAAGATTGTGATACAATACTCGAGTCATAAGAAAAGAGTCATTGTGTAAACTAGATGAGTACTTTGCTTTGTTGTTGTTCACAAAAAAAAAATGAGTAGTTTTGGTTCACTTTTCTAATTCCGAGTTTCATCCAAAAAATACTGGAACTTTCAAAAATTAAATGTAAGGCTTAGGGACCAAATGCAATATACAAAGACCAACGACACTACCCTTATAAGGGTGATTGTGATAAGAACTGAGATCGATATGCAATATATAAAGAACGAGTACCATAAAAAGTAATAAGAGTTTGAATGATGCAGTTCACTGTGAAACATCTGGTCATTATCGGACCTTCCTTCTCTCGCTTCGTTGACCAAATCAATAGGTTGATGATCAGTTGTTACTTTCCTCAACTGACTTTTTTTGTTTGTACCATAATCTCCCAGTTTGTGTTTGTATGGTTACTGATACACCAGATTTGTCTTGTTTATCCCATATGTGTTTTTTGATCTAATGTTGATGAAATTATCTTATGCAAACATGTATTTTTTGATTTTTGTCATGCTTTTTGTGTGTCAGAAGTTGCAACACCACCGGTCACCGGCCGGAGGCCATGGTGACTGGGAAAAAGATTGTTCAGATTAAAAGTTGGGGGCGGCTAAACGTGAAGGAATCGTGAATTTGCTAGAGACACACATGGGAACACTAAAAACTGGAAGACTTTCTAAGAAGCATGTGGGGAATGTTTGTCTCACACTTTTGTCTTACACTTGAGTCTTTTATTTATGAAGCGTTTACTCTGACATATTATTGTCTTTTGCTTACATTTTGTGCAGGTGGGTTGTATGGCTTACCTCGGCTGATGGAACAATTTGGTTTACGATTGCCCTTGGGGCAGGCTGCCATGGTATGTATGAGGTTTGACAGTATTTAACACATTGCTATGAATGAAAAAGTTAAATTACCCTATTTGGATTGTCAACCGGTGCCTTCTCTTGAATATTAGATTTAATTCATTTGTAGTTAAGCTGTTTGACTTGGGTCATGTAACATTTGAAACTCAACAGGGCCCACGGCCTGGATTTTTTCCGGAAGAGACGTCTAAAAAGAAAGGTATTTGATATGTGACTACATTTTGTACTTTAAAGTTGATAAAGACGAGATAAGATTTGTTTATTGTTTCCTCATTTGCTTCTCATATTTAGATGGAACACGGGAAAATGACTAGGAATGCCTGGAATGTGGAAATGTCGATTTTTCTTTTAGAACAGTTTGTAACATGAGGAAATGCAATACTTCTAAACCTGGATCTCAGGTTTGAGCTACTGGTTTGTACCAGTCTTATTTTTGAGTTGACACATTGAAGCATCGTTTTGTATAATGCTCTATCGTTTTCATCACTAACTTTTGTTATTTTTGTAATGGTTCTAATAGCATAATGCAAAGCCAACAAAGAGTTCCAGTAGGTACTTCATGTCTTATGTCTATCTGGTTTGCTTCAGGTGATGTTTGAGACTTTGAGTCTATAAAAACAGATATGCCCGAAAGTGTGACCAATGTAACAACATAACTATCCTTTTAGGACCAAATGTAACTGACAGAATTGCGGTGCAAAGAAGCCATAATTAGGTTTTATTTTATCTTTTTATCAATTGGGTGGATTAGGTAACTTATTATAAAACCTTTTTTCATTATTCTTATTCTGTCTCTTTCTATAAGCAAGGCATTAAACAGTCATGTCTATCAACATTAAAGGAACATGTATACACATACAAATATTTCAATATTTTTTTACCGCATTGTAAGCACGTTATCCATAGTAGGATATTGTTTAACTGATTGTCAACTGTTTTCGGTAATCGCGACATGAGAAGCTCTGTCAATGGTATCCGCCGCAACGCGCGGGTACCATGCTAGTTTCTTATAATGATTCACTAACCGACTTTATTTATACTAACAGTTAATCAGATGCAAAACACGTGGTGCATATCAAAAATCTACATGCAAAAGCATATGAAAATTAAGATCAAAACAATATATAATAATGATGATGATAGTTACGGAAGCATTATGAATTATTACATGTTAATAATAATGTAAATATAGGGGTGAGTTATGAGAACTCATAAAAAAATATTCTTTCTCTCTCTTCAATTAAATAATAAAATTCACCCAAATCATTCAAAATGTTTTATCTGACAAACCGTAAATCGTTAGACGAAACAAAAAGCATGGGTAGTCTTAAAATTTCGTCCTCTTTCATTAGAGATCCAATTCGATATACTTTTGACGACTTTTTAATTTTCGTTTTCTTTTTGGTACTTACACATAACTTACACATGTGTAGGTTGAACAAAAAATTATGATTCGGAGCGGGTTTCGCCCTTAAAGATATTCATAAACCAAAGCTGGTGGGGGTGATAGGTCATTGAGGGTGATAGGTCATAGTGTGATAGGTCATAGAGGGTGATAGGTCATAGGGGGTGACCGGTGATGGGTGATCTACCTAACGGGCTCCGCCCTTAGCCGCTATGGCTCCGCCATGGACTGACGGGCTCCACCCTTGGCCACCATGGCTCCGCCATGGATTGACGGGCTCCGCCCTTAACCTTCATTGTTGTGTACATATGTTCATTTACTAATTTACATGTGAAAACAATGATCCTACACATGTGTAGGTACACAAGTACAAGAGGAAAAAAAACGAAAATTAAAAAGTCGTCAAAAGTATATCGAATTGGATCTCTAATGAAAGAGGACGAAATTTTAAGACTACCCATGGTTTTTTTTTTCATCTAACGATTTACGGTTTGTGAGATAAAATATTTTGAATGATTTGGATAAACTTTATTATTTAATTGAAGAGAGAGAAAAATAAGAGAAATATGTAGGGCTGTAAACGAACCGAACGAACACGAACGAGACCTTGTTCATATTCGTTCGTTTAACTTAACGAACGGTTCACGAACATATAAACGAACATAATGGCTTGTTCATGTTCGTTCGTTTGTGTTCGTGAAATGAACGAATGTTCACGAACACAAACGAACGAACACTAATGAACGAACACAAACGAACGAAATATTTATAAAATAAGTATTTTTATTTAAACTTTTTCTTAAAATACAGATAACTATCTATTAATTATATATATATATATATATATATATATATAGTTTCCTTATTTTGAGAACCATTTTTTTTTGTAAGAACCATGAGAACTCTTAAATTATATATTTGTTCACATGTTTTTTTTGTTCATTCACATGTGAAATGATATAAAAATATATGTTGTAGAAGAAACTTTTTCAAGAAACCTTCAAATTAGCCTTTTATGAACTTGTGAATAAATTTGTTCACGTTTTTTGTTCACATGTGACAAACGGCTATATATAAGGTTTCGGAAAAAAATTTCTTCTACAACATATGTTTTTATAACGTTTCACATGTGAATGAACAAAAAAAACATGTGTTCCAATATGAAATTTAAGAGTTCTCACGGTTCTTACAAAAAAATGGGTTCTCAAAATAAGGGTCCCATATATATATATATGATATAAAAATATTTATTTTTAAACTATTTTTTAAAGTATAATTGATTAGGTATTAATATATGTAATCGAACGTAAACGAACAAATGTTCACGAACATAATCGAACTATTGTTCACGAACGACTATTCACGAACATAAACGAACGAACGTTCACCAATATCGAACGTTCATGAACATAAATGAACGAACGAGAACTTTGTTCATGTTCGTTCATTTAACTAAACGAACGAACACAAATGAACTTCCCACCGAACGATTCATGAACTGTTCAATTCGTTTACGGCCCTAGAAATATGTGGTCGAGAATGGTTGTTGTGGTTCTTAAATAACCCTTCCCCCCATACTCAACATGAGTTATTTATATACATCAATTTGTTAGTATTCGTATTTAGCAGAGCATATGTGTAACCGGATATATATAGCATTAAACAAATCAAGGAAAAGAAAAATAGAAAAACCCTAACAAGAAAATCAAGAGAAGCGGCAGCAAAGCAGAAAGAGGGCTTGCGATGGTACAATATCAACATTATCGGTTTGAATCTAATAGCCGTTTTAAGGTAATAAAAGGTTCTAGTTTTTTTTGATAAATACTTCTTGAAACTTATGTTATGTTTGTCATAAAAAAAAAAGGGAGGTTGTTGTTATAGTCATGATCATGGAGGAGTAATCTTGCAAGAAAGATGATGCATATGAACTGTAAATTAAAGTTTGGTTTAAACCAATCATGGTCATGTAATGTTAATAAATAATGGATCGACATATATGAGGTCAAGACTTGGCAACTATATATGTTGGATTTTTAAGCTTTGTCATGTTTTTTCTTAAATCAATAGAATTGTATAATTTGTTTTAGTTTTTTCGACTAATTAAAGAGGAAAGCACTATGAGAAAACTATGTATAAGTATATGATAATAAAATACTTTTTGTTTACTGATTGTGCCATGGTTAGTGAACCATAAACATGTTTTCAGGTCTGAATGTTTATAAGTTCTAAATGTAAAGGCACGCTCATAGTTATAATCTTTCAATTATACGTGCCAAGTTTCAGACTAAGTAAGAGTACATATATGGGTCGGTTACATTAGACATGCTCGTACAAACCTAATGCATGAAGTAATTGAACTATACAAAATATTAATAGCTAGCCACTTACGTATGAATACATTGGGTAGTAGACATGGAATTTAACTAACCTATCTTTACTCCTTTATAAAACATTTTGAGTTTTTTATTTATAAAATTAAGCATATTTTTTCCCCCTAAAAAGCCCCTTTCAGCATATTTATGGTTCCCAAAATGCCCCTCCACATACTACAACACTAAATTACCATATCTACCCTTATAACAAATTGTCACTCCTGAAACAAAATTCCGCCGCAACGCGCGGGTATTATGCTCGTATATATAATATCAATTGGTTTTGAGTAAATATTCAATTGTTGCAAGCATTACGAGAGGTGGTATACTAAATATTAAGGTTTGTTAAAGATATACTCGTATAAATTATGACACTATTAGAGTATGCATTTTTATTAGTAGTTAAATAGATATTTGATATCAGTGTCCTTATGTACAAAATTGGTTAGGTGTTCGGATATCGAAGAAGTAACGAGTTGAATTGCGTTATTGTCCGACTTGAGGTAAGATAACTACTTTTGTCACATGAGTGACACAACAAAATGTTGTTTTCGTAATAAACCTTGTTAACTATATCCCGTACGTATGTTGGGTTATGAGGACAACGGGAGGGGTTAATTGGGACATATTTATGTATGCTTATATTGTTGATTATAATGATTGAAATATGTGATGTTTGATTGTTGAATGGCCTGTACATGTAGTACACTAGACTCTAGTAGGATTGCCATGTCACGTTGCACGTTAAGGGCCTTAATGTTGAAATAATGTAGATGTTGATACTCGAGTATAATTGACGTTGGAAGCACTACAACAAAAAGGGCTTTTTAGGACCCTTTATATGGGACACTAATAATAAAGTGTCCTATAAAACTATTTAATAGGACGGGTAAACGTTTGGGGTCCTATTATAATCTACACTAATAAATAGGTGTCCTAAAAAGTTGTTTAATAAGACGGATGAGTGTTTAGGGTCCTATTAGCATATACATTAATAGGACACTTCAAATGCACATCCTAATAAAGTACTTTATTGGACTTGGAGTTGTTGATGTCTTATTATGTGGTAACCTAATAGGACATCTGATCATTGAGGGTCCTATCTACCAATAAACTAAAATAAGATTGTAACTTTAATTGCTCGACATGTGGCACAATATTAAAACGACACGTATACTTTTAGTCATATATGAATTAGAAAACCTATTTAAATAAAGAATTTAAGAAATCTCTAAATTTATAGATTCCTTATTTTAATATACCATATATAACTAAATCGACTACGTTAAATATGATATTAATTAATTAATTATCTTATATATACGTAAAAATCTAACATATATCCAAACTATATCCTATGGATTAAAGTAATATAGTTAGATGGAGATATGATAATCTTTAGCCAAATTTTGCATAATAAATAATTTTATATTAATTTTACGGTTAAAATAATAGATTTGTGTAAATATGATATACTTGAGCTACTATTAAATAATAAATAATTTATATTCTAACATATTTTTTTAATCGGATACAGAAGATATTTTTTTCTCCAAATTAATTCTTTTCCTGTTCCAACTGCTTCTTTTCAAAAACTAATTTATCCAAAATATTTTACCATATAATAATGATTTCTAATGCCTATATATACATTCTTTAATATAATGTTCTAAGCATCATCATATAATATATAGATTTATTATAAATAAATCAAAATATAAATATAAACAATTATGAGTCGACCGTGCGCACGGGTATTAGTACTAGTTATTACATAACCTAATAGGACATTTGATATTTAAGTCATAAAAGATAAGTGTTATAGGACCTTTATTTGTCAAAGTCGTATTAGAACATAACTTAATAGGACACTTGACACATGAGTCTTATAACTTTAACCTTTATAGGACGCTTAGTCATTGTGGTTTTATTATATTACACTGTAATAGGAACACTCGATACTTAAGTCATTAAACATGATCATATGCTTATTCTGTAGAGTATGTTTTCGTTGTTTTGTTCTTTTAATAACATGTTTTCGTATTTTTATCCGAGGAAATAGTCTCTTGAAAAAGCAAAAAGTAAAAGATATGAAAATAGTGCAGGTTAAGCGCAGAGAAAAAGGTTGATGGCATGTTTAGTTATAACAACTAACCAGTTACCCAGAAGGTTATATTCTGAGATCTTTGGAAAAAAGAAATCGTTTCTGAGAGGAGGCAGTATAAGTATTGTCTAAATGCACAACGGTGTAAGCTATCAAAGTCCGTTTGGTTAATATTATAACCTCCAATATATTGTATCTAGTAAGTAGTAACTATGCTGAATATATGGCCACAATCTAAACTTCCTAGTTCAAGTCTCGATTGGTTTCTTGTATTAGTAAGTTGTATAAGAACAAATCACTCAAGTGCCCAAATACAATGGGAGACAACAAAAAGAAGCCATGATCACCAAATCTTCTTTCTGACTCAAAATAGTAGAATGACTATTCCAAGGACGATTGCAACAGGTGTCCATTTCGGCATCTCTAAATAAAAGCCTGCAACCGGAACTATGAAAACAAACGGGTGAACACAAATTTTTGTTAACGGAAAATATGTTGACTTACAATCATGTGCAGTTAAAAAGACTCCAATGAAACTCAAAAAACCTTTTAATGAATAAAAGAATCCAAAACATTTCCAGATGCAATTTTAATCACAAAGCTACTTGGGTGATTTGTATATCGTGAGGAAAGTTATGTTACAACGTTGTAAATGCTACGCTAATAAAGTTACTTTATATCACCAACCAATGCAACAATAGTCACCATCTCTAATCATCTTATATATATATCTAAAGTTGTAAGAGTAGAATCAATGCTGGAAGTTTAGAATTGATTAAGGCTTTTATGATTTACTTAGAATTTATGATTTTATTGATTTCTTAGGGTTAATCTAGGTATGCTGTAGTAAATTGAATTGTTTTGTGAATTTATTGTATTGATTATTAGTATGATGATCGACTGTATTGATGTATTGATGATTATGATAGTTATGTATTTGATTTAGTGATATGAAGATTTAAGGAATTGAATGATAATAAGTTCAGTAAATGAAAAGGCTTAAACTGTCATTGTTTGGCAGATGAAACAACTTTGGATTGAAGGCAAGTAACTCCCTTTCTAAATCTACATCCGTCAGTCTATAACACACATATACATACGTACATGATACATACATACAATTTTTTTATTCTTTTAACCTACTTTTAAACTTTGTATAAATTTATTTATTGGAATTGTAAAGGTGGATTGGGAAAAAAGATCCCCTGCCGCAATATGATGAGAGGCTATTCCTCCCGGAACAAAAGGATCAAAGCCCTCCACACCCGATGATGGATTTATAGTTATGCTTTTTGCTTTTGTTTCTTTTTATTAATTTGCAATTAATTTATTTTGTTTCTTCTTTTGCTTTTGATATGTGTTGTTTGTGTACTCAAGATTCTAATAAAATATTCGCACATATGATATGGTGAAGCTAAACTCAATTAGAAGCAGCCCACCTTAGGTTTTTTAACCTAATGTCCTTTCTCAACTGTTAGATGGTTTGTATTAATTTTTATGTATTTATTCTATTTTGTGTATAATAATGTGCAGGTGATTGTTATCACATCATAAAGAGAGAAAATTTTCGTGTTTCAAGGTATGTAAAAATTAAGTTTTTTCTCCTTCTATTTATCGATATCTGTTTTTCCCTGTTTTATATGGATTAGCTTTGTAAGTTACTTTTATGGTAAGTAAAAAGTTTAACTCCATCGACTTCTTCGTTTTCTTAATCTGAATCGGTAATTAATGCACTAATGCACTGGAAACTTTTGGTAGGTGAATGAGCATAATGAATGCAATCCAATTACTCAAGAAAGATGTTAGATCGATTACCCAATGG